>JACXSJ010000482.1:0-279114 GCA_014851325.1 Pentalonia nigronervosa | reverse complement strand
ACACACACACACACACACACACACACACACACACACACACACACACACACACACACACACACACACACACACACACACACATATATAACGTGTTCTCTGGTTTAGAGTTTTGTTCATATTTACAGTTCGTTGGGCGATTTCAAACGCCGCCGTCTGACCCACGACCCACACACCGCGTACCCATCAAGCCCGTGCGAATATATTATTATTGCGGGCATATTGTCAATCGAAAGACATTCGTTTGAACGCGATCAGATAGGTTTGTATATGTACGCACGAGAGTCCGCGTAATAATATTATTATCTCGTACGTACGCCTCTCGACAGATTGTTTGAAATGTAAAAAAAAAATTCTCAAAAGGCCGTACGGCTCGATGACGACCGATAAGAACGATGGGGGGTAAGGGAAAATAACAAAACTGACGACGACCGAATTGGTTCACCCCCATCACCATCGTCGCGCGAACGTTCGTCATTATGATGAAAATAATAATATTATGTTATATATCAAAAGAGGCGCGTCGTCATGCAAATTCGAATGGGATCTCCCGCGCCCGTCGAGCGGACGTTATAGGAGAGGCGCAACGGCGTCAGCTCTCACGCGAAGTGTTCGGCAGCACCGGAGGTCGCAGCGCGCGGAGTACCGATTAATTTTTAAAACCCAATTCGTCCCGTACAAACGCGCCCGGCGCCGTGCCACGGACTTAACGCTAACGAGGAGAGTATATATTATGTTATACAGTGCAGTGGTATAAAATGTATTATATAGGTACATTCACCCTGCTGCAGTCGCGCACGGTCGTCTCTATATTATATACCCCTGCGCGTACAACCCCCGCCCACCTGCACTCCCGCTTGCAGATCCGTCGCGCGAATCATCCCCTATCGTATTGTGTATAATAGCAGCGGCGTACAGCACTGCTACCGCTGGGAATTCCCAGGGGACCGTCGCCGTCCGTCCGACCGACAGGGTCTCCGCGCGTTGCACGTACCTATATATACAGCGTGGAGTTTTCCTCGCGCTTTCCCGCGAGGCTGCTGTCCGGGAAAGCGCGGTGCCCATCACTCCGTATGCACACGTGCCGGCGCGTGTATCTCCTCCGGCGAGCGCGGTAGACGAGACGTCGCCGACGGAGGAGAAGTACACCCTTCGCACCCACCGCCGCCCGACCCGACATTCACTCGCGCGGGGAATTCCCTCGAGATTCGTCGCGCCCCCCGCTAGCCGGCGTTATTACCTCGCGTGGTCCTCGTTTGCGACAGAGTTGCTTGTAGAGCGTGAATATATAAATATATATACACACCCTATAGATACATGCACATACAAAACGTATGTATATGAATGTCTTAATTATAGACTATGTTCTATTTATCATTTAACGCGTATATATAAGCTCCGTGTTCGACTTTATATACCTGCGCGTGCAATGTTTTATTCTTATATATGTACTAAACTATGTATACACTGATATTTGGTATTACGTCATAAGAAAGTCGCTTTGTGTTTCAGTTGTAGCTACTCGATGACTGACTTGATTAAAATTATTTGATTTGCACGCGCATTGATACTAATGCGTTAGCTGTTCGCGTTTTATACTACATTGTCCGAATCACTAATATAATTACACTCACTTGCCGGTTCTCGATCAAATATTGCAGTTTTCGAGACGTCGTCGTTTATCAGCGAGAAGTGCCGCGGATAAGCCGCCGGATGGCTTCATCGCTTTGAAATGTAGCTTAACCTGGTCGGCTCCCGATATTATATAAATAATATCCTAAATGCCAAATAGCATAAACACGATAGCATGAAAGGCCTTACAAATTATATTTTGCATCGGGGGTCTTCAGAATACAAGATTCAGTTAGATGCACTACATGGCAATATTATTATATTTGAAAACTAAAACTAAAGAGCATCGTGCGCGCTCGGTAATGAAGAATGTCATTAAAAATATTTAATTTGGAAACAATGTTGGGTTTCCTTTGAAATGTAAATCACATCATAGTACATTTTAGGTACAACTCTCGTAAATACTAAATAACCTAAATATTTAAATTAATACCTCTCGGCGTGCTTAGTTTCTGTTTTGTTCGAATAACTTTATTCAGCAACTATATATGTAGTTACTGTATAGTTGGTTAATTTTTATACGTGCTGCGTAGACTTGTATCTAATATAAATTATTCAAAGGAAGAATTACTAATTACTATTGAAATAAATAAGGGAAAATCTAGATATCTGACATATCTATACGACTATACGCACGCGCAGACCGTGCCTAATCTATACATATTTTATATTTTTTGATCAGGCGAAAACAACATGAAAGCACTAATAAATTTTACCAGGCCACGTTTTCTTTTTAAAAATGCTAATCCAAACTAAATTACAATGCATTATGATACTGAATATTTTACTAATGGCATTCATGCATACTTCATGTTACTTTAAATCACGAAACTGAAATTCAATTGAAAGTTTCAAAAGTAAAAATGTTGGTAGCACGAGTGTTCGAATCCCAGTAATTAAAAAAACGCAAATAAATAAATGAGTCCATCATGTAATAATTTTGTTTTTATTACAAAACATTTTTTATAATACAACATAATATATAAGTACTTACACCATCTAGCTACATTTTATTTTAATTTGAAAATACTGCACTTATTACCTATATTCCATATATTTTTTAACACGTGTAATTAAAATAGAATAATATACTATCGTAATATTATTTTGTTCCCTAAAAATGATATTATCGTCAATTATGAATTGTATATTATTAATATTATATATTGCGATAAGACTCTATACTATACATATACATATATGTAACAGCGAAAAGCAATTATTCGGCTATTTATGTTAAATTGCAGTCTGCTCATGAATAGCTTAGTGTTATTTATTATTCACCTTATAATTGAATGCTAGCAGATAATTTCAGAGGGGATTCAAATCCCAAAGTAAGGGATTAAACCCTCCAACATAGACTTGATTATCTTCACGTTTTGTTTACGTTTTATTCATTAATGTTATTATGATATAGAAATGTTTAAATACTATTAGGCATAATATATAACAATTAGTCGAATGTACACGTTACCGAGGCACGTATACAGGAAGATTGTTGGGGAGGATCGCCCCTTTCCTCTCCTTGTGTCCGTCCATGTCTATAATACGTATACAAGTTACAAGATGTTAATAGGCGATTCCATTACAATTAACAAAATAATTTAGAAACAATTCGAAAAAAATTATACTACAATAACAATTTGAATTATATATGAGGAAAATGTTGAAAAATATTTAAATTACTGTATCATTGATGATAAATTTACTTATTTTAATAAACATATTTGGTACTATTTTAGAATATTGTAGTATACTCGTATATTATTGTACCTATGATCGTTTTCAATTTATTTTATATTGTCAATTATTGAGGAAATCATTTATTTTTTTTAATTAATTTAAAAGAATACGACGTATAGAAAATTGCGTTTTCAGATTTTCCACCACTTATAATTTATGTATTATATAATAATAATGACGCAGATGAAAGTAGATTAGTAAACCTTAAGCTGTTACAATTCGTTTTTAAATTGACCGGTATTGTAAAAAAGTTAAGTATAGTTTCTACTGCTGTATAAATCCGTTTATAATAATAAAGTTTATAATTTTTATTGTAAAAAAAAAGAATGTAAGAAGTTATTTTAAATCGAAAAACTTACTCATTGGAACCGAAGTGGTTAGAATATGAATTGTATAATTCGGATGTTTAATGAAACGAAAAAAAAGTCTGGTTCACATATTTCGCAGTCAATTTAACTCAAACCAAAATCGTCATATAGATATAATATATATTTTGGATATAATTTTTATAATAATTTAATTTGGTGTGGCAAATGCGTTAAAGGTGATAAAATAACGTGAACGGAGCATTACTATAACAATTATGTCCTTTCGCCATGCGTTATATCATTGACAAAAATCAAATTGAAATCCGGCATTGGGCAGCTAAACTAGTAAATCATTGGATTTTGGTTATGGCATGGTCGTCCTTTTATAGATAATATGAATCAAAATAGGCGTAAAATAATTATAAATCGAACGGGTGGTTTAATTTTGGACAACTATACAAAAACAAATAGTTTTAGCTCTCAACTATTTCAATTGTTTTTTATGTAACATAAATGACATTGCTGGTTCAACTTTGAAGCATATGCATATACATTATTATATACATTTCAACTATTGTTAGTATACAATTAAAAATATTTATGTTTTTATTTTTAACCATGCTTTTTAAAATGTTGAATTCTTTGGTTTTAAAATATAAATTGTAAAATCACATAAAAATAAGTACTTATTTAAATCGCATGGCATATATAGGTAATTTAATACTCAATAACACTGGATATATTATATAACATGTACAATTATACAATAATAATAATAATAATAACAAAAATTAAATAATAGTTAAATTACTCATACAACTATGTTAAAAAAGATGATAGTTTACAATGGTCTTTCTGGTATTATAATAGTTCTTTGTATATGCCTAACATAAATCTAAAGTATCACAAGGTGTTTAAAAAATGTCTAAAGTGTTGAAGACTATATTGTTAATTTCCAGTGCTCTAACTAAAAATAAATCATTACTTACCGTTTTAGACTTTAAACGTGGAATGATATAAACATCGCAAGTTCAAGAATAATAAGAAGGAATTTGAAAGTTGATTTGAGCTAAAAAGCTCCGGATACATAATTTTATAATTAAACAAATCATACATAAACATGATGTCAGTCAATTGACGTCTTAATAGAAGTCTAAATTTACTACATTTTGCACTAACATTTAGTAATGTAATCTCTAGAAATGGTTAAGATACCAATAGTCATAAGAGCAATCATTTTTAAAAATTTAAACTGTTTTACATTATAAATATAAAATAAAAATAATCTTGTTTTAGCTTTTATTTTTTCATAGATTTTGCGTTGTGGAACATAATAAAAATACACCATGGAATGAAGTTAACAACAGTCTCAATCTCGTACTGCATATTTTACATCGGTTAATTTTTACGCTACAAATTGAGGGTTAATTCAGAAACACGACGATGTAATATAATTATATTGTGTAGAACATGATAGACGTTACCACATATAGACCAACACCACCGCTAAAACGACCTAACGCAAAATTGTTTGGTGAAAAGAAAAAAAATTGTGTATCCGTTTCCGAGGGTGAACTATACATCGTACGGTAAATAAATAATTTTCGACCAATGCGCGATATGAAAACCGTTATTGCTGGCACACTACCATATAATGGGTTTTCTGTGTTGTAAAAATTAAAAAAGAATCGATCGGCGGCCGAGTTAATCGATACTACAATTATTATTATTATTATTTTACGAGAGCCTTCGAGTTAAAATTATAAAGTATTGCGTGACATGTGAACCTATATATAGCGATCAGCCGCCGTAAGAGGAGGTGCCGGAAGAAGAGTTTGCCGACGCTGATACAACAACAATAATAATAATATATACGATAAAGTATAATATGCCGTTTATTCTGCCACGCGGACCGATAATTACACATTGTTTTTGGCGCAACACATGTTCGCCCTTTCATTTTTAAACGGTCTTCGCCCCAAAACCCTTTTTTGACGGAACCGTATAAACAGTTTGTTATAATATTACACTGCTCAGTGTCGCGGGTCATGGGAAGGGTTATACCGTACGTATTTTTCTCATTTCCTTTAGCCGACGATATTTAAACAAGTCGCTAGACGATGATGATGATGTCTATTAAATTAAATAACGTTTGCTATTGTACGCGTGTATTATAATGCGTAGATATACAGCTCGACTTGGCGAGTTTTATATATAATTTATAATTATTTTTATAATTTATAATTTATATATAAATTTTACTCATAGTTTTAATAAAGTGACACACGAGACGTTTGCTCGAACACGAAAAAAAAATATTACATAGATACCGTGCAAAGTAGATGACTTTGCAGCCGTTACACAGTAGCATTTTTAACTACATTTCATGCAGTAGAGTGTGAGTTAAGCGAAAAAATATGAGAAAATATTATTTTCTACTAGTTCAAAATATTTATGATATTTTACTGTCAATAACTGTCATAAATTATTATTTTTAATATTAAAATATACCAAAAGGAATTAACCAAATCCCAAGGGAAAGGAGTGTATTTGCTCCCTCCCCCGCTCCCATCACTCCGCCAAAGCTACCACTGTCGTGTCGTCAACTCGATAAACGCGAATCATAATGACACGTTAAAAAAATTATGACATAAAATACGCTGTCTGCATGGAAAATACAAACAATTCGTAACCATTCTATTTATCCCGTTATCGTCGATTATTGCACAAGTTGAGTGATATTTGTTTTGCATGCTGTACAGGAGAGTTAAAAACTGCAAGAGGTTCAACCCACGAGGCGCACGTTAAAATCAGCGCAGAGAACAATCGCGCAAAAGCACACCAAATATGAGTGTCATTGCGGTATTACTGATTTTCTATACCATACGATTTAACAAAAATTGTGAAATTTCAACATTTTTATGACAAATAACATTTTCGTTCTTTACGACTTGAGTTATAATGTCAATAGTTCCGACGGCAAAAACGAATTATCATAATATATTCAATGATAATAGTATAATAACGTGGGCACTTTTATTATTTAAAAATAACATAACGAGCAAACAAATTAAGCCGTAATCTGTAGGTCCTATGCATTCTTTAAAGAAATGCTTAAACTTATGCAACTGATCATAAAAAATAAGCAAAAAAAAAAAAAAAAAAACGACAAATGTCATAATTTACATACACGATAACCGATATTTAAATACGAAATAAAATATTTTACGAAACGAAATTTCCCTCTGTGGGAGGGGGAGATGACGCGCGGAGACTACAGCGGCACGGGAGACTCTATAAACAAGCATAATATACGTATATATATGTATATATTACATGTGTACATGAAATATAATACAAATATGTATATATAATAATAATAGCAATGTATAGCGCACGGTGCCACCGAGCGCTGGCTTATAATCGTTTCCCACCGGGAACGCTGCCGCCGCCGCCGTTATATTATAACGCAGCATTAACGTCCGTCCGATTGACATCCACCGCGACTCCCGATTACGTACGACATCTCGTCCCGCGCGCGCGCGCGCGTGTGTGTGTACGGCGTATTATTCACAATGCATACGTTATAAATGTGTGCGTGCGTGTGCGCACGGAGAACAACGAACGACAAATAATATTACGTATAATATTATTATAACGTAAACGCGATGCATGGGGGGGGGGGTGGTGTGTGCGGCGGCGCGCGCGAGCATACCGGGTTTTACACGGACGTCGGATAATCGGGGACCCCCGGCGGGAGCAGCTCACGGAATTCGTTCATAAAACACACATGCGCGAGGCCGTATAGATAATACAATTGTAATGCGCGCGTCCATTGTTATGTTAAACGGACGAGGTTGACCGAAAAAAAAATATATATTCAAATAATATACCGAAAGCGCGTAGACGCTATGTAATAAGTATGCACACGAAGACTATGACGACGACGACGACGACGACGAATATGACTTATGCGATTGCGGTGGCACCGTCGTCGTCCAAACGTGAAATAATAATATTATAATATGCCACTGCGTGTGTCACATCGTGTATAGGTGCGCGGGATAAACGGGAGACGATCGATTATCGTCGCAGTCGATTTTTGCGCTCATTTTTGTTGTTTCGAAAAAATGTATAATATTGGTTTAAAACACCTACTTGTATAATTAAGACAATGCCCGTGCTTGAAAACGTTGCAGTATGCGTTTTTAAACCTAACCGTTTTTATAAATTTCATTTTAAACGATCAGTGATAAGGTCAACAATTTTATTACTATAAGTACTTATAATACGGTATACAATATTTACTAATATATATATATATATATATAACAGATGTGTGTTTATATAATATATATATATGTAGGTAGGTATAGATGTAAAGCAGGGGTGTCCAGGGAAGGACGGACCACATTAAGTAAGTAAAAATTGTCGTGGGCCACATACATTTTTATAATAAATAATAATACATTTTATTTTTTCACCATCGCTATCGTTGTGATAACGATAAAATATTCGCATATTATTTTATCAATATAAGGTATGGATACTTTATAGTAAAAGGTTTTATTTTTAATCACTTTTATCTTATAATCTTTATAAGTAATTGATAGTTTTGAAATTAACGAAAGGGCAATATCAAAACCTATCACGGGCCGCAGGTTGGACACCCCCGGTGTAAAATGTAATTGATATATAGCATATTCGTGTATTAAAACTGATTCTGTTTACGCGTTTTTCCATTGCAAAAATGTTTGGTGGAAATATTGAAATTTTTTTTAAAATTTATAAGCTGTAAAAAAAAAAATGATGCCTTATAAAAAGAAAATAATGCGTTTTTTATACGCATGTATACAAAAATCTATGAATCGTATTAGTATTTATTGAATAATTATGATAATAATACTTTTCGGATTCTGTTTCTCGTGTTTCATATAATATACCGATGCAAACCGTTTTTATTAAAAACATTATTCGATATTATGCAGCAGATAAGAAACATTGAACCCAACATTGTCTGTTATTTATAACGACGAGACGACCGAGAAAATTGTACCGACACGGATTTTACATACGTAATATTATCTATTTTACGTATGTATATATATATATTGTATATGGGTGTATGTGAATATATACAAATATATATTTATGTATATAGAATCGCCGTTCGCCGGAGAATTCAATTTGCCCGTAATTCGTGAATACGAGAAAATTCGTCTCGATTATACGTATAGGTATATAGGTAGATTGGTAAGTGAATAAATAATGCATTTACTCACGCCGAGCGACGTGCGTGTGAATTTCGCGGCCCAGCAACTACACGTGTATAGTAGTAGTTAATATAATATATATATATATACATAAGTAAGTTGGAAAATTCAATTTATCCGCAAAAACGAGTAAGTACGCATTTTGAAACTATTGTACCTCCTATATATATTATACGTATAAGTGAATAACGTTTATCCAGACATTTCGTATATGCGTTTCAAGACTCGACCGCGCAGTATGTCTGCGTTTACAGGTTGGCATAATATAATACAACATGATATATTATTATTATTATAAGCATAGTGGCACGGTGTGGTACAGTTCGCACTGCAAAGTATACGTATTTATATGTGCTTATTTGACTGGGACTCGTAAATTATAATAGCAATTATAATAATATATTATATGATATTATTATGTAACTATCATATTATATTGAAATATTATGCAGGTCGAATCACACGAAATATTCGATTGAAAGCGTTTCGACACGAATTTCCGTAGCGAGTTTCTAGTTTCGATTATGATACATGTTCGCAGCGTAGCAAACGATTGAATTCAATATAGTAATATTGTAATTGTTTGCCGATCGCTTTGATTTTATATATACTACGAAAACATTTTACGAAAACAAGTGAAAAAAAACAATTTTATTTGAGAAAATAAATCAAAGTAGGTACAATATGCATTAACATAATGTAGAATAATATGCAGCAATCTCGCGGAAATGCGAAAGAAAGTCTTCTTATTTGTTTTTTTTTTCAATATTATAATATACAAACTCTATTATATGTGTGTGTGTGTGTGTGTGTGTGTGTGTGTGTGTGTGTTCGACACTCGGCACAGATTGAAAAGCGAATCGTGAATATTTTATCAACACACCGCACAATTATCCGCAAATGATTACAAGTTAATTCAATTTGCGCCATGGCGGCTGTACAGGGAACTTTCAGTGTCATTTTTTATTTTATTTTTATTATCGCACTCGTATTATTATCGATTTTGTATATATTATAATATGTATTATTAAATATAAATTCGAGCATAAGATAAACCGGCTTAAGGTACTATTTCCAATTTGCTATACATATCACACGATCATAAAATACTAAATGTATATGTATTATATAATAATAATAATAATATAATGTATACGCATTTTAAACATTTTTTGCGAGTTTGCCAAACGCAATTTTATATTATAAAATCATATTATATAATATATATAATGGCAATAATATATCGATCCGCTGCAGTAGATCTACATAATATAATAACATATTCTACGCGCCTATATAAGCGGATTGAAGAAATAATATATAACGCGCTTATGTATAATTTGTAACTTGCCTTTACCTAATAATATTTTGTATATTCTCACCCTGTGCGCATACAGAACAGGCGTATTACGTACGAAATGAATCTACTGGCGGAAATCGATTTCTCGGATTTGTGGTGCAACGCAGCATGCATTCGTCGTCGAAAAATTGTTATGGAAAAAGGAACCGACGAAAAAATTGCTCAGATCAAAAATCTGCGGACAATAGACTCAATACAGAGTACCATATAACGGCCTTGTATACTGTGTTTATTAGAAAGTAGAAATAATAACCTATAATAGTCGGTCAGGCCCCGCACATTTTATATGCGCAAGACCTTTATACTGTAATCCTAATCTTTTTGCAGCTTTCCGGTGTTTAAAAAAAACCAAGTTTTTTTATTATAACTTACATTTTTAAACTGATATTTTTGACTGACATTTTATCATCTACGTAAAATTGCGTACTATGTTCGTATTGTAAAAAGTTCATTGTTTGTACAACTATTTTATTGATCAAAATAGTCATAGTTGTACATCTGTAAAATTTACGGTATAATACTGTAATATGTTCAATTTTCTGGGTTTTGTTTCAAGAACAACGAACATCTAACGGCGCGACGTCTACTTAAATCGTAACGACGAGTCAGCTTCTTTTGTTAGACGAAAATTCTAAATTTTTTCGGTCAAACACATACCAGGCTCTAATTTGTCGGCCGTGATGTGGACCTCTATAAAGGCATAGTGTAATCTATACTCGCAGTAACGAAAAATAATAATATTTATAATGACGCCTGTATACAAATAACAATATTGATAGTCAACACTGTAAGCGCGCCTGCAGTAAATACATGCATTATTATTATATTATATATTCTTATAAAAAGCGACGAAAACTAATTTAAAGAAAACAATGCTCGCGCGGTATGTTTGGATTACCGACATGGTATATAGAAAACCGGCAAACCAGTGCGTATATCTAATTATAACAAGGGTTACAAAAATGAGCATATACGTACACCATATTATAATATATAAGTTGTAATATTATTTTTAATCTACATAATATATATATATATATATATTATAATATATACATTATTGTTGTATTATTATATTATATATTATGGGTGTGACCTGCTGCACACGTTTGTACACAAGTCGGTGACGAGCGTGTGTATTCCAATCAGTCGCCCAGCATGCGGTTCGGTCCCGAGTCGCCGGAGTCGGTCCGACATGGGAAGCGCTTATAAGTGATTCAGCAGCAATCGTATATAAACACTTACGGACGCCGTAAGCACACACAGGTGCACGCGGACCCGATGATTTTTAATATAGAAACTCGCTTGTGTTTATTTTTTACCGACACCCGTGCGGCATACAATATATAATAACGTATACGCATTTTCTTATTATCACACGACACGCGGGCTTGGTATAAAAAATATTAAATTATTATTCTACACGGACGCATCGATTTCCGGTGACGAATTCGAACCGATACCATACGTTACCATACGTAACCATACGTTTTACGTACCGATGATAACCGGGTGGAAATTTTAAGCGGATATAATTTAAGGGGCGGCGTTTTGGCCAAATGGAAAATGGATATAACATTATAAAATTGTTGTAAAATCGCACGGGGTGACGAAATACCTAAAGGACCCGGCAGCAACCTCGCCGAACGTGGAATTCATATTTCTGGCAGAGTCGATGTACTATGCGTGTGTGAACAACGGATAATTTAATTAATACGATTAAACGTTACTATGTATTGCGAACAAATCAATATAATATTGGTTGTGCAACGAGTTTATGTAGAATATTATTGGGTTCCTGCCATAAGTAATCGACAAAGCCAGGTTTTGCGAGATTTTGGGCCAAATACGTTCCACTAGTTCACATGATACCAAAAATACAAACATTTTATCTTGGACTATGTTCTAACAATACCTTAAACCACTTTAACATCCAATTTTTGAAATTTATTGTTTTGTTATTTAGAGATTAAAAAAAAATAATGATTATGAATTATGTTCTATCGTTTTTGCCTGGACTGCGCGGAAATTCGCCACTTGTTGCATTAAACCTACAGATTGATTCACCAATCATATGCCTTTTTATATAACCTTTAATAATACATAGATCATAGATGTATTAAAATTCTGAACATTGGATTTTTTACTCAAGTACTGGATTTTCAAATACTTAAATTTTTAATCCATTTAAAGAGTGTCGTAAAAATATGTGGCAACACCTTATTTTTTTAAAATATTTATTATGAACACGTTATTCAATTTGACAAAAAAAAAATAAAAAATTAAAAACACACACGGTCATAATAATATCTAAGTACTTATAAAAACTTACAGCCACGGTTCACAAACGAAACTACACGATAGGGCCGTTCGAAACTTTTTCTTCGGAAACTAATATTACCGTTCGCGTGTAACTGTATAAGTACACCAATATATTATGAAACGGATATAGTGCATAGCGCGGTTGTGATAACGAGGTATAGCCGCGCGGTATCCGGTCACGGTTGTAGCTGGTCGGTAAAGTATCACGTCGGGCGGCTTTTCTCGGATTCTTAATCTCTCGACCTGCATCAACCCTTCATATATTCGGTCCCGACTGCATTTTCTCGCCACGAGCGCGAGGATGTGCAATGTACCCGACCCGTGAAAATGTTTTGGATTTCGTATTCATCCGTCGGTCACTCAGGGATCGAGTCATCCGTCGACGAACGATAACAATTACAATACATAACAATATAATATTATTATCAATTCTTCGTTTTGCGTCCGGCGGCGTCTGCCCGTTACATTATTACAATACCAGGCTTATTATATACCTATTTAGCTGCCATTTCGTCTCGGAATTATTATTTTATTTTCAGTAAGTACCGATCTACCTATCTCCCCATTGCGCATGCACATACCTGCTGTGTGTAGTATATCATAATGTATTGTAATATATTATGCATATTATTACTATTATCTAATATATAATGGTGTGCAAAAAAACGGGTTTGTCGTTGCGAATCCCATAAAAATACAATACGTTATAATAATATTCGTTGGATTTCGTCCTCCGGAGATAACTACTGTATAATAACGTGTGTGTAATCCGCATATATGTGTAGGTACATATAAAACAAGATAATATAATATATACCTATATATTCAGCATATACGAATGTTATGTATATGTTTATATAGTACGCGAAAATGAATAAACACCATTCCGGAGATGATTTTATTTACATAATATTATAATATTAAATTCACGTATTTATATTATTGTACACGGCCGACTTTATACGTTATTTTATTTTAATTTACGTTATTACACACACACACACACACACACACACACACACACACACACACACACACACACACACACACACACACATTAATAAAACGAAGCTTTAAACTTAAATAAAATATTATACGTTAACGTATTTTGTATCGGTGATTGCGTAATATTCTAATTTATCGTGTTTTATAATGATATTATGCTCGGATAACATATTTTACTGTATAATAGCTCCAATGCTTGTGTAAGTATACAATACCTATATGCATATATGTATATATATATATATATATATGATGTTTGGGCAAATAACATTTTGACGTTTACGTTTCGAATGTTTATTTTGTTCGTATTTATGTTTATATGTTATGATGGATACACACAAACCCAAGTATAGTTATATTTATACGTATTTTTCTTTGAAAAAAATTGTTTTCCCTTCTCATTACAGTTTAAAATGTTTGGATATCTGAATGAATGAATTATTTTATTAGAACAAAGCGCATAAAAAATTATTTCGAAATAAAAAAAAACTCGTATCCGCAAGCACGTCGAGAAGAAAGTGCTGTTGTCGAAATGTTGTGTTTGCATGCATACTACTTTTACCGCATTACAATGTATACTTACGAACCTACACGTTTATTATAATGTATAATTATAACATATTAATTTGTTTATGTAGTTACCGCCGCGGTGGTTGTTTTGATTAATTACGATAAAAGTCGATGTACTGTAATAGGTAGGTACGTATTTTGCAAAATGTATATATTGATTGTATACGTGTGATTCTTCATGAGATTCGTAATTTCATAAAGTATTAAATTTTGAAAATATATTTATTTTACATGATTTTAAGTCCTTAAAAATTAGATGAGCCACTCCGCTCATCTATTTACTTTAAACACTATTATAAGTTAAATATAACCCAAAAATTAATCGTCTGAAATTTAATTTTTATATATCGAAAAAATAGGGAGAATATTCTGCTTTGGAATATAAAATTAAAACTGTATTTTGTTGTCATTTAAAGAGAAAAAAACTTAAAAATTAAAGTGATAAAAAAGATGAAAACTATAATTTCTTTAAATAAAAGGTTGTTTTGTAAAAACATTTTAAAATCATGTCAAAAAATTGATTTTTAAAAAAAATCGATACTTTTTGATACTGTGTTTTGCTTTAAACGAATCACCCTGTATAGTTACTATATATATGAGACCTCTGTGCAAGTACACGTTTTTTGCCGCTATTTTTTTGCTCGGCGTCTTATTATATAAGCACCGAGGAAAAAGCGTAGTTAATAAATAGATATATAGATGTGCATTATGTATTATACCTGTATATCTTATTACATAGTATACCTATATTATTTTGTTTGTATATAACTGTTTTATAATATGCGTCATGTGTTACACATTATATTATGTGTTATTTTTTTTCCAATCTTATGTCGAATTGTTTTACACGACGATGAGCCGTCCTATAATTTCATTATCGGCCGCGAGTATGTACGCGCTACACCTAATTGATTTTACCGAACTGAATGGCGCTCTGTGTAGGTATACCTAGGTATATATTGGGTATATACCTACATACAATAATATAATATATATTGCGTACACGGCGCACGTCTCGGTCTGCGTCTTTTGTACCTACCTCGTCGGCATGTACGCGGGAGGTACTCGCCCTTTTAACATAATGCGACGCGAACAACAAACCAATTTGCGTTATCGCATTTTATTGTTGTGTCGAGTGCTTTGTAAAATATAATATTATTATGCACACACATAACATTATACGTAATAATATTATAAATACTTAATACAGAAAAACGCGTAGACCCGAGGCGGCGTCGCGGTCGGGTACATAATATTATTATACAACGGAAGAGTGGTGGTTCGGTGGTGGTCATGTTTGTTTTATTGAATCGGGCACGTGAAATTAATAATTACTAGATGACCAGATGTGTGTGAAGTTAGCCCCCCCCCCTCAACTTCATCACACAATTTGTAAAACATTTGTAATGTATTTTTTTAATTTATTACTATTTGTAATAAACTTTTTAGAATTTGTAACTTCATCGGCTGACCGGCCGTCCCCTGGCAGGCATTTACGAATGACATATTTTACGTAAAATATCGTGTCGTGTTTTTTATTGTACATTTTAATATTGCACTTTTAAAAGCCTATGGTTACTGTAAGAGACACGTTTCTACTTTTCAGGGGGGAAAAATCGATAATTTTCTTAAATTATAAAAGAATACGTTAGCGCATTGTTTGTTTTCTCTCTCTGATCCAAGCATGGAAAATTTGCGTGTCCAACCCCCTGTGTTGTTAGCTTTATAGTGTTATAGTGAATATTGACCTATTTTTAAATTAATATTTTAGAAAATTACCGGTTTTCATATATTGGTTTTTTACGAAATTACAATTTTAATCGCATTCAAATTGTTGAAATGTCGTAAAAAACCACCACAAGAACACAAATAATGTACTTGACTTCAAGTTTGATAATTTGTTAATTCACTCTAATATTAACAATACTAACACAAGGTTGGTTCTGCTGAACGCAAATTTGCTATGTTGCACGAAGAATCGATTTAAATTTGTACCTATGTATAGTCTTAACTTTTAGATATATTTATTTTTGTTTTTTTTTTTTTTTTATTAAATTTCGTTGATGCTTATTACCCATATTTTCCTTAACTTGTATGGTTGATGTTTATACCGTTGTACACAAAATAGTTATGAGCTAAGATTAGTACATAAATACCCTTAATAATCCGCAACACATTGGTTTATATAACGCAACAAAAATCACGTCGTCTACTACATACATATAGAGTTTTATGGAATGGTTACATCCAAATTGTCGGAATTCGAATAAATTCATTGTTTAATGAAAAAAATGGCGGTGAGCATACTTGGCGAATCACCTGCGTTGACTTGCCTCTCGCTTTACGGCTCGTTAGTCACTCACGGAAAATAGTATTTTTTCCGTCGACATATAGTTAATTTAAACTTATACCCATATATACCGACCCATACAGATATACGGGCGCTTAGTGTTTCCGACTGCGTGCGCGGCAAGAAACATCTGTCCACGGTATGAAGGAGGTACGCGCGTTTCTTATCGGAGGACGCATCTCTGGAAAATCATCCCGGAGTGGGCGAAAGGATTATACGACGGTATTTTCAATAGTATACAATAATAATAATAATAATAACAATGTATAGTATGTGTGTATAGAGACTGTTTGTATTGCTGCTGCGGGCAAGCACATATATACAAATATATTATATATTATCATACGAGGTGGGTACCTATAATATGTGAACGGTTTTTCGAACACCGATCCAGACGACTGATGTCTGCGGCGGCGGGATCGGTGGTTCGAGAGCGGCAGAGAATAGAGATCGACAGAGAAGAGATCGACTTCTGCGGCGGCGTGCCCACAACGGGAGATTGTTTTCATTCAACCCGGAGATTACGGAGGTACCTTTACCTCTATACGATTAGGTATACGCATTTATTATAATAATACTATCTTACGACCTGGAACCTCGGCTGCAGCGGCGGCGATGCGCGTATATACGCATTATAATACGGACGAGAGGGCTAATATCGTTTCGATAAAAGCCGCGTTCGTTTCGTCGCCCCGCGCATTACAATACGCGCATCTGATATTATAAAAATATAATATATATGTAATATTATAACACGCGTGTGCAGCGGCGGCGACGCGATCGTATCGGCCATTATATTATTATCGTCTCGTCCGTCGCGTACTATGTGTAGGTACGCCGCGATGTGTTTGCGTATTATGCGACACCTCGACGTGTTCAGCCGGCGGACGTCGTCGTCGCGATTGATTTCCCTCTGCGGCAAACGGGTTTAAGAGCCCTCGTCGTCGTCGTCGTCGCTAGCTTGTCATATAGATTATATATAGTCGGAAAGTCTCGTGCTGGGGAAAACGTCGCCCAGTTGCGTCGCTACTCCCGGCCATACGGTCAGGCGTATCTCCTACATTTTAGGCGCAATCTGGTGCACGCAATCTAAAACATGTATACGACGAAGTTTCTGTTGCGGGCGCGATTGTCGAACCAAATCGACTTTTACGATTTTTGCATATTCGCGTTATGTTTTCAATCAAATATATCATATTATCAGGAATAGAAGATATATTCCACTTGCAGTGTATTTACCTGATAAAATAACAAGGTACGACTACGGCGACGAACTGAAATATCACCGGGTCTTGCGCACGTCGAGTTCGCCTCATAATGCACATTATATAAGTAAACTATGATTGTGTATAATGGAAAACAATGGAAAGTGATGAAAAGCGACGACTGAATACAGTTCAGTATGATGGTCGGCGGGTCAAGGGATAGCGTATCATCAATTTGCAATCATGCTATAATTATTGTTATCTCCAGTATTGGATACCACCATCGATAAATCGACAACATTTTTATAAATCTAAGTATACATACCCACAACTGCACAATGACTCTTTTAACAGTAGATACTACACTCACATAACTGTTTTTGAAGTAATTTCAAAACAACGTAATTTTTTAAAAAAAAAGTTATGTATCTTACTATATTGGTTATTGTTAAAAAATTTTAAGTTCTTTTTTTTATAGTTTTTCATTACGGCACGCGTTCTAGGTATTCATTTGCAATTTGATTTTTATATATCAAAAAATATCCTGCTCATGTGAAATCAAAAATCCTGTTGTGTATCTTGTCATTCAATAAATATTAAACCAATACAAATAAATAGTAAAAAATGGTTTGTTTTAAAAAATCTCATTTCATATTAACTATTAAACACATGTAAATAAAAAAATAATTTTCTAAAACGTTAGTATCTATTTATACGAGCAAACTGCAAACATTCGAATATGTTGATACATAGCGATGAAGATGTGTGTGCGTGTGTGGTGATGTATAAACTATAAACGTGTGACTTGATTATTGGTTTCGGTGAAAAAAAACTATTCACTAAATCCAAAAAGTTTCAGCTTGATAAAAGTCTCAAATATGTCATGGTTATTGTATATACGTACTATAGTATATAGCAATAAAACGGACCGTATTCGTGTGCAAACAAATATTTTTTATTCGTTATTTTCAATCAAATCATTTTACAACCCAAGGAGAGTAATATAACTTGTACTATTGGTTTTACTGCGTTGTGGTACCGAAATTATTATTGTTATTTTTTTTTTATACTTTCAGAGTTCACACTGCAGTGTCTGTGATTGAATATTTTCGAGGAAATGAATAAATTATATTATTGTAGATTTCACGTTGATTGAATTTCAGATCGATCAAAATTACAATAACCTTCAAACAGACTTTCAAATTGTTTGGCAGTTAGTTACCTACTTATTACCTATTTAAAAAGTGTGTATATAACATTAAATTTATAATATTGTATATTATTATACTGTTATGAATCAATAACTTATGATGGCCATTATTAATTAATTTCAATATAAGAGTTAAATTATGTATGACTTGTATAAAAAATATATTTTGTTTAATTAATTTGATTATGAATTTATATTATTACATGTGTTTATTATTATTATTATGACTGCTGCAGCTGTTATTATTTTTATATTTGTTTTTTATCAAAAGACAAAAACGCTATACTCAATACATTTTGTAGCGTTTCAATTATATAGTTATAACCGACAATTTTTTAACACTTACCAATATTCATAGTTTGTAAATTTGTACTATCATAGTATGTAGTGCTGCAGTTATATTATATGGTAGTGTTTCCCAACGTTTGGTCACGGTCCAATTTCTGGTCGTTCGATCATTTTTATGGGTTAAAACATATAATATAAAACGATTTAAAAATTGAATTTATTATTCAACTATTTTGTAATAAAACAAAACGATTAGAGTTTTTTTATAGTTCGCATGGCAGATGGGTCTAATAGTGAGTCGCTATATCGAAAAACTTGAGAAACACTAATATTTTATGATATATTCTCGGTGTATATGACTTGTTCAAATAAGTATTTCACTCTAGAGTTTAGTCCTATTTTAAAGAATATTACTTATACACATTTTAAATATTACCAAATTGCAATAAATATCCTTACATATTATATCTACACATAACATAAATAAACTAAATTTTAAGAATTTACAAGCGTATTTTATATTGTAACATGATCGAGGATGTAAACACTGCAGTTCAGATAAGGTGTCTGACCTTTTAAATACGTTTTGTCGTATATAGGGGAGCATAAACACACTGAGTGTGAATAAATATATAAAATAAAATCCAAACAAAATACAAATAATAAAAACAAAATTTTTTTTTCAATAAGAAAGGACCCCTTATGCATAATATAAAACCAACCACTACACTCAAATATTAAAAACGCGTACAGTATGACTATTAGATGCTATAGTACTCATAAGTTCTACACATCAAACCACAACTCACTCTTCGATCATCCATGTATCCAGTGCCGCAAAAACCGGGCATGCAGAGTGTGCCGCGCACACGGGCCTCGTGGCTAACATACATTTGAGGGGCCCACGGCCCCAGCTTGGAGCAAACACTACAAACTTTACTTTAAAAATATCTGTAATTGTAATTATTTAAATAATACAAATTATTATCAACACATTTTGCATACTTTTTTTCGAATTGTACACGTAAAATACGAAAAAAATCTAATAAACATAAATAACATAAATAAAATGAATTATAAATTATTATAAAAATAATAGTTTTTTATTAATTTAAAATGAAAGCGGAGATCCTAACATATATTAATTTCATCATTGTTTATAAGTTGAATGCTGGTTTCTTCAACAGACAACAAAATAAATTATCTATATATATTGATGGCTTATCGGACATCAAAGTTTAGTTTATAGAATACTCGTTCACACTTAACTTGTGCGCACGAAATAGGTATATAAAGAACGCATTTGAATTATATGTACAATATGTTGGATACACCAGACGATGTGGTTAATTCAAAAATAATTTTAAAAGTCTCACTTTAAATGATTTTATTATATGTTTTCATATTTTGGCAATGGGCCCCCGATATTAAAAAATATCCTTGGGGGCTCTCGACAGTCACCGGGTAGCAGAATGGGCCAGACTGACACTGTGAATATAGATATCTAGAATAATATTAAAGTGCAATTGATACGACGATCACTGTTTAATTGTGTTTACTGTTTGAGCTTTGAGGACCTATTTTTATAAATGTTTAATATCTTAATGAATGGTTGCTGGTATTGGTATGTGTATAATATATGTTTTAATGATTTTACCTTTTGATTATTATGTATAGTATATATATTGACGCAATGACGTTTCTATAGTATCATCAGTCAACTGTTTAGTATTTAATGTTAAATAAATTAAATAAATTCGGTGGTCTACGGTATTTACGTTCTTCATTCTACTGTAACCAGAAACCACTCGTTACCAAGTTATCAAGTAGTAACGATGTGAAAATCTATTTTAATTTTTTATTTGTAAATTTATCTACCTTTTCTTACTTCGTAAGAACATTAATACCGGGTTGCATAAAAAAAATTGATTAATTTAATGGTTCAATAAAATTGAATGGGCCAATCATGGGCCACTAAATCATGTTTAAGGGACCATTAGCTCACTATTGATTCGTTAAATGCTTAGTGACTGTTTATGCAACCTGACATAAATGTTAATTTTAAAATATAATATGTATAGTATTAAATTTATCTGTAGTCCGCAGATAAAAGATATTCATACATATATATTAGAAATATTTAGGAATATTTAAGCAAGTCCAATGTCCATTCATTAGTTGATTAGTTATAAGTTTTATATTTTATAATCTCCTCGTTTAATATGGGTGATAGGTATGACAATTATTATTTTTTGTTGACATTATAAAAATTGATTCTAAAATATTATATTTTATTTATAAATATATATATATACAAACAAAAGTAAAACTAGTATATTGTGAGACTTGTAAAAAAATTAATCTAGGAAAGGGCCCGTATAATTACCGCACACAGGCCCTTTATTCTGTAGTTGTGGCACTACATGTATCCTAGCAGACAAATTAAACAAATCAATGCCTAACAATCCTTCCTTAAAGGCCGAAAAAGAAATGTTGCGAACCCACTCTCTAGAAGTATTATCGGTAGACGGCAGTTTCTCGCCTCGAGCCACCAAACTAAAAATACTTATTATTGTTATTATGTATATAAATATATGTACCTTTATTCAAAAAATAAAATTAAAATAGTAGCTTGAGTTCTAATTAAAAAGCTAATATTAATTCAAACATTGATGTGCCTCGTCCTATATAACATATTATCTCTTCGTTAATTAATTCAAAGACCCCGATAAACAAAAAAATCACATAGGTACTTGAATTTTTAAAAAAATTTCAGAGATTTGTGTATACTCGCCGCTGCAGTCTGCTGGAGCCCCCCACAAAATACGCCTCCGCGGAATTCGGTAAAAATATTAATGGGACACGATAATTCACACTAAATGTTCAACAATATGATCAAAGCGGCTCTCGAGTGAAATGTACGATATTATACGCTTGAGCGGTTTCACAAATGTTAAGTAAGCCGTGCGTGTATGTACAGCTTTACGCGAAGTCCTTAATTGGCGTTTGCGGAGAACTACGACGTTTTCTCTTGTACACGCGACGTGTTTGTGTGTGTATTTTCAGTGATTTATGTCATAGTGTCAGTGGGTATAGCATGTACAATATAATATATGTTTAATATTATTTTGGAGTCATGTAGGTTAGTACATAGCATATCTACTTATACCGTTTACAGCATATTGATATATTGTACCCATGTTAACGTGTTTTGTCCTGGCATCAAACACCACGAATTCGTAAAATAATAGCATTATAAAAAAAAGTTTTATTTCACTATTTTTTTTTTTTTTTTTTTAATTCCGTTTCGAAGTTTTTGAGAAAATACTCCGTCTATTTGATTTACATCGAAAATACATTTACAATTGTTTTCAGATAACAAAAGGGTCAATTTCGAGGATTATTTGACTTGTGTTTTTAGATTATATTGTTTGTTATCTTGTAAACGGTCTTTGGGTACACGGCGCATATCCGTAAACCAGTTTGTTACCTTGTTTGTTTGTGTAATGTTAACCCTTTTAATGCAGTAATAAGTCGTCGTCTAAACGGCGGAGGGAACCCTTAATTTCATTTCACGAAGCAGCTGCACATGGTAGGTATCTACCTACTAATTTCAAGCGTGCGTGCGCGCGTAACCCATTTCCGATGGAATATCGTCGTTTGGGAAAAAATTTATAATAACATTCAAGAGAAAAAAAACGGTCTGCACGACGACCGGCAACGGCTCGGCCCACACATTATAATAATATTGCATTATGAAAATATATTATTATTGTTACGTACTGATGTTGCGTATAGTAGTTGTCGGATGCGATGGGAAATCCGAGAAATCGTTTTCCGCCGACCGGACGATTGAAATGCGCGCGACGACTCGCCTCTCTCGGACAGACGTAACGTCAGGCAGCTCATTTGAATATCAAAAAGTCATTCATGTCCACTGCTGCGTACATTATTCACATTATACTCACTGCACATGCGCATAATGTGCATATTATGTATATATTATAATGTAATAATATATTATATTATAATATATAATATATACTATCGGGCCTGGTACAGAAGCAGCGCATACCTAGCTGTGCCTATATGTTCTGCAGTTTGTCCGGCGCGGTTCCTGTACAGTACCCATACCTGCGACTACAATTCCAGAACTGTTTGGGATTTCTGCCCGAGCATTTTGATTATAAATGGGTACGCACTGATAATAAGGCATCGCGCGGGCGCAGTGCATATTAAAGTGGCGGTGGCGGTAGCGGCAGCAGCAGTAATAATAATAATTGAGGAACCAATCCTTCTTTGGTCAAGTTCAGGGAAAACGAGTCCGTTCGATATATACACAACATATATAATCCGCCGCAGACGACCAATAGTTTGATTTTTTATTATTATTATTATTATTATTCCCAGACGCGAACAATACGTTGCATTTACATTCGAAACATAATTCAGTGACGAGTTCGGGACGTATATTATTATAATAATACGCGTTCACGGACAGCCGGCCGGGCACGGTCAAGCGCGCGTATATTATAATCTCCATACCTATTTATAATACTCGCTCGCTCGCCGCTTTAATAATAATATAAGTACGTTTGCAATATTATTATACGCGCGTCCGTCCGTCCACCAGCAGCAGGAGTCTACTACGGCCCTTTGATAATTGGAACTAAAACGCGACAAAAAACGACTCCGGGGGGGGGGGGGTTCAAAGTCTTTCGTGACCAGTCAACGTCTTGGATATAATAGGTACCTACCCAATAATATTATCGTGTACGCAGACAACGACTTTTCGTTCGTCGGTCATCAAATCCCGGCGGTAAAAATGCCTTCACGGGTGTTGGGCCAATTGCCCTCAGCGGCTGTTATCGACGTTTAAAAAATGTATCAGTCGCTTTATATACAAATATAATAAAAGAATAAATATAAAATTTATAATTATAAGTGGCATACAATGTAATTTGTCAAAAAATAGTAGAAAATTTAGATATTCCAAGTTATATATAATATATGAGAGACCGAAAATGAAGTGAAGCCATTTTCCGATTTATCTGAATTAGGGTTTATATAATCAGGCTAAAATCCTAAATGTTGTATACTTTTCTACCATGACGGTTAGAAGTTGTACAATATTGGTAACCTGCACTGTAGCCGACAGTCGACAAGTTAAATATTTTTCAATTTTACGGTTACACCAGCCACCGGGTAACGCGCGGTACCTAGGTTTATTAAAAAGAAAACCACGGCGTTAGGGCAACTAAAATACTGCGAGATCTCCGATTTGATCGCCATATGATAAATCGTATCATATAGACGACACGGGTGGTGTAAAGGTGCATCACAATATACAATATTATAGGTAATCGTGCCGGGAAAACAAAAATGTCGTCCGATGAGATCGATACGGCGTCGCGTACGACACCACATTGTTATTATAATAAAATATACATTATGCAGACAGCGTGTCCTATCACGAACAAACACGCGGTTGGAAAACTTAATGCGTTATTATGATACATCACTGTATATCGTTCACGCGTCACATTTGCAACGACTAAATCGGGAAAATCGGGTTTATTGGGGTTAGGACGCCACGTCATATTATGCGTTATAATATTGTTACGTGCGATTTTAATTCAAGTCTCTCCCCGATCGGCCAACGGTTGGACGATCGTTTGATTTGTCGTCGAGTCGGCGGCCCGAAACCACTATAGAGTTTAACGAAGACAATAATTGACTAAACCCGTAATACGCTGTTGCGCCAACAAAATCGGTAAACCGTTTCGCGTCGGAAGGATCGCGAAGACCGTTTCGGTTTTCGCATGTAGTGAAGGTTTTTTTTTATCAGTAGTGTTTAGCGACAGCGACACGACAATATTATTATTTTCAGTTTTTTACATTGAACATATTGATACTCCATCGATATTCTTTACAACCATTTACACTTTCAAACCGATAAAAATATCCATCCAATCCCGAAACAAAACATTATATTCATTCTAAATTAAAAAAAAAAAAAAAACACTTGCACGTGTCAAAATGATACGCTGAAATTATGACATTGTCGTCATCACTGCCGTACACATACGCGACTCGTGTGACGAACACCGGAGTGGATGATTAAAGATCACTTTTTTGTGGACTTTGAAACGATGTCGCCAGATATTTTCATTTCCCGGCAGATTTTCTTTTTGGGGCCGTTGCAGACGTTATTTGCGTCGAACCAAATTTCACCGGCATAATGTTGGCATAAAGGTAGCGACGTAAATGGCGAAATAATATCGTTATTTGTCCGTCAAGCGGTATAGCCATGTAAATAAACACTGAATATATTGAAATATGCATTATAATATAATGTGTGCACTGCGCCCGCTGCAATTTACTCTTTCCGGCACTAAAGGCCTAAGAATAATATTATTATGATTATTATGTTATTAAAATTTTTTATTATTATTATTATTATATAAATATAAACCATAACGTCTCGTACACGATGTATGATTTGATGTTGTAGACGGTGCCTTCTTGACAGACATCTGTAATTTGAGGTTGTCCGGAAACGCCTACACGTGTCGGGTTCCGGGGCCAATTCTATACTTCCGACCGAGACGTCAAAACCGAAAACGATATACGTACGTGTTATTATTAAGTCTATAGGGACTTATTATGTATAAGTTATAGCATGATATGTTTCCAATGATCATTCAAAATATATTCATGCGGTATGAAGAAATTCGTTTCTTATTTTACATATTTAACTCTTTTTTACGTGGCATTGCATATATTTATCTTATTTTTTGGAATTTTATTGTTTTAAGTGCATATTTCACGTACGTATTGAAACTAGAATTTAATTTTCTTTAAATAGGTAGTAAAAAGAAAGAATTAATACAAAAATTGTGCTAAACACAATTTCGAAATTAAATTAGTAAGTATCTGCAAAATATTTTGGCAGTGGCCTATAATTTTAGTATTTTGTTATAAAATTTAATAAGTTAGACAATTTTAATTTTAGAACCAAGTATATTGTTTCGAGGAAAATATAACTATTTTTTTTTAGTAAGAAACCGTGAAAATGTAACGCTTAACATATAAAATTTAAATTTTTTACGATGAATAACATTTTTCGTTTTGCAGCTAACAGCAACACTCCAAAAGAAAAGCATTATAGCGCTACTGCAGTAAAGCGTCACTACGCCAATCGTACGACAACCCGCCCGACCTGTTTTTTTTTAAAACTAACAATTTAACATGGCTCGAAGTGTGTAATGTTAGCCCCGATAATTATTTAAGCAATAAACCAAATAATAAACAAAAGAATATAATGAACGTCAACGAGGTCATTACTATTAATATTAATATTTGTGTATAATTATAATCCGTTTATTTTCATCAGATGTTTTTATAATATAAATCAGATCATCAAACGACACGTTTCGTCGAATAAAGTATATTATATTATATCGCTTTTACCAATTACGGGATATTAATAATAATTTTAAATAGGTATCAAGTTTTATTTATTTTTTTTTTTTGATTTTATTTTTATAAACATCATTAATTGACGGTATACCAAACGCGCGCGGTAAACTCAATTTCATTTCTCGGCGTGGGACGCCACTAAAACCTATAATGACTTCTTATCTGTCGTGGAAACCAATGATGATTGGATCTGCTGCGTGTAAATATCTTCGAATAAAAATGCTGCCTTATAGTATAAAAAATAAACTGGGATATCGTTTTGTACGAACGACGTCTATAATATTGTGATGTCTTATACGAAACCGGTCTTGGGTGATCGATTTTACATTAAGCTTGTAAATACGTTCACCGCCCTTATTGTATTAATTTATCAAAATACGCATATAAGCATCACGGTAAATAACAAAATATAATATATGATTGCGATTATGCCATCTCGAACGGGTTTCCAACTGATCGATTCGGATTTTACGATACTTACCACTGCTCATTAGTGTGTGACACCCCCTCACCACTCTGCGATTATTTATTAGACTTTCAGTCGGTAGTCGGCACTCGGTAAATTTATTCGGCATTTAAAAACTCGGTAAAGACATTATGAACTCTTATGAATTTTTTTTTTAAGACCTTCCCTGTAGATATCTAACTAGGCAGGGTGTTTGCGATGAACTACCGTATAATATTATTATCTGACGTGGCCAATGCCGCCAGGGATCTTGTATTCATTAAAAAAAAAAATTAAATATCATTATCAGATGCGCGTGATTTCAATATAAAACAATTAGATATTTTATCGACTTACACTCTGCAGTACCTACGTCCATTCAATTATATAGGTACACCACGTACACGCTAAACATACAGACGTTTTCGAGTTCACGCTCGCCTAAACGCAATGCAGGTGAATAATATTATTTGTGATTTAATATTGTGATGTAATATTTGTTATTATGTGGAGTGCGGTCTGAAAGAGTCGACCTCGCGAAGCGTTTCAGAGAATCACTCTCGTTGTTTATTATTACACTGACATTTTTAACGTTATCATATTTGTATTGCGTTTATTGTGTACTTAATATTATATTATATTGTTGTGGACCGATGTGCTCAAGTCGGGCGTGAAACGGTGAGAAAAACGGACGCGCCGGACAAAGTCTAGCACGCCGTTTATACAAGATATTATATTATATTATACTGTCGCAGAGTGGGGTACCACTACACGTGTTCAAACACACACGCGCATACACACACCCGCCATCGAAAATGGGTTTTAATATTTTCATTGTGCGTTTCGTATATTTTCGACGTGCGTGTGGATTTTTCGATTCAGCGCAGTCAGAGTATAGGGTAGTACGGCCCAGCCGAGACCGATACGAAACTGGTGCGTATACGAAGTATAATGGCACTGTCAATCATTGCTCTTTTTTTGACGTTTCAATAACAGTCGTCATTTCGTCGTCGTCAATTATTATTATTATTATTCTTATTGTTGTTGTCGTTGTATGTACGCACAAGCCCGCGTGTGGGTTTTTCGTCGTGCGGGTATACGCTTGTAGAATAATATATTATGTATATAATATCTAGATATGAACCGATGGCCGGTGTCAAAGAGGCACTTGAGTACGGACGAAAAAAAATAAATAAATACGTATTATCGAAAATCGAATTTTTCCCAAAAAGATTATGGGTGGGTTGGACGTATATATATATATATATATATATATATGCTTAGGTGTAAAGTCACTATATATATAGTCAGAGACGACGGCTGATCCTCGACCGCCGAGAGTATCATACCGAGAGGGATTATAATGGGGTTCTTTTGAAATCGAATTCCGAATTTCGCAGTTACACACATAGGTACACTCAAACAGGCTCGCTCTGCCACGCAGATGTATATTATATATATATATATATATTCGTCTAAATTTTTCGGCTTTCAAAATAAATGGAATAATTCCGTTCGTATTATATTATGTTAAACGCACACGTTGAATTTTTTTTTGATTATTTTATTATAAACCTATATATATATAACTGTACCAGCTACCTCCATTTCGATAAGTCCGAACGTTCAACGTCCAATTGTATAATAATAATATGTATTATTATGTACTGAGAGGCGAGAACGACCGTGCTAATCATATAGGAATATCGTCAAAAACATATTTATACATTTTAAACGCGTTCTGTGATGTCCGACGTTATTATTAATGTAATCGTTATTGCCCACTTTAAATATATAATCGTTCGTCTGAGTTACGTGTTATAAGTACGGTTATAGATGTTACGATTGTTCTCACTTCAATAGCAATTATTAACCAGACAATAAAACTTAAATTTGCGTGGTGATGTTATAATCAGGGTTGGGCAAAACGAATACGCGGCATTTTAATTGAAATTATTTATATTAATCATTATTTTAAATTAATTAGAAATATCCATTTTAAATCTATTAGGTATAGGTACATTTTGAAATTGTATTTGGTTTTTGTAATTTTAATTTTGAATAAGTCGTTATTTTTAACAAAATGTGATCTACATTATTGCGTATTATAAATTATGGTTTATGATCAATTATTTATCATAATAATTGATAATAGTGAGTAGGGTTACTGCATAAACGACCTAATAACTATTACTAAATGTTAATAGACAAGATAATTTTTCTTTTATACCTCGTTTAATACTAACTCGAAAAAGACATCTTATTACCTACTGATGGGATTGAAAGACTCATTACTTTATCTATACAACCAAAAATAACACTATAAATGTTACATATATTTTATATGTTTTATTGACTATATTATAGTTAAAGCTACTACTTGCCAAATATAGTTTCATTTATATCATCAATTTTAATATTGAATATTTAAAATGTATTTACTATTTACACAATATTTTTTTTTTTATATTGTTGAATTGACAATATTGTAGATACCTATATTATATTTTGTATTTCAAAAAAAAATTAATTATTCTGCATACATTATTTTCAATAAGAATTTTACATATACATATATTAAATATATTATGATGTAACCATTTTATTAAACCCAGGTTAAAATTTACTTTTTACTTCATCTCTACATTTTCTTGTCAGTTATACATACGTATATATATTAAAATTGTTTTAATGTAGGATATCTTTATTTAAAAAATGTAATTTTATTATTGAGTAATGTTTTTTTTTATGAAATATGTAAGTATAAACAAAAAAAGTCTCAAAATGTAATTAAATTGAAATATAGCAACTCAAAATCTATGTCAAACAAAAAAAAGCTTTTGCGCACTTCAGTTGTTTTAAAATTTTAATTAAATTTGTTGCTAAACGATTTATAAATTGTAAAAAACCACAAACTCTTTACTCGCAAACTAAAGATTAAAAAAAATAATAATAATAATAAATAAAAAATGATTAAAAGAATGTTGAAATAATTTATTATATTAAAAAATATCCTTGATTCGTTTAAATGTTTTATAAGTACACGGAGTAGTCGAGAATAAAATATTTATTATTCCATCGGAACTCTTCTTGACTGTTTAATTATTTTTATTTTAAATATGAAGAAAATTAAGTTTGTAATATACATTTTAAACGCTGCGATATATATATATATATATAGGATATGGATGCGCAGTTTGCGGAAAACAATAATTATATATTCCAAGAAATTATACTACTTCGGGATATGTTAGTCTCATACAGTAGGCTTGTGGATATTTTAAAGTCAAACACAAAAATGCACAATACTCGAGTAAAACAGCTATAAAGTTTAGTCATATATTATGTATACATATTGATTTCCGTAAAAATAAACAATTGTTTCGATTATCAAACGAACGATGTCATATGCACAGGACAATGGGAACGTCTGTATAATGGTCGTTATGAAATGAACGGCTCTAAACGCCCGATTCATTGTGATCGATGTCTCTGAAGAGTTAGGCTTTATAGAATTAATTAATTGACTGCGAAATTACAGCGCACATTTGAACGGCGACTCTACGCCGGCATATACCCAATGGCACAAAGTGGCTCGTGCAAATAAATAAAACGTGCAAAAATTATAGTTCTGCAACAACAACAATTTTAAAATATACGTATATTTGTATATTATGTCATCTTATTCGTGAAGCTCGGGCTCATACCTGTGGGTGTTTATGAAATATATGATATGATTATTTACTTACTTTTATTATTAACATATTTTCATTTTAACGGAACCACAAAAAATATACAACCTACCACTAAAATTAACTCGCAAACGTATCAATAACAATAATTATTGTTATCACGACCACTTGTTAATTATTTTATATTATATTCATATTTTGTTTAAATCCACAGTTTTAATACTATTTTTTTTTTTTTTTAGCGCAGTTTTAAACTTCGCAGTTTTTGCCTTTCAGGTTGATAATGCCTAATGCATAATAACAACCATATAATTATTGCCTTGTATTTGAACGGAGCTTGTCCGAACACAAAATATAGATAAGAAAGCATTGGTGTTAAAAAGTTGTAAAAGTGTATCTGATCGAAAATATAAAGTACGCGCAAAATGTATACAACGATTACACGGGTCGGTCGAGTTTATTTTTTTGGACGTGGCAGTATAATATGTGCGACGGCTTACCTGATGATGTAAAGCGTTTACAAAATAATATAATCTGTTATACGCGATCATAATAACCGTGTTTCTATCCGAAAAAACCAATTTCGTTTTTCTAAAAAAAAAAAATATAAAAAAAATCACGTTTTAACGTTTTAAATAGAATTTATATGTATTTTCGTCGAGACATTTGTAGGTATAATATTATTATTATTATTCGGTCTATACGTACATAAAAATATTACATACACACGTGTAGGGTATGTTGAATGTTTGTCGTGGGAGTATATATTCTATTCATAAAAAAAGTGTTTAATATTTTTCTGTATTTAAATATTATCGGTCATATACATATTATATAGGTTACAATCTGCGCGCTTATTCTCAGCAATCTCATAGATACTCTAGTCCCCGAAATGACTATTTAAATCTTTTTATATTGACTTCACATTATATCCACGTCCGATTTAATAACATTTATCTCTTAATTCGCGTACAGCGTAAAACAAATTAATTATCGATACAAAAATACAGGTGATGGTATGCTGACACTTAAATTTTTCCGAGTAAAACGGAATAGAATTTCGTTGTTGTATTCTGTTTTACCCATACAAAAACCGGACGTGTGGGCTATATATAATATTATACACGTATAAAATAATATAATATATACGAACTTTTTCCACAGTCCGTCGGCGATCGAACGTCTACCTAGTAAATATTACCGATACCTACCCAGGATAACCGCATATTAATATTATAATGTTGTGAATATTGTGATTGATCGTTGATCGCTTTCCCGCGACAATCGCAAACCTCCTCACTCGCGCATAATAAAGTGATTAAAATTATTAGGACGGGTCTCCAACCGCGATTATACCGTACTTTATACATAGCACCACAGGCGTACAACACCGGTAGCACACCCAAAAATCGAGACTTAGCCTATTTACACAACATTCATATATTATACACGAATAGTCTTTTGAGATTTTTTATCGTAGGCTGCAGGTGCTATTATTATTTATTATTACTATTATTGTTATTATTATGATGCGTCTTGCGTGTGCGTTATAGACAATAATAATATAATGTGATCGCGATCGTTCTGCACACGATAATAATAATGATATTATACGTTCGTTCAGACACCAATTATTATTACGTATATTATTATTTCGTCTCATTATCGTCATCGCGGTATACGTTGTATTGACAGCAGACCTCAGAGGAGAGAACGCACACGACCATATATAGGTATATCGTATATATATTATATATAGGTACATACCATTACATAATGCTGCCTATATTATTACGACGAGAAAAAACTAGTCGGACGTTTCATTATTATTATTGTCGTAATTATCGTTACAACTATTATAATATATTTTTTACTTCTCTATATACGCGATTGGATTTCGACTTTACCGGACGACGACGACGACGACGACGACTGACGAGCCGCGAGGCGAAGAGAAGACGCGCGTGAGAATTTTAGCTACGCGCGCGGACCGGTGATGCACGCGAGACGATTGTTATATTATTACGTTCAATGTTATATAATATTATATTATGTACCTATTGCCTATTGTACACAATGTATATGAATATCGGTAAATGAAGGTTTAGGGGTGGCCGGAGTGGAGTAAAAGCTACCTCGGAATCGACTCAAGTTGCTCCTGCAAAATAAGAAAACATTCTCTGTATAACGATATAATGACGTTATAGTATGGGTACATTTGCTTTTTATTGCAGGTAAATTTAATAATCATATAATAACATACAATATCATGATGTGTATATATTCATAGTTATTTACCATATTAGATTTCAATAATAATTGTCGACGTTCGGTATACCTATACTTTAGTATATATACGTTTGATTTACAGAAGCCATATACAAGTATAAAATTAAAATTACATTAAATCGGAAATATATATTTATTATAATATAATATGTATATATGTTATTTGGTTTATTTATAGATTTCATAGACGGTCCGGTTATTATAGTATTTCTTTAGATCAAACGATTCTATGATATGTATTATGTTTTATGCATGTAAAAAAACATCATGTTTACTTTATAGCTTTATCGGTAGCAATAGTGGCTTCCGTTTGTATGGACAGTAAAAAAAATAAACTACTGACTACAAACTATATACATATATCATATTATATGTTATACATTTTTATATAAATAAAAGTAAATTCGACTTTAATTCGACTTAATCGTAACGCCGTACTATAAGCATCTATAGGCCAGGTATACTATATTTTATTTCGATAAACATGAAACATAATATTATTACTACATTATATATTATCAAATAGGTAATTACGTAAAAAGTAATATTATCGTTTACGACGAGAGTTAAACAAAGTTTAAATAATATAACGTACCTATTAATTGTATTTTATTTTTTTCCATACCAGCGGATTCGTCGCCGTCGTCGTATAATTATATGCGATATGATCGTTCGTATATAATTCCGTCGTAGTTCACAAGGCGACCATCATAAATTCTACGTCGAAGAAAATTAAATCTGGAAAATTAAACATTTCTACAATATATATATATGTACGCGCTTATGGTGCGTACAGCATAATATCCCATAAACTACACATTATTATAATAATTATAACGAGCAAACGCGACGCCGAATTGTGCGCAGACCTCCTAAACATTAGGTATATAACTCTTTCTATATATATTTACAGAATATACTACACATACATACATACATACATATATATATATATAAACACAGTATATATTATAATAACTTACGGAAACCCTTAATGGGTTCTTCGGTTCCGTATGGAGTATATATCCTCACGTACGGATTATCATTCGAACCTATAACATATATATTATTATTATATATCTATATATGTATACCGCTACGCCGCGTACAGATATAATAATATGCGCTCGCTTTCCAATATATTATTCTGCCAAATGTAATATAATATATACACGCATAGGTATAGGTGGTATACGTACGTGTATAATATGACCACCGACTCTCATTATAAAACGTGATCGTTGGGTTTCAAAAACGGCGGACAATAATTTTCGGAAATGATATGTAATATGTGCATAATAATAATAATAATAATATATATATATACCTTTACCGATACATCGTAAAATGCGGTGAGACTCGTTCCGAGCGTACGTTACTCACATATATAAGGTATACATTCGGCAGCAGCAGCAGCCTATACATAATATCGTATTAATATATTCAATATTATACGACCGAAAATTCGAGTGAAAACAAACTAGACGGCATTTAGGTATTTACGACAATATTATATTATTATTTTGGTACCGTATAAAACGTATATTTTGTCGTCATCGTCCGTCCCGTGCAGTGCTGTCCGACGAGTAATCTATAGAATTCCGTCGGATCTCCGCGACGCGCCAGGCGGTGAATAAAAATCGATTGACCGTCGGACGAAATGAAAATCAACCGAACGTTTTATTACGATAATAATAATAATAATAATAATATTATTTATAATATACTATTATCATTATCACGTATCGTTCTCGTGGCGTCCGCGGAAATCCAACGCAGTGTCCGATTTCAAATTCGTAACCAGTTTTAATAATCGACCGTACAATCAGCCGTATACCATGCACGCCATCCCCGTCCCGTTGCTGCAGCAAATATTATGTAAGTGCAACTAGAAATTTGATTGTAGACGTAAATAAACGTTCCTTGCGGTATCCACAATTGGGATCATGCATAGCTCTCTAATATAAGACCTGTTGTACAAGCTTTCCCGTCTTGGACAAATAATTAGAACATCTTATTGGCATGTATATATCCAATAACGCACTCCACAAAGATTTACAAATACTAACAGTTGACGAACTAGCAACCAGAAATTATAAACAATTACATCTAAACTCTAAACAAAATTGCCTATAGTTTCTCACGTGTCGCATGTCATCTATTACCATACCCAACAATCCGTGGAGAAGACCCAAGCGAAAATGATTACACGATGCTTTAAAATTCTAATGCATTAAGTAATGTATATATATATATATATATATATACATAAAATTAAAATAACTTACAAAAAATACGTACCTATTAAGAAGTGCTGTTGATGAACGATTTCCCTACTCACGCCCATCAAGCTAATTATAAAATTACACTGTTATCGCATTTACTATTGTACCTCATACTTATCGTATAGATTGTAAATCAAGTTTGAAAAAAAAATTGTTCATCGTTCTGTTAGTGTATCGTAGGTAAGGTACTATATTATATGTAAATTTATAATACGTGAGACCGCGCATTATTGTACCCGTTTTCTGAAAAGTTATTAAAGCCAATATATGCGCGAGAGAGCAGATCAACCCTATAGCTGGGTTAACAGCTATGTTAATCTAAGGTACTCATCAGACGAGAATCTAAAAATCTGAAATGGGGGTCGGGAAAGACTAAATTTTTGTAACTGAACAAATATATAGAAAAAATATACGTACATGCATTTGCATACAGCGCTTGAAACGCTGGCATAGGTAAGGTTAGGCATATTTTTTTAAATAAATAATACAGAACTTAAACTCCCCTCCTCTCGCCATTAATCCGTGCCTGGTACTCTTTGACTGTATGACTATGATAAGGTTTGAATAAACTGATAATATTTATTTGTGCGGTTGATAAGTAACATTTATCAAATGTCAAGAGTTAATAATAATTGTTATCATTTTGTAGTCGAGGAGTTTCATAAAAAACATTCATACCAGTTTATTCAAAAAGCAGTTATTTGGAGTTTGTCTCTCTCACACATGTTTTGGCTACTTAAGGCATGTTATCACAACTATTCGTGACTACATATAAATAATATATTATAAGTCTATGATAACCATACCAAATCCTGTTTCTCGACCGATATTAATGGATGGTAGTGTAGGTGCGTATAATTACGACTTCCGGTAACATATTCCCTATTATAAATGGGTGTCATACGTCGTTAAAATATTATTATTGTATCTACTATTTATAATATCAGAATATAGTATACATAATTTAATACTAGAATATTGTCGTAATGATGGGCTCGCGCGCGCGCGCATACTCACACGATTACACGAGCTACAGGAGTTCGTGGCCGTCGGTCTTGTTTCGGAACGTTCGTTTTTAACGTGCCCCATTAATATAATTTAGGCACTATACATATTATTATTACTATGACCACATAATATTCTATTCGGTTCGCACCTACGCGCGCGGCGGCGCATCGCGCATCGCGCATTATGGTAATGACACGCCGGAGCTGAGAGGACGATGCGAGCGTTATCGGAAAACAAAAATTTGTTCCCGGGACGTGAATGATAATTTAATGATCGCGTTTATAATTTTCTTCAAACATACGACTACGGGAGATGCCGCGCTTACCTGCAGCCTACGTGACTTATAGGTTTATCTACCTATATTAGTATTATGCATATCGTATACGCCCCTCGTAATGTGTGCCGTGTGGTATAATTTTCGAAAACGCGTGGGCGTGACAACCGAAACGAGAGCTCCTCGGTCTCGAGTCGAGTGCGTTTCCGCGACGCGTCGCACAATATTTTTCTGGTCCGGTCCGTGCGAATCACCGCCCGTCGAGTATTACATTCCATCATTCACTGCGTTTGCCACATGGGCACCGTATATTATTATTACCTATACAATTATTATTAGGTATTCGGAAACTCGAAAAACGCTCGCCCGCGCGAATCGTATACACATGACCCGGCGCGCGTGTGATGTATATTATAGTTAGCGTATCGTAAACGCGTTCACCCGCGGCAGACCAGAGTGTGTGTATGTAGTGACCAGCCTCGCGAGACGTCCTGCACGGCGATGGGTCAACGCAATAATATTATCCGAAAACAAACTGCGGACAAACGAATTCACCATAAAGACGCTCGTTGTATAGTATAATTATCAAGAATAAAGAATAATTATTATTTGAATCCTATACTGCGACGAGGGTGTGAGATGTGGATAGAAAGAGATGAACTGTTTTTCTCTCGTTTAGGCAGCGGATTAATCGTTACAACGAGATACTATATACACGGTATGTATACGCAGTATAATTGTAATTATTGTAAAATACACGTTTCAGAACAATTACATATATACGATATATATATATATTTATGAAATAATAGTTTACAACAATAATTGACGAGATGTATACAAAGAGACGACGACCGATAATATTATGTTGTTCTGTTTTTGATACGTGCACGATAAACGCCACAATATAACTATATTATAATAATAATATATACGAAAACACCAAACACCGTATAGGCGTATATGGGTTTCCAGTACATATGAATAAAATTACATAGGTGTAATATTATGTGAATAATAAAATAATATGTGTATCTGTATGTATTAGTGTATATTATATTATCGAACAATAGCTGTGTGACGGCAGAAAAAGGACAAGTCGAACGCATACATTAACACATCCTGCTTGCGAACGAGTATGACTACGAGGAGATGGGAGAGAACCGTTAACGTCTCCCGAAAAAGTAATTAACTAAAAACCGTATTTTAGTGAGGGTATCTGTACTCAACGTCGTCCGTGATATATCATATTATGGAAAAGGAAAATGCAAACGTGCAATAACGACAAGGGATTGGTTACCGACGATCCTCTCAGAACGGAACGTTTAAATAACTTTGATATATTACTATTTATTATTATCATATAGCTTTACAAACTCGAACTGGATGATAATAATTGTAATAATATAAAGTAATAACAGTCAACAGACCGAAAATCATGTCTTTTCTCGGAATTCGATACGACAACTGAAAACTTTATTGTAACGAAAAATAATAATAATATTTTATATTGCTAAAATAAGTTATAATAAAAGTATATAATATATAAAAAAATGTGTGATAAAAAAGTTTAAAGTCATAATCATAAATTAAAATAATTATACAATCTTACAAAAAATATGTCTATGTAAAAAATGGGTTAATAAATAACAATTTGTAATAAGTTACCTATAGGTATGTCAACTTCTGTTTAACTTAATAATTCTAAAAACGCTTTTGGCTTTTTCATGACTTAAAAAATTGTAGACAAATAATTACTTAAACCACGTTTTTCCTAGGTTATCACACTTTATATATTATGCATTTAAAAGTTTGTTTTCGCTATTTAACTAGACCGGTACTAAATATCGTCCTCAATCGTTCGATAAAAATTATTAAATATAGTAACGCCGAAAGAAAAAATATAAATTGAGTGTTCTCAATCATATTTTACCGAACACGTGGGGAATATCGTGATCAGGAAATCGGGGATTTAGATAATAACATATTTGCGTATTTCTATATAATGTGAGAAAATATATTGCAAGACAGTAAGCTACTACTACAAAGAAGCAACGTTTTAAGTATTCTGATTTCTTTTTACATTAATTAAAAATGACGTATTTTATAACTTTCAGTCATATTTTATGGATTTTCGATTTTTGCTTTTTACATCATACAAAAATAATATTTTATTTTCATATTACCAGTTGTCACTCATTGAGTCATTCGTGTAATATTTCAATATTTTTTTTAAATATCCTATTATATCATGTTTTTACTCCAGGTTCCTATTTGCTTTTAAACGTTTTTGTCATCTCTGATCATAAAAAGAAAAAAATTATTATGTAATATTTACACCCATGGAACTAAATTAGGTATTTTTAGAATTTTTGTAAACACTTAAATGTTTAAAGTCCAGTTTACATTCGTCAGTAGATCGTTTATTGCGTAATTTTTAACACATTTTTATAATTTTGTTTAAAGTCTCTTTAAAATAACTAAAATAATCCTTTAAAACAAAAATGTAAAACGAAACGTTTTTCAAAATTTAAATGCATTATTATTTCTCACAATCTAATATTGTTGAGAACCTTATTACTAGATGCCAGATCAAACCATGGCTTGCAGGCGCTTATTCGATGAGAATCAAAATTACGATTTAAATAAAAAATATATTATATGTTTTTGAAAAATCAATCGTAAATAATATGAAAGTGTCAAGTAGTACAGTGTAATCGTGTATTTCATTCAGTCAAACGTATACCACGTCCATGAATTTGGTCCACACACACATCCACCCACATAGGTATATCTGCTTATTTATTATACTAGCGTGGCCAAGTTAGTGAATGCATTTTTGAAGTTGCCAAATCGTTTCATCATAGTTAAATAAATTTACTATTACTGGCAAACAGCTAACAATTAGCAAAACTTATGGTACCCATTTTATATCGGTATTTAAAGATGAAAAGACTACGCGCGGTGATGGACATGGCCCACCCAGATCAACAAATTTTTTTCAACCATAAAACATGGAGCGATTTGCAAACATCATATTATTATAAAATTGATTTGCTATATTTATTCGTCGACTACGTTATCTGCTAATTGTTGCCACATAAATTAACTGGTACGTGGGTGATGGTGGCGGGTGGGCCAAGTTCACGGGCGTACGTTTACCTACTTATATATATGTCGCGTCCGCATAGTGAAATCGCTCATTTCACGAACTGGATATTCTGCAGATAGTGAAATTCGACGAAAACAAATTATATGGACGTCTATATTTCATTTATGAAATGGACAATATGTATATAGCACACATTGTGTAGGTAATTGTTTTGAGTCAATTATTATTATTTAAAACAATATATTATATTATATTTTATTTTTTAATAAATCATATGTATTATTTATAAATGAGACTGATAATACAAAATTAATTTTAAGTTATAAACTGTTTATTTTTCAAAGATGATTGATTATGACATTGACTTTTGTGTAGATACCTACCGTATTGGAAAGGGAGAGTAAGCTAATAAAAATGATTTTTTTTTAAATTTATACCTACCATAATTATAAAATTTTACTTCTAATAAATATTATTAGATATTAAAAAAATATGTATATGATTTGTATTTTGCTAGAACTAAATTCATACTACTTTTTACCCTTGGACTCAACTTACCTAATACCTTTTTTTCCCCGGGACCCAATTAACCGAGAAAAGGTCATTTGGGACCCAATTTATCATTTGTCCGGGGTTGGGCAGTAATCAGTTACACAACGTATTAAAGTATTACTTGAACGAGTTAAATTCGTAGCTCGAAACTTGTAATCGGTTACATTATTTACAAGCAATACTTGTAACCAGTTTCAATTTGTATTGTAATTTTTAATACACGTAGGTATCTATAAATATGTAGGTAGTTAAGGTTAGGCATTTTTTTGTTAGTCAGCTTTATGACTTCACTTCAAAAACTATGTATTTGCTTAAGGGTTTTTATTGGGGTTTGAGACCTATTATGTATAAATAATTCAGTAAGTGTTTTTAGAACCCTTTTAATTATAATTTAACCGTAGTTCAGGAGCTTCAGGAAATTTTATTATTACAGTATTTTAATTACATATTAAATATAATATGACGAACGACTTACGACTATCATAGTCATCTGAAGTTCCTTAGTGTGCAGGTTACTGTTGTCCCAGAACTATTGAGCTTGACATTGGGTGTGTCTTATACATGTTTGCAATAGTATATGTATAAGTATATAATATGTTTAGTAATCTTATTCTTTATTTTCTATAATTATGTTTATATTTTGTAATAGTGTCACACATCTATGATCCGTGATTTTTATTACTGTATAAGTTATGTATATACATACATGCATTTTTTTTTTAATTTAGAAAAAAAATTAACAAAAAAACTAGACATAATATTAATTATGCGGATGCCAAAACAATTTCAAAGTGGCAACTGGAAATTGAATAAAAAAACAAGATATCATTATATAAAAAAAATTATAGAAAGCAGATAAAATGTTTTAGTTTTTATAATATAATATAATAATGATGGAAAAAAATTGCATTGAAGAACGCATTGTGTTTGATTTGAAAAAAAAAATAATCAAAAAAAAAATTAGACGTATGAAAAAATCACCTACTTGATTTGCAAGGGGTTTATGATTTACATGAGTTTTTGGTTGCTAAAAACCCTTGACCTCCCGAAATTGATTTAATCATTTCACGCAATTTTACACTTTTATCAACTTGTAGTGACAAATTTAGTTGTTGATTTTTTCAAACATTCACTACTGAATCATCCTTTAAATAAATCATTCTTTGTTCCAAGTTTATACAATTTTTTTTGTTTTTGTTTCGTCATCACACAAATTATGTTTGGTGGATCTGTAGGTCTTGTAGGTAACTTTTAGTACTCTTAAAACCAAGCATTGACTAATTTCAAAATTATTTTTTTTATCATTATTATTATTAACATATTATTATTTTTTATTAAAAATCTCATTTATAAATATTAGGTACATATGGTTTATTAAAAATTAAATTATTATTTAAATTATTATGATTTGTAATAATTAATTTTTTTTTTCAATATGATATAATATAATTTATAATAAGTCTTATGATAATTACCTATACAAAGATAATTGCACAATAGTATAGATATTGTCCATTTCATGAAATAGATGTCCTCCATATTACGTATTTTCGTCAAAATTCACGATTTGGACGAATTTTACTAACTAAATATCTAGTTTATGAAACGAGTGATTTCACTATGTGGATGACATATAGACTATACAGAGGCTACCACATCGGTTTCCCGTTTATCATCGCTACATAATATATGTATACAACGACGAGATAACAGTGTCCGAAGTTGCGTCGTCAAACCCCCGACGATTTTGTGTCGTATCGGCTATATGGGCATATTTATCGTAATTATCATAATAATATAGACATTTGAAACGTATTATATGCTGCGTTTAGATGGGCGTGTACGTAAATATATATATATATATATATTACTATAATATATACACATCACGGGCGATCAACGCGCTATTAACGTTTTCCAGACGAGTCGTTTTTCACGGAGTGCGGAAAAAACATCCCTTTCCCGCGCGTCTGCCGGTCTGCCTCTCCGTCCTCGAAAACCGTCGCGTCGGCAACGGGTTTTCCGCGCTTCGTGCTGCTCCTGCTGCTGCTGCTGCACAACGCCGTCGTACGATTTATTATATATTTTTATACTCATGTTATTAAATAATATTATTACACACATTTTATGTGCGGCGGCGGTCGCGTGAACCATTCGAGTGGAAAACCGTACACGATAATATTAATACCGAATACGCGTACGCACAATATAATATATAGGAATCGCGCGCGTGACGGTGCAGTATTTATATTATTATTATTATCGTGACGCACACGTTTCCCCGGACCGGTCTCGATTTTCGTCGGCAAAACGATACGGCGGAGACGGTCATCGTGAAGGCATAATACGCGTAGGTAATATCATATATTATTCGCAATCTGCGCTATAAATCGTAACGCTGTAAAATATTATTATGACGGTGATATTATATCATATTATGTTATATATTATTATGGGCAAGCGGTATTTTTGTTCGCAAAACGCTCTTCGCGTTGGCATCGACGGTTTCCGAGCACCATTACCGTCTTCCGATGACCTAACCGCCAAACGTGCAGCAGCGGAATCTGCAGCAGATTCGCGTTTCTTGGTTGTCGAACCGCGCGAGAACTTACCGATGCTGTGGTGATCGCTCACGGTGGAAAATTGAAACGACTCGAGTCCTTTGTCCTTTAAACGCCCATCAATAATTTAATATTCCTGTAGATCCTCCATATCGTTATAATAATATTACACGTTTCTATTGAACGATTGACATGACCGAGAACTGAAAGATATAGGTATTCAAAATATCAAATAAAGAGAACGATATTAAACGGAGTAAGATAGAACGGACAGGCCAAAATTCTATGATACAAAGAGTATTCCAAGAGAACCCGAGGAGCCAAAGACCGCTAGGTAGGACAATATTACGTCGAGACGATGGTATCAGAAAAGATATATTTGAGAAGAAAATTATGGAGTTCGGAATTGGAAAAAGGCAGCGAAGAATAAAGAAAAACGGAAGAGGATTTGTGATATGGCAAGATGATCTTAGGCCAGAAAAATAAATAAAAATTTAACGATTGACGACGTGGCACCGTTTTTATCGTAATAAACAATCATAAAATGGCCAATCAACTCAATACGTACAATTTATTGATTTATAGGTGGTCAATCTCTATGACTTTAACAGAAATGAAGTTATGAGAGAAAGGCATCGTCTTTATATCTATACGAAAAGATGTACACCAGCTGCAGTGTTGTTCTCGTTCTACAATAATGTACAACCACGGACAATTTGCATTCAATAGATCAAATTTTGCATGTTTAAAGCTTCAACATTAAAATGAATAATTTACCTATTATCAAACGTTATCTGTGTTTTTAGGATTTTTCAATTTGTCTGCGAGTAAGAGTGTGTAAAATAAATTACAATATATGTTACAACATATAAGGGTCGTGTAAAAAATTTTAAAAAATCTTAGAGGTTTAAATTTTGACTTGCAAATTATGAGAGCCGACTGAAAATCTTTGCTAATTACTTGCTAAATGTTGATACTATATTCAGAGCTTGTTTTAGAGAAGTGTAAATGTCAACTTCACGGACGTTTATAATATATGCTCATAACTCACTTAAAAATTGAAATATCGTAAAAATCTTTGTGATTCCTCTAAAATATAACAAAGGGCTGTTGTTTCATTGATTTTTTTCACTATGTTCAAAATCATATTTCATCATGTTTTTTTTTTTTTGGGCTCCAAAAATTAATCGTTTTAACCTCACCTGTAAATATATTCATTTTATAATATGACAAATGAAATGAACAGTGATCGTATTGCACATATCGTATATGTGCAGCTTTAACCGTGGTTCTCAACCGGTATGTCACGTAATATCGTAATGACTGATGTGTCATCAGAAAATGTTTTTTGACAGTTTGTTTTTAATTTTAATGGTTTGTATGACAACTCTTTGGTCTTAATGAATAAGTGTGTTGATATTTATTTTTTTAAGTTAGAGTGTCTTCATGAAAAAAATGTCGAGAACCCTGGACTCAATGACCCACTGCAGGAACTCGAACTGAACTTTAAAGACACGCTGTGCTTCGATATATGTTCACTGTAAAGTGCACGAGTATTAATTAATTAAAAAAAAATAATAATAAATTATTGGTGTGTACGTGGAGAGCCTATTATATTAGATATTAAATATAAGAAAACTGTTGCGAGGAGAAGTGCGATGTGTTTCAAAAGTTTCAGCTGCGCTTTTATGGTTTTCCGTTATTACTTATTATAATACACCTATACAGGTTTGCGTTAACTCAAAACGTCTCCGAACACGATCTATACGTTACGGTAAAAACGGAATCTGTCGAAACATTTCGTTTTAGTAATATTAAAATACTTTACCAGCATGCGATTGTGTCCAACAGCTATTTTCGGTTTTAACATGTATGAATATATTATGTGCTAGCATACAATATTTTTGTAACATTTATAGGCTTGGTTAAGTATATTTACGTCGAAAACGCCCCTTCGTCTGGTTCGTAACTTATAAATATAGATTATACATATCATTATAATATAAACGATCCATTATGTTAATATTGTTATTATTCATCTATTCGATATTGTTTTAAAATAATTATTGAGTTAATATCATGTGAACTGTATAATATATAATATTATAATCAACCATGATGCCATACGGTCATGACAAAATAATCGTGGTTATTAGCACATTACTCGAGTGCATATTGTATACGTTAAACCGATAAACACCTACAGAATAATTTATATTATTATATTTTTATTATGATCTAAATTTTAAATTTTGAGTGAAACGAGTATTTTGGTTTTACAGTAATATTATAGAAAATACTCACTTACTTATTATTTTTTTTTTTAATCTATTACTGTAAGTAAGTACATCAGTGGATTCTCTTTAGAATTAAAACGTCCAAAGAAACTTTGTAGTTTAGTCATTATTATTTTTATTGACGTTTGGTGATTTTATTTAAAGTATTAGTTAAGATACCAGTACGATACATTAAACTAGGTAGATAGATATAGTTTAATTGTTATTTCAAATAATAAACAAATTAATATAATACAGTATAAATGTGAAAAATTTGTCTCCGGAAGCTTGAGCTAGTAGGGAGACAAGACTTCATAATGTTTCGAGTTATAATTAATACAGTTTTTAAATTTTAATATAAGTAAGTAACAACAATATAGAATACAAATCAAAAAATTAATTTATTAAGATTGAAGTAGTGAAATTATGTAGATACAACTTCCTTTAATTTTTTATCAAGATGTGACATTCTTACTTTATGAATAACATATTTTTTATACTAGTTGAAATTATCAAAACTTTTAATATTAATTCAAAAATAATTACATTAATATAAACCGAAATAATAGCTGGAATTTCGTTTACTAAATTCACTATGACATTTAAAATTCGAAAAGTGTTTATCAAATTTAAATTTGTCGTGTACTATAGTTATGTTAATAGATAAATTCTTTATGATTATAGTTAAACAAATTGCACAGAACTTCTTTTACGTGAAGTATGACTATATAATTGTCTATATTTCAGCATGATATGCCATATTGCACGGTTACAATCAATCGTGGACCGTGGGTATAATCACGGGTGCGCCTAAAGATATGCTGCTCATCTTATATCGTCTATATTGTCGTCCATACTGCAAACATCGGTTACTTAGCTTTTGGTTTTTTTTTCTGTTTATTATTAATTTTCTTACTCATGATGTCTGACTGGCTTATCAATCACAATAGGTCTTTTAGTGATGCGGTGGACGACCACAGTCACTATGTGCCGAAGTCGAGCATCGTCCGGCGTCGCTAGCTCTCGGATGGGTGACCACTCGGGTTTTTAGCGACGAATCTTTGTCCTCACATTTACACGTGTTCCTAAACCAACCGCAATCCCCACAAAATGCTAATGGCCATAGTTTCCGAAGCTTACAATCAATAATATATATATGTATAAATTATTATTTATTAGTGTGAATACAATTTTCGGTATGCTCTTAAAGTATTACTTTTTATTAAACACATTAGTACATAGGTAAATGAGTACCTACCTAGATATATTCTACAAAAAGAAAGAAATAAAATTATATCTCTAAAAAAAAAAAATATTTTAACGCACCAGCTTGCCTGTCTATAAGCGTGATGGTTTTATATTTCATTTATTTATGAAATGAATAGGTTTCTTTTGGTTTTCATATTTTTTTTCCTATGGCTATGAAATCAAGCTAATAACGATTTTAATACATAAAACCTGATGAAAAAAATAAATATAAATTTAATAATAATTATGCAGATTTCAGATACCACCAGCAAAGGTGTGAAAATTTGTCACTAAACACCTATCTATAATATATATGTATACATCGTGAAAACGTAATAATATTTTTATATAATGCGTAACACGTTGAGGGTGTTGAATTTCTAAGTCGTTCAGCACAACACCGGTGCACACTTCATTACGGGCCGATCAACCTGCGATGACGATTAGAAAACAGCGCTATGGGGTATAAAAAAAAATTTAAAAATAGCGTTCGTATGGGATTTTGACGAAACGAAAAAGAGACGATCAAATATCGTTCTCGGAAATGTTATGTGAACATTATTATTATTATTTCGACGGTTGTGGAATGAAATTAAGGGATTGCGATCGACGTCGCGCGCGCAGTAGGAATATTTCATTTTGCCGAACGTAGCACATAGAATATAATAATTATTTATAGATACTCATCGTGAGGATAAGACAATAATTCCGATGAAATGTTAGTTGTAGTCTACGTGCAGCTGCGGTTTATTCGTAATTCGCAGTTTGTTGCCAAATCGTTTGAATATTATCTCTCTTTGAGTTCCGATTTTGCATTGGTCCGGACCAAAAATCAAAGTATTATAATATTGTTATACAGTCCGTTCCTTCCCGACAAAAATAATCGCTTATTATATTGTATTATATAGAGTAACCCAAACCATTATATTATTATTGTTATTTTACACGCCCCTCTTTCAGTATTCTTATTTTTCTTTTAATTTATCGATCATTAAAACACGGGAAAATTACATTAAAATAATGATATTACAAGCAAAAAAATACCACGCGCGCTCTTTCCTTCGAATCCAATAAATCGCGTATATCCTTATAGGTAATATAATGTCTTACAGATGATATAAATCGTCGGCCCCTTTAATTAACTGCCCTTTTAAAAATACAATATACTATTATTGTTATTATTATCGTTTGTTGCGAGGATGTTTTTACGAGGGCCTATAATAATAAAATATGAAATGACATAGGGTATATAAGTAGGTAGGTATAACTACTTTAATACCTTGAAACGTTTAATATGATGTTGTATACGCCGAGACGGCATTTGTATTTATCTATTTATTTCCAACGAATCGTGGAAGCGGCGCGATACGAGCCCATCGAAATTAGATACGAATATTATATGAGGTTTACAATATAAAACGTCGGGATGAGGCGAATTTTTTAATGGGATTTCGTGCAGTGACAGCGTTACATCGACGACGACGCGCGGTTTGTATCGTATCAATTCTGTTATTAAAAAAAAAAGAACATTTTCCCGGAAAATACACTCGGATCATATAATATTTATGGTTCCGGAATCTCGTGACGTTTGTCGACATCGTATGTATACTGTATTTGTTCTCGTGCACTGCTTAAATTGCAGTTCGACACAAATAATAAATAATATATTATTTTCCTTACCTGCACGCAGAGTGCAGCAATTCGACATTTTAATTGAAATACATAATATATAATTAACTATATTCGTTTAAAATTGGATTTTTATTTACAGATATTCAAAATTTCTGTCATTAAAAAAAAAAAAAACATGATATTTAAATTAAAATATAATATTAAAAAATAATATGAGGTTTATTTTTGAAAATATTGCTTGTAATAACTTAAAATTAACTAAAAAATAAAATAGTTCTCAAAACATTCATACTTTTTGATATAATGAGTGTTGAGTACTGCTACTCAAAGAATCTATGTTCAATATATTATATTCTTCGCTATAACGGCTAGCTGCTCACCTGCATGTCTATACTTTAAAACTTACACTGCATCTATTGTGTTTATTGAGTATAATATACCTATGCGGCTATATTTGATCGAAGTAATAATAATATCAATTATAAATCTTTCAAAATATTTACATTAATTCGTCCTGTGTATATTGGATAATCGAATTTGAATGATTACAGGCAACTATATTAATTTCTAATAATAATTATATTATTATTAATGTGAAGCTTCTAAATACCGGACACTCTCGGTCACTGAAGTTATGTTCGTTATTAAGAGGATTCGGTTTGTAAAATCGTGTAGTTTGTTCCTAAAAAACACCCGTTATCTGGAGGTGTCCACTATTTAGAGGTGTCTATTTAAGGAGGTTTTACTTTATTATTATTATCACGATCAACAGTTATCGACCTCTACAACATAGCTGCAACAATGCATTAATCCTGCATGTACAAAAAATCCCGAACGCCCCGCAACAGATTCCACAACTCAACATTAAGGATTACCCAACATTCACAATAAATTTAAGTATAAAATATTTAAAATATTATGTACCCACATGGTTGATAAAATTTAGTTTTCGAAAAATATACTTATTGAATTAAAATGAAAAGGAAAAGAATATTTTTGTTTTTTATTTAAATTTTTATTTTCCTTTTCTGTATATGAAGTGCGCTTATAGTACTTATTTTTCCGTCAGCAAGCTTGGCAGTTTCGAACTCTAATATTTTTAATGTCACGATCCACTGTGTACTATATAGTACGTAGAAGTACCTAAAACGGTTCGCCTGTAGCAATTGTAGTAAACTATTATTTTATAAATTATACAACTTATTGGCACTATATACATGATAAATTATTTTTATTTTTCTTTAATTCAACGGTAGGTGTGTAAAGTTAGTCGCCCAAATTCACTAAAAACGTTGATTGGGTACCTAATTCTGTTGGTCGGTATTCAATGTGGAATTTCGTGTATAGTATATACAGCATATACCTAGGAAGAAAATATTAGAAACCTCAGAGGGGGGTGTGGATCAATACTTTTACGTACCATGTGATTCAATGCCTTATCCCCCCTCCCCCAATTCCTTAACACGCCGTTACCAATATAAACCACCTAGCCACCTGTATCGCCGGCGTAAAATATCGTCGAGGGGATGACGTGTGTGTGTGTGTGTGTGTGCGTTTTTGCGTTGTGCGGTATACCACTACATATGGTTCGAGTAACCTACATATAATGTGTGTACCTCTACACCACCGCAAACGCTGCGAGTACCCATACATTATACCACTACCACGGTAAACTTATCCTAGGCATATCCGACGACGTAACATGGCCGCTCTATACATAATAATATAATACGTTATGATGTTATTATACGCTCGCGTAATATTCACTTCACAGAACGATTCCCGACCGGTTTGCCGAGGTCCCAAGCTGCAGACGCCCGCATCGGCGCGACACGCCCACAGCAATCATAAAACGAGTCGTTTACCATCCACACGCGCGAATGTGTGTGTGTGTGTGTGTGTGCGCGAGGAATTTTAAAAGATTTATTTGTTTTTATATTATTATTATTATTATACACTTGCGTACCTACGTATACCGGGGCGGTCGACGTGCATATAATTTTCTTGTCATAATCCCATTAAGGACGGAAATTAATAGACCGCAGTTGTACGCACACGCGTCGTGCACCACTCGACTTGTTGGCACGACGATTTTTTACGGTGTCAATAATTATTATTGGGTATACGACGCCGCGCGCGTTTATTGGAGTCGTCTCCGCGGCGCGATCGTTCTTTTTGCATAACGATAATAATAATATTGTTATTATTAAGTAAGTATTATAAATAATATAAATATTAAATATCTACCGCCGCCGCGGCACACGGAAAGTCGTGCGAACTGTACGGCGCGCAGACAGCGTCAGTTATAATAATTATTAGTTATACGTAATAATAATAATAATAATAATAACAATATTATGACGATGTGCTTATAATAATACTATACATCGCGGGATATAGACGTTCGGACGAAAAACGAGTCGAGCTAAATATATAATATTATCATTATTGTTCTCCCGTCGTCTGCGGCTCATACTATATACACACTACGTAATATAGACTTTACGGCGGGGGCGTATATTTGAGGGGAGGAGGTTCGATGGCCTCCCTTCGGCCTGAAAATTGTTCCCGCCACCATATCATTATAATATTCTACCATATATTATCATTTACCTACATATGTATAGGTGTTGTAGATATATGTATTGTGTTCTACGTATTAATTACGAGACGAGCATTGCAGGTCTTGCAGCGGCGCGTTTATGTTTTTTTGAATTTATTTTGCTGTCGGGTCATATTAAGCGATTTTTTTGCTGACGGCAAAAACTTACGCATACACTTATACTATAATACTATAGTTTTGTCCCTCTATCTCGATCGAATACGCGGGTTGTATAATAATAATAATATGCTCTACAGAAGTGAACCGGAGACCTTGACCGTTTTTAGTCGGACCGCGAACTCCGCCGAAATATTCGTCTCTCGCGCCGAACTATCTTTACTATTTATCAACGCTGCACGAGCTATACGTTATAATGATATATAGGTACATAATTTATGATTGGCAATTGTCTTGAAATCCACACAGATATATTATTATATAGTATCCTATACATGTATTGCCAATCCATCTACAAAAATCATCGTGTAAAACTTTTCGGGAAAATTTTCTTGTACATAGGCACAATAGATTTTATAAAGTTACGACTACTTTTTAAAAGATGCGTGTTATTAAAGCACGTGTTTCTGTAGGAAACAATTGTTTTCTTGTTTTATGTTGTTCATGTTGTTAACTTAAAAAAAAATCGCACATTGACTTCAATTTTTGTGACGAGAACGCGCGGAGATCGTCTAAATTTCAATTTTCGTAAGTTGAAACTATATAATATAATATACTTACCTACGCTAATTAATATGTTAAGCATAATATACTTACGTCGTAAGTACCAAAATCGAAAATGACGCAAAATTAGTACGAATTCGATACACATTTCAAACAAAAATTTAAAACGACTCTACCCAATATTTTTATAGTAATGACGAACGACTATAATGTAATATTTTGTATATACTTATATATCACCGTTTATATTTCGCATGCACTATTACATAGAGCCATTTAGGGTTGATTAAGGGCTGCGTAATTATATTACGGTTCATATTATACTAAATATATAAAAGCTATTAAGCTATGAGTTATAATTATATCATTAAAATATTATGTATTTTAAGCTCGAGCGCATAATAATAATAATAATAATAATATGGGGTTTATAAATTTTAGAAGACAAGACAGTATAAACGCGGTGTATATATTGTATAATATATATAGTTATTAATTTTTATAAACGAGTACTCTAACTTTATTTAAAGCTTATAAATTATAATTAAGTTACACGAAACCTTGAGATTGCATGATATATTAAATATTGAATATGTTCTGAAGACAGAATCATATTAATATTTTATATACTAATAATTGTATTGTATATAATGTTTATATGGGAGACGTGGATATACAAACGACGAAGGCGTTTACTTTTTTGGTTTCTACTTAACAAACAGTTCGTAATAGTTACTTTTATTCAAAATCAGAAGTTAAAAAATAATTTATTGGTTTGTTTTGATACTGCTTTTGTACACGCGGCAGTCTACAGAGAAATACAACGTACAATAATATATGTAAACACATATTAATATATACACTATAAGCAAATGTGTACCTGTAAACTGAATAAGATGAAATATCTACTGGAAAATTATTTTAGTCAATATATTTAAAACTCCCTTTTATACTATATCGGAGTATGGTATAAGCTATAGCTAATTTCATTTTTATTATTTCCAATCGATCACCTCTGTCACGTCTTGTAAACCCTTTTCTTTGTCAGTCAAAAATGAGACAAAACCAAATATTTTCTAGAAACTCGAATATCCGGTTTTTTCTTCGTGATGCAGAATGAATAAAAAAAAAAATCCACAAACTCTCTCGTAATCGTGTACTTGATCTGAGGCGTACGTAGTACAACCTTGAGCGAAAAATATTAAAATCCGAAACATCCCTAGGGGCTAAGATTATATAATTTAAAAACTTTAATTTAATTTCGTTTAATGCATTACCTACCTACTTGTAAGTCGTATTAATGGTTTCTTTGAGCGTGTTTTGAATGAGTTGTCACAATGTATAATAATGTAACGTCCAGAAAACAAGATGTATAATGATCAAATAATGATTATGATAATGAATTATGTAGTTTCGATACTTTTTTTTTTAAAATTGTATGGCGAATAATTCTCATAATATTATTTATTAACTGTAGGTACTCCAATATTGAAAAATTTAATAAGCCAATGAAAGTAACGACACACGTAGTTATAGGTCACCATACTATAGTATAAACGTTTCGCGTCCTGCAAACATCTCGATTATTTATTATTTTTTTAACTCTGTGAAACATATAGTAGGTATTCTGTAATAAATAGGTTCTTGTCTAGTCGCAAATCCGTTAAAATATGTTTTTATTTTTGGATTTTAATTCGCAGGTAGGTTAGATACTCGAAACATACACTGTTGGCATATTATAATATAAAACCATTTACTCGTACAAACAACTACTATAGCACATGAATAATAAATTTACGTTGCCAATCAAGTGCATATTTCGTATAATAATAACGTCTCGACCTATTGTTTCGACAGCCATTGTGTAAAGTGGGTGCTTGAAAATGATTATTTTTTTTCCAACAGAGCCGTTTTATATTCTTCTTGTCCGTATGCGTATAGCGTAGGTATTTATTATACGTGTCAAAAAGTCGAGAGTTTCACTTAAAACAAAGTGGACGCTCCACTAAAAATTAAAGTTTTATACGATACAAAAACAACTCTAACGACCTCATATTTTAGCGTATTTAATTCACCCATATAACACAACAATATGATAATATCGTAATGTTTTTTTTTTTAAGTTTTCACTATATACTTACAACGTCGAATACAACGTTCATATTTACTTGGATGCTATAATTTATACGATTATTATACCTACCCACATTTACATGTGTATAAATAAAACATCGTGGCGCCGCGGATAGTCGACTTCTACTTAACTTCTACTTCTACTTAAAAGGGACGTTGGCGCCATACTTTTTAAAGGGTTTGATATAGATGATTGATTTTAACTATATTTTAAGAAAATTTAAAATGCTCACATTAATATGTACGTTGTATATTATACCATTTTTAAGTAATTTGCAAAACTTACAAGAGGTTCCTTGTTTGCAATACTTTTATTGATTCTTACGAAATTTTAAAATAATATAAAAAAACATTAGCAAAAATATTTTGTTCATTCGGATTGATCAAAATGATTTTAGAGCAAAATCGAATCTCTTACAAATTTGTATAGATAACAATTTTATATCAAGGTCCAAGACTAAGCACGTATAGACACGTGGAACCTTTGTTTGAAGGAGGATTATTTGAACCTTTTTTTTATATTAATCGTTAAATTGAATAAACCTAAAGGTTTAAAATCTAACTAAACAATACTTAAAAAAATTTTGCTTAAAAATTAAAATTTCACATTTTAGTATGGAATCGTATGATGGTGCAAAAAACGTCGATTCATTTATGTATACGTGAAGTAGTGGGTGGAGGAACATTTATAGTTATAGATACTTACTTTAGGATGGAAACGAGGAAATCCTCTTCAAGTGTACATTAAAATACAATGCTATTGTAGGAAAGACTACTACATGTATACCTAGGCCCTTGGTTATATATTTTCCGCCTTGAAGCTAAAATAATTATTGTCATCTGTTGTCGATATTTATTTAATTTTGCCGCTTTAATTTCTTTAAAATGTTACTGCACCGTCTTCAAACATATCGGTGCACAAAACATTATTAAATCAGAGGGTTATAATTATTATTATAGTGAATATATATAATAGGTATACAATAATAATATGTATACGCAATACATAAAGTAAATGCTTTCTGGGGTGGGGAAAGGGGGTTGTTGTGTCCCGAGAGTCCCCGAGGTAGACGTTATTGCGATTTTTCGGTCTAAAACTATATTATACACAACGCGATGGATAAACGTGAGCGCACGACGACTGCTGCAGCTCAACTGCAATATATTATATAAGTACGCGTTATTCGTTTTCGGTTCCGACGTCGAAATAATAATAATTTACATTTCCATCGATTCGTACGATATACCCACATGCAGCAGCGTATTACGTGCACAGTCGTACTAGGGGTTTATTTTTTTTTAATTAAAATCTGTTGTTAAATCGTACTTATTATTGTCTGTCGGGCGGGCTGAACGGCGCGAGCGCGTGCGTAGGCGTACCGTTTTTTTTTCGCCGTACAAAGTGAACGTCGTGTCGTTATAACCGGTAGATAATTTTTAACACGGTCGTAAAATACCGTGTAACGAGACGGAAAATGTAATTAGTTTGAAATGCGTCTTACTCCGTCCACTGCGATCACTTAAATAATATATTATTATTAAACTCACGCACGCGCATTTCGTGCATTTGTATATCGCGTGTATATATAGATACCTACATTATTATCATTCCTATATGATATTTATTATAATCCGCGGGGCTCTGTGAATAATATAATATAATATTATGGTAAAGTGTTATTTATTTGATGTGGGTAAAGCGATGATATGAATTGAGTTGTATAGGTGTGTGTTTAGTATTATAATCGTAATCGTTATTTGTATTATAAGTAGGTATTTAAAGTTAATAGATGACGGGAATTGAGTGGCACTGCTGCAGGAACTTGTCCGTTAAATGTTTGTCCATTACTCCCCGATCGTAACTATACAGACTTTAAACACCTTAATAATATATAAACTAATAATAATACTACTCGTTCGAATTCAGATTTTTAAGTATTGATGCGCGTAAGTACCTCCCATGAATATGAAATTAAATATTTTGTCATTCGGAAAACTAAAAAATTTAAAACAATAGCAATAAAAATTGTAAAAAATATTGTTTTGCAATAGAATTTAAAATTACAAAAAAAAAAAAAAAATAATATTTTCATACAAGTTAAAACCTTTTGAAATTGAATAAGTGTAGTCACACTTATATCGATCACCTTGCAATATCGTACCTATATACCACTCCCGTATACACACTAAAACCAGTAATGAATAATTTATAATTCCCAGAGTCGTATACGTAATACGATAATTTATTGTGTGATTATGACATGTGGTACTTACTTAAACTCAATTTCTACACCGCTGCTGTAAAAACGTTTTATTAAACTATATCATAAGTGCTATTAATTTTTTTTTTAAATAAACATTTTTCTGTTTACTTGTTGATTATAATAAATACCAGCGTACCTACAGTGTATGTATACACAATATATTTACATTATGTACAGAATATCGTGGTATCGATTTGTCGGTATACTCTTTTGTTAAATTTATTCTCGCGGAGAACCTATTTAGGATACCCATTTAGGTACCTATTGGTTTTAGTATTTACATTTTAACAGCATACCATCATACGATGCATATTTTAGTGATTTTTCGTTACATTTTAATGCAGTCAGTCCCGAATATTAGACTGACAAACATCGAAGCGTACAATTTTGGCTGCAATCGTATAGGTACGACACGATGTGCGCACCTATATACCTATCGGGGCAAAAGAAAAGTTTAGTTTAATATTTATCAACATGCGCGGGCGCTCATGCGTCATATAGATCGTTACTTGTAAAACACACACGATCGCGTACACATCATTATGTTGCCAATAGCGAAACTGTCGGTTTTATGGCGATTTCGTGTGCTTGGCATATAAGACGCGAAGTCGTCTGTGTCCACGTTCTCGGAGAAAACATCCCGTTTTATTGCTCTCGTTTGGCAAAACCATGCTACAGTAGGTATAATAATATATAAGTATACTTATAGACTTACGAATTTACGATTGACCACCGATCTAGAAAGACTGCGTCAAATCCCATCGATACCATACGCATCGCATACTGTCATACTGCACCCAACAAAATATTATTATATCGTGAATACGCACAATTTACCGTGCGTATATTCGTGATGTCGGATGAGGTCCGCCCCGTCTGGTACTTTATTAGTTACCTATGCCTCTTGTATTACCGCTGTTATTAGTTTCATTACGATTTTAATTTTATTTTTTCAACCGATAAGAGCTTAGAGTAAAATCAAATGATCATTTATTATAATATTATAGTAATGCGGACGCCGTATATATTTAAACAACCGTTGGTATACAACACCACCTAAATAGCACGTCGCATTATTTCAATATACTTGCCTACTGCGTTTGACGTCTCGAGTACGACACAAATACAATGAAAAAATATATCAACCTTTCTATGTCATCCATGTACGACGAAACTCGTGTATATACATATAGGTACAGGTCGACCATTTTAACGTGAACCGCAGTCAATAGTCATAGTTGGTGGTTAAACCTCATGTAGTTGGCGGCCAATTCATACATGTATGTAAACATCGGAGGCCGCCAAAAAAAAATAAATATATATTCATATTTTGTTTTATAACAAACATAGTGTTGTATAATACACAAATTATTACGCATTACAAATTACTATTAATTTATAATTATGATGATTATATATGTTACTTCAATATATTTAGAGTTTTGAATTCACACACATGACACATTCAATCACATTCATAAATACTTTAAAATTATAACATACAATAATTATATATATAAACTACAGGTTATTTGCTACATAATATGTCTCCTAAACGGAATGAGGGAGGAAAAAAATTGTGGGTTGGACAATCCTATCTTAGAAAATGCAAGCCATTTTAAACTTTAAGATCAAATAAATACTGTCATATTATTGTGAGATTTCAAAAAAAAGTAAAATAGTATTTTCTTAATTACGAAGAATTTATTTTCTTAGTAAAAAGAAAATTCCTTTATTATAATATGTACAACTAAAACTCACGTGGCGTACACATTACACAGTGACACACATCGTATTCGCCGACAGTTATGTTCGTTTGGATATAAAGTGCCTGTTTGTACAATAATAACATAATATATATAGGGAGCGAATTTTCTCGGAGGTTGTGGACCATGTTTTATTTTCGTTATTAGTTTCTCTCGTGGCTTATTAGTTTTTTTATATTTTATTTTTTTTAGTTTAGTGGATTCTCGCACGTCCCTTTGTGAGCTTTAATATAACAATTCGAGGACGGTATAAACGACGTCCGTCGACGGAAAAACTTTGCGCGACTTTTAATCCTCTTATCGCTTGTCGAGTTTCGCATCGAGGAACCGTCTCGTCTCGCCGCCACCAAAGTTGTTGTATTATAATATTATATATATATATATATATATATATATAACTTTTTATTATTTTGTAACATAATATGAATGCGTACCTTTCGGAATATGCCGCACCCAACTGATCTGCGTCCGGATACTATATAATATATTTATACATATTGAGCGAGACAAAAGTCGCGACGGTCCTTTCCCGACAGTTTTTTGTTGTTGTTCTGTACACCCTCTCCGCCACGTGTCCGGTGGCGGCATATTATACATTTGTACAGTGATCTCATCGGTGAATGTGGTCTGGTACATATTTTATTTTATTTTTATTATTATTATACTGTGCTGCTGCAGCGCGTTGCCACTTCCATTGAAATTGTCCGGACACGACAAAAAAAATGTCTTACAAAGTATGTACCGAACGGTTAATATATAATATAATGTATAATGATTTTTGATTTATGAACGAGCGCTTTTTGAAACCGTCGCGCGTACAATAATATTATAATAATGTACCTACCTACGAACGTACAACCCGGCGCATGATGATTATTGCATACATATATACACTGTAGTGCGCATTATATATATATAATATAATAATATATTGTTAACTGTTTAACACGTTCATCCCGGTTGTGTGATTTTTTACGTTAAATCGGACACTCGTGTACTTCTGTACTATTAAAATACGAGCAGTTTACAGACGGCGTATACGTATCGGGCTCGTCGTGTATATATTTACGCAACTGTGAAACTCCACGTACAACGCGCGTTAATGACTCATAGTCTGATCAATAACAAACGTTACAACCAACCTGACCACCACGATTTTAACCAAATTGTCACATGCGACCAAATCGGCCTGGATGTATTTTCGTTTGTCAACGATATATCCGGGAAGCCTCGCGTGAGTACGCGTCAAATGCGTAAATATTATATCCACCGGCTGCGGTTTATAAACAGCTTTTATTATAATATAAGAAAATAACTATTGTTATACACACGATTTTTTGAACGCGTATTTATAGTGGATATCGGTAATTCTAGATATATACTCACAAAATGTTCACAGGTATTATTGTAGGTAGGCTCAAAAATTTACAATCTCAGATTACTTACCTAGAATACTATTTGTTTATTTATAAAATATTTGCTCTCGTGTTTTCTATACATATAGGTAGGTACTCGAGTAAATAAATCTGCACTTACTTATATGTATAGGAAATACGAGAGCAATTAATAGACATTTTAATTTTCAGGAGTTCTGCAGGATCAACAAATAGTTGGTGACAGAGTTACAGACTATAGTATTGAGCATCAATATAGATACTAAATAAGCAAATAACACATCGGTATTATTGAAGGAGAGCCGCGGGTGGATGTGTGGAGGAAGAGGAAGAGAAAGGTGGAGAATGGGTTATATGAGAATGAGACAAATTATTTACCGCTGATTTTCCCGGTCAGGCGGGACCCGTTTTACCCAAATTTTGTTTTTATATGATTCCCGTTTTGCTCAGACTAGTTTAGACCAATTTAAAATTAAGTTAGCAATAGTTCAGTCAAATATTATATTTTAACGAACGCCAAAAAGAAATGGTGCTAATTACGCGCTATAAGTTTCTGATCACGAAGAGTCGACTGTTCTAAAATCGTTTCAAAACCAGATTCTTACTTTTTCAGCTCCCGACCGTTGTGCATTCCGAATTCGGTTAGCAATCTTTGTTAGAGCTTCCGATATTTGATAAAATATTATGCCCAGCTACCACTGTAGTTGAAAATATAGTAAAAATTTAGTAAATACTGTAAAATTTCTATCATTCCCTCCCTCCCCATCACAATTTCACAGGACAAATTCCTAATTACGTTACTACAACTGATATCATCGTTGTACAATAAAGCTCGTGGCGCATAATATCGTTAAATAAATATAATATTTTGTGTATGAGTGCGTGTTTGTTTGTATTTGAGTAGGTCGCCACAGGAGGTCGCCCCGAAAACGTTGACATTTACAAGTCGGCGTGTGAGGTATACCGGCTGGGACGGCGGCGGATATATACGATTATACGAAAGCCGCGCCACCCAACGGGACGACCATACCTACATACGATACCTAAATATATAGGTACACATGTTATATTATGTACGTTCTGCGATACGCCTATACGTGCGTGTAATACGTTTTAATACAACCACAATATTATAGTATTATATTATTTTATAAACGCGTATACATACCAACCACGCCGCTCGTGTGTATTTTATTGTGTCCGACACGCGTATTGTACATTGTGTACCACGCGCGTCATATTGTTATATATATATACGCGTATAACTTGTGACGAGTGAACAACAGTCATCCCTCCTCCTCTGTCTGGACTTAACGCCGGGAAAGTGGTTTCCACGGGTAATCTAGTGTTTGCAAGACATCAAGTCCATAAATTATGTTTAAAATTACTTGTGATAAGAATATTATTCTCGCGATTGATGATTTCGTCTAGAAACTGTTAAAATATTTCGTCATCTCATCAGAGATGGCTCTATAAGTCATATTATTATTTTTTTTTACGTTAAAGCCGTGTTGACATTCACAACAACCTCGCGAAAACATGTTTAGGCACATAACTGTTGTTGATTTGTTCCGTTTCGACGAGCATATAGATAACGCTTAAACAATAATTAATCAACACGTCCAAAGGTAATAATATTTTATAATAAGGCGTACAGTCATCTACATATAATTGAATGTCATACGTTTCGTTCACAGATTATAAAAATAAACATACAATAATAAATCGCTTCGTTTTAAATTTGAGGTCGTTGTGGCGTTGTATGATAATGAGTTTGCCGTTATAGTATACTTATACCTAATGCCTACAATAATTGTATCGAAAAAGGATATTGACTGCACATTTTTGAAAATCGACTTTTGACGCGTATAGACACAGACCAAAAGCTTTATGACAGGCGTTACAGCTGGAATTTGATCGCTTATGAGAGTGAGATTAAAAGGACTTTTACTCCCCGTGGCTCACATCCCTCATCGTCGTGACACGACAAAGACGTGGTGCGTGTATAATTCCTTACAAAGTGCTTATATTATTATTAGTACAGCAAGGATAACGGCGCATTGTCGCCTACATCACAGCTAATTGACGGTGTCATAAAAATCGTTTAACAGGCTTATCATATAAGTTACCTACTTCACTCACTAACTTTATACCGATAATCGACTAGACTCTAGTCACTAGAGGATAAATCGAGCGAGGAAAATTTGGCGGCGAGTCCAGGATAAGAGACGACCTGCTTGCAGCTCTCCATCCTGCTGCAGGTCCCTCCGAATCCTTCTAGAAGGTTCCGCCGCACAAACAGCTGCTGCAGCGTATACTTAGGTAAAAATAATTATTGGATTCGATCGAGTTGAGCGACGGATAGAATGTGCGGATTATCCTGCAGTATGATTGGTACGCTACGTACGTATATATAATATTATGACGTATATTATACGCGCGTGTGTACAAACACATTATATAATATAGATAGGTGAGTAATACATCTCCGTATGCAGTTTATTTAATTCACTGCGCGCAAACATATTATAATAAATTGCATTACGCGAACACCGGTAGCTATCAATTTTACAATTTGATCCGGTAAACGCGAGTCACGCAGTATATAGTAATAGTTGTATATACTCGGCAGTAGGCGGATGTGCAGGCCATATAATACAATAATAATAATAATAATATGATGATGATGACGATGATGCGCGTATATGTATAAATTTCCGTTGCTGGACATAATCCTTTGCAGTAATTCTTAATCCCGTCGCTGGCTAGTGTGTGGCGGTTTCGTTTAATAATAATAATAATAATAATATAATCGTCGTCTGGCCGGACCTAATTTGACTTTCAAAATAACGTCGAATGATTCATAATATTTCGTGTCACCGAGTGTACGCACGCGTATTATTATTATCGTCTGCGTATATATATATATATATATATATATATATATATAATGATATAATACAATACACATAATAATATAATGTTATACGTCATGTACCTACCTAAATATCATACCAACATCGTCCTGCTGGCATTATGTTAGTAATAAATTGCATTTTACTGCACCGCGCCGCGTGCGTTATTATTGCGTGTCGCATATAATAAGATATAATATAAAGTTTATTTTGACGTTACGTTTTGTGCTCCCTTGAAATTATTATTCCGCGTAGACCGATGACGAATTATAATAATAATTCATTATAAATGTACATATTATTATATTAATATACGTTTTATTTGTAAAATGATTTTCGTACACACTTTTGAAGACGAATATGCCTATGATGATGTATATACGGCAAGACGCGATTGATAGGTATATTTTAACGTTGACGAGATGACATAATATAATGCAAGTTCTCTGTAACGTCATTAAACGAATACATTGATCGTGTTTTATTTTAAAATATAATGATAACGAATAATTGTTGAAGAAAAACGACTAATTCGTTTTACAATATCACGAAAACAATTTATTATAGCTAAATCGATTATAAATCAAGGAATTTTTTTCCAAGTGAATTTTAAATGTAACACTTCCTAAAACAATTTAAGAAATTAAATTTAATTAAAAGCAAAACAAAATTAATTACCTACTTTAATTTTAAAGTAAAAGTTCATAAACTAAGAACCAATTTACTTATAAAATAAAATATATAAGACTGAAAAAAAAAAAAAAAACGTTTTTTTTTTTTTTATCCTAAAAATAAGGACGACAGGTTTTATAATATAAACATTGGAGGTACCTATAAAGATATTTTTATTTATACATATTGGCTTGAACAAAATCTGGCTCCAAGTCTGAAATTGGAATTTCTTTACAGAGTAATATATATTAATGTGCTGTATAAGAATAAATGTTGAAAAGTCGACCGACAAGTCAAGAGAAAACTTTATTCAATAAAATATTTATAAACTAATTAGTCAAAGGAAAATATTTAATCTAATGCGCACAAAAGTCTTATTCAAATAGGTAATGAAATAATAAAAAAAATGAAAATATCAAAGGCCAGTTGGCGCAGAATATAATATTATAATAATGATAATCTTTGACATTCAGTTTAAACATGTGCATTCACGATCCATTATAACGCGTGTACCTTTTGTACCTATACTAATTACAATTAACCTAACGTAACAATGCGATAATTAAAAAGTATAAAAAAAAAAGGCCTAGTGGGGATTAAACGTATCCGATTAAAAATTAATCACATAATAATGCGTCAAATGTGAAATGAAATACCTAAAATTAATTAATAGGTATTAACCATTATACGGATATGGTGGGGGGAGGGAGTTTAATAATATTATACGTAACATTCGCGTATTATTTAAATTTTTAGCGTTGTAATGGTGTTATAATAACGTAATACCAAGTAAATTATGCGATTTGGAAAAACGTTGAAAATATCGTTTTTTTTTCGTCAATAACAATAATATTATAATGATCGTTACTCTGTTTCACTAGCTTTTTTTTTTTTATAGTAGATAACCAGCTACTACCCGCCGGATTATCTTAAATGTTTTTTATTGACCCGCAATTATATCGATGGTGCTGTCGCTGGTCGCCCGAAATCGTTTTCCGGAAATTGCCAATCGTAAAACTATTTTTTAAACCAATGCCACTGGACTGAGCTAATAGATCAAGCGGATTAACGGCCAAGCGTCGTCTCGGTCGGGGGCTTCCTAGAAATCCGTGGGCACGTGGCAACCGTGGCCGTACAACAGCGAAGAACTTTCGTGCGACTGTTTCGTTATAATACGCAGGCCGTTATCATCACGAAGATCAAAATATAAATAATATTATAATGATAATAATAATATGATATATTATACCATTCGTATATTATTGTTGTCAATGTTCCTGTATTGTAATTATTATTACAGTGCGTTGGTTTCTATATTTCATATACACATAAGCTAGGGCGTGGTTTTTTATGTCGAAAATTCCTACATGATATTTTGATTGAATGCATGTTTATAATTGAGAATTAGCACTTTTCATATAACACCCTAAATACAATTCACTAATTTTTAGATATCATGATAATGTGGGTAAATGCATTTTCTTCAATATTTTATCAAAAAGTACGCGCACAATTCGTTAAATATTTAGTATTTTAAAAATTTACCCGTTTGCAGGCATATTGACAATAACGATGTGGGAAATACATGTTCGATCCGTCGTGAATCGTATTAGATAATGTCGCGTACCTAATAAATAAGACACGTAACAATCTGTTATACCATACTGACTATATAGTACCCAAGTCGTTCTCTTACGTTAAGTAGTCTTTTTTCTATTCATCGGTACTTTTCTTTATACGATTGAAATTTCAAACATAACCGGTGTAAACTTTTTGTTAAATATTTCATGTCTTAAAATATATAACATATTTTGGCGAAAATAACAACATAAATGTAATTGCATACAGTTTTGACGTTTTTATCGCATACAAATCCGCGCCCTACACATATCGTTCTAACATATTTTCAGTACGCGCGCAGCATAGGTAACGTTTGTTTACCGCGTTAAACACCGCGGAGAAAATGTTTTGGTAGGAATATTTACGAGAAAAAAAAATATGTCTAAGCGCTTCTTCTCAAAAAACGTCCGCATTTCACGTCTCGGGTCGCATCATCTCGGGCGTAGCACACGACCAGCACCGCGGCAGGCAGCGGTGTACGAAGAGACTTTAATATTATTATGTGCACGAGACTCTATAAAAACATAATAATATAATATATTATGCGCTATTATTGTTTTATTATTCGACGCGGCGGGGGACGCGCGTACATAGCAGCTATGTGTAATATTCCGACGTTTCCGACGCCGCCGTCGCTGTACAAATACAAACGAAACGATCCGACGTACCTATATAATATACGAACTTGCATATTTTATAGGTAAGTATGGGTACCGTATACGAATCGACTATGCAGATGCGACTCACTGCAGCATCGTCGAGTTAGGAGGGGTTGCGAATATATAGGGGATGGGATGCCACGCCAGGCGTGTGCATAATAATCATAAAATAATAATATGTAAGACTAACGCCTTTAAGTCAATAAGGTTTTTTTTTTTTGATTATCGGAGCACTGCAGCCTATTCTGTACATAACACACAATATATATTATTGTTATTATTACCATTATACGCAGTGCGCACCTGACGCAAAGCGAAGTGGACTATAAAAACGCATTCCGTTTTTAAATCACCTACAACATACGCGGTGCATAATAATGTCACATTACATATATATATATATATATATATATATATATAACGTACGTGGCGCGGTTTTTTAAATTTTATTTCGCGTCTATGTGGGTACGACTTGTGTACATACGCGAGTCTCCTCCGACTGAGTGCATTACGGCCGGGGCCGTGGGTACAATAATATTAATAATAAATAATACGTATTTGCGGTGTGTATAACATTATCCACGTCGGGACGCTTTTCTCCCGAAACGATTTAATAATAATAATAATAATATTATATACCATACGCTTCGTGTCAAAAATATTAAACGGAAACATTCTTAACTGCGTGCTCCGTGGACTCGTACATATATTATAATATATAAGGTGTAACAGAAACGCACACGATGACAAATTAAATAACTTTTGTTCTAATCAATATTTTTAATTCTTTTATACAATTTACAGACGCTTGCACTACAAGAGCAGTATACATTATTTTTTAGACAATTTTTAATGGCAAAAACGTACTTTTTTCGAAATGTTATTTTTGGGAATTTTCAGACACGAGTAAATTTTAAATTATTTATTATCCATACAATTTTTATAACTTTTTTCATACATTTAACTCGCATTAGTTTTTCATTTTTGTTTACCGGGTGTTTCTGTTACACACCGTGTATACCGTTCTATACTTGGTGCCGGCCTTCATGCGTGATGTGTATCGCTGCAGAGACTTCCACGCCGCTCGTACGAAACCGTTGGCGACGGCGTTGCCCGAGTGCACCTCATCCGATTATACGATATCGGCATTGTCGTCCGTCGAGACGGATACGTACTTTGGCGAAAAGGGTTACCTATTTATAAATGCCTATACATATTGTGCATAGTGTCGCAGCGCGGTGGCGGCTGCGGCGACGGATTATCATCTGTGCATACACACACACACACACACACGCGCGGTCGCGCACGACCAACCCTTTCATGAAAAGCAGAGACGAGCTATTGAACGCGTGACGTAAAAAAATGTATGTATAAAGATTTTTTAAAAAACGGTATGTCGTCTGTTCTCTCACACCACTCGTTCACAACCCGTCCGACGGGGGACGAGGTCGTCCGGCAGCAGCTATACACATGAGTACATATATATATATATATATATATAGTACATGCATACATACATATACATATAATGTACATACATGATTATAATATAGGTACGCCGGTGGCGGCTGCCAGACAACCGGGTGTGTGTGCGGGTCCGCACGTTTTGCCCCCCGACGATATATAGGTAATATTATATATTATTGTAAAACTAGGTATATATATATACGACGCGCACACGATATTATTATATTATATTTTACATACATATAGGCGCGTACGTGTATATGATTTACGCGCGCGCATTTTTCTCCACCGTGGTCGTTGCCGTCGTCGACGACGTATATAAGACATACCACAAAAGAGCTGTGTATTATGCACACACAAAACAACAATACACCGCTCTGGCGCGCATGTGTGTGTGTGAGCGTGTACCGTTCGTGTCATGCAGGTACCCGCTTCTATCGCGTGTATCTCGTGGATTAACATAAAAAATATAAATATAAAAAAAAAAAAATGATAATAAATAATAATGGAAAAAAAAAAAATGATAAAAATGAGACGCGATCGGATCCCAGCGCGGTTTTCGTCTGGACCGCGGAAACAATGACGGTACACACACTTGGGTTTATGTGCGGTACCTATTATGTTATTATTATTATTATTATTATACCTCCTACCTAGTATTATTGTGCATTAGGTATACTTGTTTGTTAAATATCAAGTAAATTGTATGTCACAATGGAATAGCGTTTGTGCGCGCGTGCAACGAGTGTGCCGTACTTGACATCGTTGCCGTCGTCGTCGATTGTTAGTTTAATATAATATTATATTGTATAATTTGACGGTTTTACTACGGTATTATCGGAAATAAGTTTTGTTTTGCTCATTCGCCGAGGTTTTATTTTTTAAGTTTATTTTTGATCCGGCCAGACCGTCGTTATATCTACCCCCGCATTTAAACGTTCGACCTGAGAAACTTCAGATATTTTACAATTCTGTAGACATTATAAGTAGGTAGTACAGTGATCAATAATTACGCTGTTATATAATATATAATATATATCATTATGGTTAAGTCGCCACGATAGTAAGTCTGTCGTTTTCGTATAATACATCTCGCGCAGACAATAAAAACTACATTCAGATCGATCATAAAAATATAAATTTATAAATTATTGTAAGGAAGTGGTTTTATCTATATAGTACTACATAATGCCAAACGCCCATGATACCCGTACGAATGAAGGATATTATGTAACAGCATCTTTTCCTATAATGTATCTCGTGGTTTTTTGAAAATATGTACATATTACAGTAACACGAGAACCATACTGCCATCATTGACTTAAACGATAATTTAGCTTAAAAAATGTTCTAACATCATACAAACGTTTATTAAATGTCTTAATAATAATAAATATTAAAAAAAAAAAACCGCTAAGAGGATAATAATATGACCTCGAATATACGCGTTATTATCATCCATCATCCATTTGTGCATTATAAATACCTACATATAATAACACTACGGGTAGGTGTTTCGGGTCTAAAATCACTTGCCAATCATTATTATATGATCGATCGGTTTCGTTGTGTTTTTTTTCTCTTACCACACGTTCTAGACGCGTGCGATTAAGACAAAGACGTGACAAACACCCGAGCTCGGCGTCCTCCCGTAGTGTGTACCTATACGTATCGTTATTATAATAATATGTGCTGCGGTATAAATTGATTTCGATGCACGCGGACGTACACGGACTATACAGCTATTACATTCTGGCGACACTCGTAGCCTAGTGCACTTGGTTTATTGCAAAAATCGCCCGAATGTGGAAATCCGGTAGATGGGACGAACCGGGTATATGGTTCTGTATGTTTACAGACAACACATGATATTATGTTTCAATGTGCCGTTTATCAAGTATATACGCTCAAAAGCCCGAGGGCGTAGAGTCGCCACCCGGCGACCGTTCGAATTGAAATCCATTATTATAATATACTGGAGCTCTGCGACAAAATTTCGGATTTCGTTTCAGTCGGACGTCCGGCGCCAAGCCGTTAACGTTATTAAAACGACTAGAGGAGCATCTGTCGTCGGGGAAACATTTTTAATATATAGTGTTCTGCTGGAATTCTCTCGCGTCGTTTCCCGGTCGCCAGCAATTTGCGGAAGAACCGTCCCGACTGTAGCACGCGCACTTGAGTTGAAATTGTTTTTGCGCTTTATATATACGCGAGTGACAAACCGAACGTGTGTGTACCTAGCGTACGTTACGCCGTCGTCACTAGCTCAGCCCGACAGCTTCCGAATTCACGGTTTTCGAAAAACAAATCGGGTCATCAGTGTATATATAGACCGCCATTTGTACGGATTTTTACGACGGGTTTGTTAGGTATTATTTCTTCAGCAATCCCGTGAAGAATAAATAAAAAATAGGGTTAGAATCTGACGAGTCCACTGTCCGCAGCAGTGGTGATGCGATTTTTTATTATATATTTTTTAACTATAATTGTTGTTTTGTCGTCTATTAGTAGTGGTCTAAATAATATGAAATATTATGTTAATTTTTCCAAAATTCCATTTGTTATTATATTGTGTTTCTATTGGTTATCCCAAAACACCTACCCTATTCACAGTGTACGTAGTTGTTTATGTACAACTTAGCTCTGCGTGTTTGTTACACATTATTATTATTATTATATGTTACCACAGAAGTTCTACGAGATGCTGTATCATCACTGAAAATACGCTATTCGTGTCACGTATACGTAGCATAATAATTCGATATAAAATGAATTAATCAATAGGAAACGCGTGAGAAGAATAAATCCGTCGGATCGCCGGGCTAGATTCACCTACATTGCATTTTCATTTAGTCCGTGATAGATTCTATTAAACAAATCGGTGATAATTATCTGTATAATATTATATATACGAGTGAACCGTCTGTATTGATACAATCACGACACAAAGTATTCAAAAATTGGTTCGTTATTAACGGTATTTTAATAATAACTAAATTAAATCACAATATTATCCGACATAACATAACATTTTACTGATTACTCAGACAACTTATGTCAATAACTATATGATTTTAAGTATCCGAACGTGTATCTCTGATAGGTACGCTGTTAACTATTTATGTATATTATTGTATTTTGCTCTATAGCAAATATTATATTGAAATATGTAAATATTGTATATTAGACGTTTTCCAAAAACGTACTCAAATAACTTAATTTCCTGATGTATTGTAGTATCTATATTCTATATAGTTAAAATTATAGTATTATTATTAATTCGAAACAAAATTTGTGAAATATACATCATAATTAGGACTTGGAAATTATAGGAGCTAAATAGGCAAAATACGCACGAAAAAATTGTTAAAATGTATGAAAAAATATTAAATACGCAAAAGAATTTAATAAATATGTATTAAAAAATTTAAAATTCCCAAGAAAAAAAACACTTAAATGTCGTTATTAATATGCATAAAAACAAATAAAAAATATAGAAAATAAACTTATAATATTTCATATATGACGGAGAACTTGTTGGCATTTTGACATTTTATTGAGCTGAAAAAATAGTTAAATAAATATAAATAGCGGCGGTAACAATAAATATCTATATTAAATAATATTGAGTTTTGTGTTCATTATTGTTTAAAATACACTGGTTGAGATGGAAAAAATCTATTTATTTAGAAATAAATGAGTACGCGTAGTATGCTGAAGAAAAATCAAGAAATATGCTCTTTTTCTCTAAAGTCGACGAATTATGCAATATATGCATTTTAAATTGTCGTTTGTTAAACTCACCATAGTATAACTAGGATTTTTAACTTGGCCTGCATATAGAACAATATACAAAAGGAATAATATTCCTAAAACTTACGAGCCCTAATCATAACTATAAAACGTTCCACGACGTTGTGAAATATATCCACTTATTATTGGCATCGTCGACCACCTATTTGTAATATTATGATACCGTGGTCTCATCTACAAGTTTTCAGCGCTAGACTTGTGTATATTATAGACGGCCCGAGAATTGAGCGGTTTGAATTTTAAGCGTTAGAATAATATCCATTTAATTATAATTCGTTAATTTTACGTTTTTATCGTCGTATAACGAGACTGACGGACGTCGAACACTTGTGGAAACGCGTCACATAATATCCCTGCGACCGATTGAAGATATCTGAAGACGATGCAGATGATGTGCGGGTCGTTAGAGGATACTACACATGGACGAAACAAGACGCGTGTCGTAAGGCGATAGTGTGTACCTACATGATATACAATAATAAGTACGTGCGCCACCTATATGCATATATATAGCTTCGAGACGCACTTTAGCGAGAGGTCAAAGAGAATATAACTAGAAAATAAATATCTCGAACGTAAAAGTCGAGGAAAATAAATTTAAAAGACTACTCGGGGCAAACAGAAAACTTTAATCTCGGATACGTCGACTGTATATGTCCGCGTTTTTTTTATTTTTAAATTGCATTTATCCTGTACACAGCCTTTGGGCTACACGCGGTTTATTATACATTCGCGTGCGACGTACTTATATATATATATATATATATATACGTACTGCGTAGGTACCTCGATACGTGTAGAGGTTTATGCGTACATATTGCAATGTATACGATTAATATCAAAATCAAGTAAACTCACAACTCACGTCGCCGTAACAAATATATTGTTTTTCGAGCGCAGCAAGCGTTTTGTGAAAATAATAACCTTTTTTTATGAATAAATAATACGCATATTGTACCTATATACACGTGCAGAATTCGTTGGAGTACTATAAACGTATATATAGTCTACAGATAACATTTTATATTCAATTATCATTATTATAATATTAAACTTGGCCGGCCGTGACCATTTTCGTGAGCTTCAAACAATTGGGTTCAGAGTAATTATATTTATTTTTTTTTCTTCCATTCCGTTTTTACAATTGATTTAATGATCAATTAAATTGACAAATTATTTTTAATTGACGTAATTTCCGTACAGCCTTTGTTTATCAATTGATTACTTTTTTTTAGTACTCGTAAACGTCGAGCTAATAAAACTTCGAATCACTACGTCTACGATATCATATATGTATTATATAATTGATTGCGCTCGGTGGTTTTCGATTAACTCGATTATTCAAGTATGTCAAAGTGCAATAATATTACGTATTATATTATAAGAACCAAGCAAACCCTTAATAATATTGTATTATTCATCAATACGTAAAATATTTCTATTCCAAGAAGTTTTATTTATGTATATATTATAAGCAGGTAGTATTGGTTATGTATACACACCATAATATAATACATTTTTGTACTCCGACTCGATGGCGGCCAGGCAAGAGTTCTTGTACAATACACACTATAGATATATGCACATTATAATATTAAGTATACACTTTTATAAAAATATGATAATGTATACAGAAATACTTTGGCGTATTAAAATTCGACTAGTTTTTTTTTTTTTTTTATTATTATTATTATTATTTATTTAATGTTATGCTTCTTTTTAAGAAAACGAACGGCAAAATAAACATGTATACATAATTTTATTTTTATTTTTTTGACAGGTACATTTCTGACGATTTATATAATGCGTACGGTAACTTTTAAAAGTCATACCATAAAAACCTTTTAACATGCATACATCAACACGGGCGATAATATATTTTTTTAGTGTTTGCCAAGCAAAATATTTCATAGACCATTTTGTGTTTGCGTCTTGACAATTATTATAATATTATCAAAGCCTAAATAATGAATTCGGAAACTATTGTATTAAAACGTGCAGTGCAGATGGCGTGGCGACAAAACTCTTATACCACATACGAGGTAACTGATATCTATAATAACCTATACGTTTTGCTGTTGGATACAATATACTGCTGACGTTGGATGGAACGAGCGATTATTAAATAACTAAAATATAATCATCATTAATTCGTTCATATTATCATGCCGTGATGATTCTTTGTTACACACACAAATTATTTGGCTGCATATTGATATAATTTAGAACCACGCCATTCTGCCGGGATTGCAGTGCGCATAGTTTAAATTTAAATCACGATACGAAGAATGCACCGCATAAAAAATAATATGATGTACGCAAATAAACTATTGTTTGTTATTATACATTTATAATGCAAGTACCTATACTTATATAAATCATTATTTGTTATTATATGGGTTTGCTTACAAGTACGTATGTGAAATATTTTACTGTTCTCGAATAAAACGAAATGCACTAACGTACTGAATTAGCATTACATTTTTTTTTTTCAAAACTGTTGGTCAGAGAACGTTTATTAATGTTGTCACAAGGCATTATAGTGAATGTGATAAAACGTTGGAGTAAAATCTTTGTTTCGAGAACGCGATAAAGTGTCCTATGAGGTCGTGTGGACTTACAAATAATAAAATTTGTTTTTTATTCCATAACCAACGTTTATGAACATTGACACTTTAAAACAATTACGGATGCTTTTTTTTCTTACAACTTTTATGATATTATTGAGTACCAATATTGGTTTATTACATTTTTATCTCCGAAGTGATTCGTCAAAAATGCAGAAAAATATAATTAAAATATTATTTTTATTGGTCATTAAAATTATTTAAAGAGAAAAAAAAAAGATAAGGTATTGCTCGAAAACAAAATAATTGACGAATTATGCGTATTGCTTTTTTAAATCATAATGGCTCACGAAGTTTAAACGTGATTCGTAAATACTCGACGAAATATTTATCATCTAGAAGAATAAAATTACGAGTATTACAAGTTTGGTCAATGGTCATAAAATAAATAATAACCTATAACTATATAATATCACGAGGCACAAATAATATTATACCGATAAATATTATTTTCATTTCTACGAAGACATTTGATACTATCATTAAACTTTTTTTTTCTTCCGATAGTGCGTAAATGTAAAATATTCTCATGTATTATAATATGGTTTTATATTCCCAGTAAAAAGGAGGTTTTTAGTTGGTTTTACAATTATGTTTATCTCCCGAGGGCATATTATTACTTTTTGGGATAGAACGGTTGTTTAAAAAGTTTCATGAACCTACCTTTATAAATAATACCTCAAAATATAGATAATCACACCAACGTCGTTTTTCAATGTTTTCGATAGCCTTTCAATGTACAACAATTGAAAATAATACAAGTATCACGGAATGAATAAAAATATAGCAACACAACACGATCTTGCGGCTAGGTGACTAGGCAACCTGCAGATATATGAGTGTTCAAAACCTCTCTGACTAGGATTTATCATTTGCTTTTTTTTTCAAAACGTGTAATATTATGTACTACTATATTTATTTGTACAAAGTCGCAATAGCACTCATTCTATTATAGTATTATTATAGTATAACATAAAAATTATAGAAATCTACTGTAAATGATGTTCCATCACGATGAGTAATTTTGTATATAGGTTATCAGAAGACGTTTGATACATTTTTGATAATTTTAAATTATTTTGAATCCGATATAAACGTTGAAAATAATAATAGCCATTTCGTCTTTATAAACGTAAAACACGAAATCGAAAAAGAAGGAATTTCCACAATCTACTATATATGTGTACATACATATTATAGCCAACCGGAAATCGTTTGTAATCTTCCCAGGGGAAAATTTTGTATGAGCTCGTTTTCGACTCATAAAATCGAAAGCCAGCCGCGTGTCCGTCGTCCAAAGAGAGGCGCTTTTTTTTATTCTTACTTTTTATGTCGTTGCCGTTTCGCTGAAGAAACGAATATAGTCGCGCGTGTCGTGTAGTGAAGCGAAAAGAAAGGCAAAAGGATAAATAAATAATAATAAAAAATAAACCGAAAACACTTCGCGCGATCTCTTTGGGCGGCGGCGCTGTGTAAGAGACGTTATTTTATACTCCGTCAGGATTTTTCATTGGCTCTGTTACACGAAAAATAAGGTCTCGACGGTTTTTACACGTTATGAATGTATAATATAGAAGTATTATTATATACACACAAGAGGTATTTACACCGTTTTTCCAGCTAACGTTAGGTCTCCGCAGAGGTAGTAGAGCCGGACAGAAACACTCACCCACAGTTTTGCGGTCTCGCGTGTGAATTTTTTGTCATTTTTTATATCACCGAAGTCAGCACACCCTTATAATTCCTCCCGCGGTACTTGCGCGGCCGTGTATTATTTATGTTTCAAGTTTTTAAACGTTTTTTTTTACAATAGGTTAAGTACTTAAGAGTTATTCTCGACAGTTAAAATATGGTTATTACATTAGTTTGGAAAAGAGAAATGTAAAACATTTTAATGATAAATCCTGCAGTATGACTGATGAATGACGAGACAGGGAACATATTGTTTTCTTTCAATCGCGTAAAAAAAGTGTTTTAGATATTGAAAGGAATGTTTGGAGTATTATAAAGGACCATTTATAGGTAGAAGGTGGAAACATGTCATGATGACAATTTGGGTCAGTTGAAATTCGCAGGGGCTGATTGGCACATCGGATTTTCAATAATTATATATTATACGAGGATAATACATAGGCAGTAAGTGGTATTTATTATTTTCTAATTTTTTTTTTTTTTTAAGCTTTGTTAAATTTAATAAACAACTTGAGTGCGTCTTCAGACGCAACGCACCTACTAATTATAATTTTAGACGCAATTAGTGTGCACCATATCATATATAATTAATAAATTATTATACATTTGTAAATATCTAATTATATTAATTAATTTTTTAGGACGATTTTTTATATTGCAATTGTTATAATATTTGATTAACTAATTAATTAATGCGTTTAATGTTTATTAACTGCGAATAGTGCGGTTAAAACAATGTGACTATACCTCAGCCTCTCCTCAATAGTTCTTGGAAACTTGGAACAGAACTTTAGTTGAATACTTATTTTATGACATAGCGAGTTGTGGCTACCTATTTACCTTGCAGACGCTGTCTGCGCACACTTAGGAACGTATTATTTTTAAATAAATATGATATGCAATTAATTATATTAAAACTGTCATTTGTTTTAGACCACTTTAAAACAATGTGGTAGGTTTTGCTCATATTAGTAATATACTTACTCAAAAACCAATTGCAAAGAACAATGCTTGAATACATTTTAGATAGATTAAAATATACGTAGTTAGGTATTTGTTTGACTTTTCTGCAATTGAAACTACTACTCCTTCAGCTTTTACTAATAACAAATAATTAGTTATCACTGTAATATAATTCGTCGCTATAAATATTGTATTAGCCACTTAATTTTAGTTTTTAATACAGTCCATAAACTATCAATTTTAGTTTTTAAAAATGTCGCGAGCAAAAATTAAATCCAGGACTTTTGTTGACAAATTATTAGAAAATACAAAATTATGTTCATCGAGAAGAGTGCCAATCTACTATTATATAATAATATTTCCACACCAAAATGTTTTTCAAATCAGCTCCTGGTTAAAGAGGTTATATGGCGAGTGTCATGGCAGTTCACTAATTTAGTCACTGTGGTGGAGTGCAGTGTGCAGAGTGATTCAATGAAAGTTTAAAGAAATGAGCGGGAACTGTGGTGTGGCCGAATTTAAGACCACGGGAAATGGAGGTGATACATTTTCTTGTGAAAAAATATAGATACTCGCGTAGACTTTATCCGTTATTTTTCTCAGAGTCGCAACGTTGTCGTCAGCTCGGTCCCACGTGCGTGACGGTCTACGCTAAACACATAACACCGATATCGGCGGCCGAGACCTACACGACTATATTATATGATGATGACGGTCTCGGGCTGTGAATTTTTTTTTACATATTATATTTTTTATCATCGCCCACTCCGCGCGTTCCGGTTCACTATAAATTGTTATTTTTTCCCCTCTCAGCTCCACCGCCGCTGAAATTACCGCCGCACGGCCGTCGAGATACATTGTCATTTTTTATTAGACACCCATTTCATTATATGGCTGTATAACACTGCAGCAGTAACGCAACATAATATAATAATATAATATTATAATATTATTTTTTGTGTATTATAGTATACGTATACACGGCAGATCTCATCACCCACGCAACGCTGTGTTACGTGCGGCCTTCTACCGTGCACCCGGTAAACGGTTGAAATGTGTATTATTGAAATTTACGGCCGATGCAAGTGTGTTTAGTGGGCGCGCGACATTAATTTGAGTTATTCGGGTCCCCGGGTTAGAATTTAGACGCGTATTATTATACAAACGTAAAAGGATCAAATTAACCGTATAAATGTAAAATAGTTTTTCAAGTTATGATCATGGGGGGTATAAGCGCGTACCTACCAACTTTTGTTGCACAATGTGTATACAAATTAAACTGTGATGTGCGTTCGTTTAAAATATTATAATGAAAGGATTAGAGGTTAGAGATTTAGAGGTAGCATCATTGTAATATTTGTAATCAACTGGCGCGCCTTTTTGGGGTGTGCATTACTATTATACGTCCGGATGAGTGGATAGCTGGTACCTAATATATTTATATCGTAATAATATACTCTATATTTCACACCATTTTTTTAGGTATTTTTTTTTTTCATTTTGTAGGATTTTAATCAGAATTTAGATTGTGCAGCGTGCTAAGCGAGGTTAAAATATTTAATACCACCTATTTATACCCGGCTAGATTATAATATACAATAATAGTATCGAAAAACTGTATAATAATTTTCTGTTAAACCTTATTAATTAAAAGATTTCGTAAAAAAAATATTAGTAAAAAAACGTCGAAAATATCCACAGAAGAATATTATTGTAGAATGTAAGAATATAATATTATATTATACATTCTTATAACTGCGCAATATATATTCGAGTTATTTATATATTATGAACTATAATCCCGGGTCGAATGTTTAAAGCGTTCAAACACGTTCGGTGTTTACCAATCTATAATACATTATAATAATTATCCGAAAATATATTTGACTAAATATGACCACTGAGATTCGGTAATTTGATCCGATTAAGATGTCATCAGTTTTTTATTATTATTATTATTATTATTATTATTACTATTAAATTCGTACGAATAAACGCGCGCGCGGTTCCCACGATATTATACGAGTATTATAGCCTTGGCTGCAGTTGAACTTATTCAGCGTTATTGTAAGCTGGTCACATAACATTATTGTAATATATTTTATACACCAAACACAGACGTCACAATAGTATTTTACCTACCGTTTTGTGAATCGTAATATCATATTTTATTCGAAAACGTTCTCTTTATTTATTTTTTTGCGTTTTGTTTCGCCGTATCACAACCATATTAAAATATAATACAAACGTGGCATGTATATAGTACCTACGCGTGAAATAAACGTTTTGTCGAGTCTTGTAATAATATACTGACGACGACGATTATTCGTTCAATCGGCATAATATTGATTACAGTCGCCAGTCGATATTTTATAAAAGCATAGGTGTGCGCAGTAATGCGGACTGCGATGACTTCAGTTTGCGTCGATTGTCGTTGTCCGGTCATAATTATTATATTGGTGTTGTACAAATAAGAGGTTATGCAGATAAAACACCAAATGCAAAATTGAATTAGGCAATCACTGATTTAACAAAAGAACATTTTAAGTCGAAAAACAGTTTAGTAAAATAGAGAATAATTCAACAAAATGCTTTTTGAAAAAAATGTTTTTGTATACTCTTATTATTATTATTATTATTATTCCAATAATTGTAAAACAAAAATTAATTGTGGACTAATACTATTACTTAATGATTAACTCACTACCATCATCACAAGCTTGCTGTAGTAGATATTATTATTTTTAATCATTATTTAAAATGTTTGATTTTAAAATAAAAAAAATAAAATAATAAGCATGTATTAGATTTTATTACAATGCAAATATGAAACAATATGAGTTACACTGCATCACTCGTAATGGTGGGTGATCGTCGTCACAAACCTGGTATGCGTAATACCGTCACCAAGGTCGGTTGAGGCCTTTGCCGCCGGTCCGCGTACATATACGCGTTCAGCCGGCTAGGTCTTCTGATACCACCTCTACCTGGTATCTGGTAAGATGGGGGAGTCGATTGAATCGCGCTGTTATAGTGTTCCGAAGTGGAGGTTTATAAGAACGATCGTTGGCGGTACACTGCAGTATTTATACTTTGTAATTACGACTGATGTGGACTGAGTCAACTGCAGTAAACACGATAATAATATGTATTTTTATTTTTATGTACGCAGATAACAGAAACCGTATCGAAACGATGATAAAATAATATTATGACCATAGGTGCAATTATAAGGGTGCTTGGGAGTGCTGAAGCACCCCAAGCTCTATTTTAACACCCCTGGCCCCTATTATTAAACATTAAAATAATGTGAAAAAATAGTGGTTTCTTAATTTTATATAGAATTTTTTTTATTATAAAAAAAATATTCAAAAAGAGAATTTTCTTAACTTTAACAAGTTAATTCAAATTGCAGTTACAATTCCAACAATTTCTGTAATATGAGAACGCAGTTTTTCAAGTATGCAACAAATGTATATTTGGTTGAGGTCTATTTTAAAAGGATGTTACAAACAATATAAAACAGAATCAGTATTAGATAAGTAGGTATACACAAAAATAAAGAAAATAGTTTTGAAATAAATTTAAATTATACATTTATAAAATTATAGTTGTAAAATATTAGGTATTTAAATATTAAATTATTACAATAAAATAATTATTTACTTTATAAACACACGGGTTAGTGAGATAGGTATACATAATTTTAGTACCCCCTAAAATGTAGGTCTAGTTGCGTCTATGACTATGATTCGTGAAATAATTCTTAATCGTTTCGTTTAACTCGTTTAGGGCACTTTATACCGCCTATAAAATACACTATAATAATAATACAGGGGTGGCATACTGGCTAATGTCTGTGAGGTTAAATAATAAGAGTAAATATTGACACAGGTTTGGAGTTGATTGGATGAGTTTGGTGGAGCTGAGTGAATTTAGCACCACTAAACGAAAAATTTTTATTAGGAAATATCGAAACCCAACCTGCAATTATTTGCAATTAATTTGCAAAATGTAGATACCATTTTGGATGTAATATTTATCTATCATTTTGTTTTTATTTTAATTTTTGAATAGGTTATGGTTAAATTCTTAAAGTAAATAAAATAGATATAGAAACGTGTTCATTAATTTATATATATATGAGTATATTTTATAATATTTGATTAAGACTAAATAATATTTTGTTGTTTATTTTACAAACAAATAATACAGTTGTGCCTATTTAGCAAATCACCGTTTTAAAAATATAAATTATTTAAACTTACCTCAACGATTTCCGTTGGATTTTAAAAAAAAATATATGAATACTTACCCAAGTTTGGTGTTGATCAGCGCAATCTTGTGGTATTAATAATAGTTATGTTACACGGAATTGATCGGACTTGTCCGTGGTGGGGCTGACTTAACAATCAAATGTAGTTGGCTAGGTGAGCCATCAAACGATTTTAAATTTAATTGTGTACGTTAATAACTCTTTTTTTGTCGTCGGGGTATACCGCATACACTTATATAGAGTAAAAAAAAATCCACGCAATGATATTTTTTAATGAAAACCATCGTACATTTTTCGAGAACATTTGTTTTGAAAATTTTCAGCTTCCGACTTGTCCGTAGCGTTGTGTTTTGTGTACTTGTGTTTCAACAGAAGACAATTTCGACACAACAAACTAATTAAAATTCTGGTCAATGAAAGGGAGCGGCCGCCGACGCTGGGCCTGACGTACGACCCCTTAAACATAAAAATGTTGCGTCGCTGTTCGGAGACCTCTGTTCTTAATGAATAAGACGCCAGACTCATTTCCCGCATACAGTTATAAATAGAATTTTAATTGAATTTGGGTGTTGAGTTTCGTAAAGTTTTGTCCGCCTTACGCATCGCTGCAACGTAGACGCACGCACGCACGCAAGGGACTTTCGGACCATTTGTTAAATAATTGATTATAATATTATATTATGTTATAAAACAAAGCGATTAAAATCGATAGTTTCCCATATTTAAGTCCGGTATTGCACTCCGGTGATTAAAAAATAGTAATGTTCGAATCGCATCTGCACGATTTGAAGAAAATTATGTGTGCAGTCGTATACGTTTTGACCGATTAGTCGCTATAGAAGCATAATTATAAATATGTTGCATAAGTGTAGTGATTGTTTTATTTAAATTCAATACTTGTTTGTTATCGCCTCGGTAAACGGACACTTTGTACTATCTATTGTTTGAGTTGCATATCGCGGACACTTTGTACGGTGATAATAAATTGGTAAAATTCGATCGCGGACGTTTTGTACGGTATAAATAAACCGAGAAATATACCTTAAAAGATGAGATAAAATTTAATTGCTCAAAACTTTAGATTGCGATTCATGATCGCGATTAGTATGAGACATGTGTTTGGTGTCACAGGCTACAGCATTAAAAGTATTAAAATATTAACTTATTCACTATATAAAATGAACAAAAATCAAACTAGCAAACTCAATCCAAACATTTTTAAAAACGGGAAAAGTTACAACAAACCTTAATGAACCGGTGAGTTATAAGTTAAAAATCATATTATTTTCATAATACCTAAATCATATTATTTCATATTTTTATTTTAAATACTTTTGTATGTTTTCATAGTATGAATTATTTACAAAATGGACTGATCATAACCACGAATCGAGTGATGAAATATTATTATTATTTTTTTTTTTATATATATGTTAACTACCTGTGTTTTGTAATAACAAATTAAACATTTTTTTTAAATAGTACAAACTGTCCGCCATATATATTTAATTACTTTTTGAAATAGTACAAACTGTCCGCGGTTTTCATTTTTTGTGGGTGACCGTACAAAGTGTCCTACAACCTATTGCCTCACCACCACACCGCAAACAATTTATCACCCCACTACCATGAGCAACGGTCCGTTGTACTCAGATATTTTTTTTTTATAAAAAACCGTTAAAAGACTTTCAAATAAATTTAAATAACTATATTATGATATTGTTTGCTATATTAATATTATGGTCGCATAGTATTACATAATATTTATATTTCATATAATTATGCGTAAATAAACGCAACAAAATAAGACAACTGTTCTCAATAACTCTTTATCAAAAAATATCCGAGTAAGATGATCGGTCATTGGAAAGGGGGGGGGGGTAAATTGTATATTATACGGCGTGGTGGAGGAGCGATAACAAACAAGTATCTATACATCTCGTAGGTGGAGATGCGATCGTTGATCTGGCAATCCCAAATCAAAATCTCTTGTAAATCATTAGGGGTTGCAACACGAACAAAAGCCGTTGGTTCGAATCCAAAATTCGGAAGGTTTTTTGGGGGAGGGGGTGTCAGAGAATTAGGGAAATGCATCTCGGATCATATCGGAAGCATCGTTTGTTTTAATCGTTATCCCACGGGTATCGCGTTATTATTTGGGTTTACGCGCGAACTCAACGTTTATATTATTACTATTTCATATGTCAAAATACACCTTTCGTGAGATATACGTGTAATATAATTATATTATGTACGTGTATTATACGGCAAGCTGGCAATATGCAGATCCGAAAATATTGTATCGCAGATCGCCGTTGATGCGATCCATGACATGTTAACACGCGTAATAAAAAACAAATAATTTACGATGACCGGTAACACGTTCCAATAATATTAACATTGCACAATATTATGTCCGTTAATATTATACAACATCGATTTATAGAGAGCTGCGTCAATCGCCGATGCGACACTTTCCGCCATAGTGTAACTGTCTATTGTCCGAAATGAGGAGATAAATGAAAAGCGGAAACACGAGAACGGCGAGCATCGTCGCTGCAGATTATAACACAATATAATATATATCTAAATATTGTAATATTATTATCTTGACTCGAGAAAATACGACTGACAGGCGAAATATTGTGTAAACGTCCGCTTACTTAGTGAATAATATCGTTAAAGTACATTATTATAATAGTAATATTATTAATATTGGCCAGTGCCTATACCAAGGTTCGGATAAAAAAAAAAAAAGTAATAATAACAGGTCGTGAACCAAACTCTGGGATGGAAAGGATCCGTATTGATTTATTCATATTTTACGCCAAAACCGATTGCCGATCAACTTGTGTGCATTACACTCGATAAACGCACCGAATTAGCAGACGAGATTGAGTCGCTCGTTCCGAGGAGGATTGGCCCCAGGCAGCGCTCATCCACACTTGTCGCTCGTATATGCGGTTTCTAATCCGATTACCAATATTAATATTTTTTTAGCATGCATTATAGGTATTAGTGTATTATTCATCACGATGCACGTTTTTTATTAAAAAATAATATTTTTCTACGACACGATAAAAAAGTGTCGCATCCGTTATATTATAGATTGCAGACGAGGCTTTACTATTACGGAAGTTGTGTTATTCGTTTTGGCTAAATATTATATTTTATTATAAAACAGACGCGTAGCATAGACGCATAGACGAACTGTCACGACGGTGTTGCAATTGCGCGGCGAGACGATCCCATTTAATACAACTATTATTACAGTGGTTTGGATACAAATTTTTTTCGTCAAGCCGACAAAACGCCGTCACATTATTCACATCATCCGTATTTCTTTAAGGTGATCCTAAAATGATGTGCACAATAATATTAATATCATAACAACACCGCGGCGTCAATAAACTACGATGTAACAATATTATTATATTAACGCGAAATCGTGTCGTCGGTTAAAAACGTTCGATTGTATCGTCGATATTATAACTGTATTTTTCTACTATTAACGCTCGACAGTTTTTAGTTTTTAGACCACTCGTGAATTTTCGCCTTGAAGTCATTATTTATTTATTTAAAAATTAGGGCAACTGCGATAATATAGTATAATATATAATATAATTGTAAATTATTTTACGGCGCGGTTTATTAAAATACGATATCGTGCGCTCGGAGTTTATTTTTAATTATTTAGTTTTTCGTACGTACCGCTAACATTATATATTTATAATATTACAATATTAAATATAATGATATGCGTACCACAGGGGAAACAATATACGTTCGACGAAGGACACATCCGTTTTGTTGGCCAACAGTTTCCGGGGCGGCGTTATAATTTTAACCCGACGCGCGACTGATTGGATCGACGAAAACGGCAGAGCTATTTCCATCGGACGCGGCAGTTGTCGACTTGTCGTACGGTGCACAGGCATACATAATAATATGTGATATAAATATAATATTATACACAATATTATATCGTACAGCGTGCGCACGTAATTATCGCCAGGACATTAGTTACATAACGTGCGTAAAAAGAGGCCAACGCTCGTTTTTCATTTTAATTAATTACTTCGCGTCGGCATCGCCAAATGGGTTTATTACGAAATGTAAAATATTATGTTTTTTTTTTTTTATTTTAAGGCGAATTTACGTATAATATTTATATTATATTACATGTTCTACGCACCGCCACCGCCATCACCATCACCACACACCACACTGAAAAACAATCACTCGGCAGTCGCCGCGGCTGCTATCCGTCCATCGCGACTGTTGTACGACATAATATTATAACATTATAACGATAATGATGATGATAATAATAATAATAATAGGCGTACGACGATCTTATCCGACCGAACACAATAATATTATTAATGCGTATTTGGATATCGGAGTCACAACTCGCAAAGTACACACACACATTATTATATTGTGCGCTGCAACGGTAACAATATGTTCTATTAATTTTATGTTTTACTTGTTATATTGTTATATACTTACGCAAGCGGCAAGCTCGGGTTCATTAATTTTTTTGTTCTAGATCGAAATCGTAAAATTACATCAATAGTTTTTAAATTTGCATACCTAAAAAAACTTAGTCCTAATTTTATTTTCATATATGCAAATGCGACCATTTATCCACTTACCGATCTAAATGCATGTTTAAAATGGCAATTATGGTATTAACAAAACTTTAGCAATACAATATAATAACATAATATATTATAATGAAAAAAAAAAAAAACGTTTAAAACCATGTAAAAAATGAAATTTCTCCTTGTATTTGAGCTCGGTTTAGTACGTTAGAAATAATAGTATTTCAAATTGTTTTATGGAAATAAAAACACGAATAGAATAAACATCATGTGTTGCATGAACGACAGCATATTACTTTTATATATTATGCACGTTATATGCACGTGAATAAATTATTATATCATAAACGATATAAGCAGTACAATGTTTTGAAGTACAAAACAAATAAAAACTCTATATATGGATGTATAGAAAGTGCAGTAATACCTACTTGGTACAAAAAGTAATGTACCGCGAATCAAACCAGTATACTCATACGATCGATGAAGCCAATAGCAAGATCCGCCGATTTGAGTTAGAAATCGTTTTATTTATATAATTTATAGGCATATAAATAGCATAACCCAATAAATGGTAGGTAGGTACCTATTGGATCTATACGTATACCTAATAGGTAGTATATAATAATATAATGCTGTTGAATCGACATCGTCAAAATTCGTGTCAAAACTTTTTAATCGAGTCGTAGAAAAGCATAATGCTACAAAAGCCGTATATGTCGGTCCCCAAATTACGCGCGGGTTACCAGCTGCAGCTTACCACGGGTTATCTGCAGTTATAATACAACCAAGTTTCAGGTGAACACGAATCGAAATATTTGACTACAGAGTCGTTTTTTTTTTTTTTTTTTTTTTTCGTGACAATCGAGAAGAACACACGCAACGTTGGTTACTAAACGTGTGAGTAAAAGAATTTAAAAAAAAAAAAAAAGGACGAGGACGTCTTATAAATTATTATCCGTAAAAGTGTACATATATATTATACTATCACAATATTATTATTGCGATCCCCAATCGAGTGGTCATCAAACGAAACCGAAGCCATCAAAGGGAGTCGGAGATATAGTTGTAGGTATATGCCATTACAATAATATAATACGAGTAGATAATAATAATAATAATATAGTGTACAATGCTTTATACATGCTTTTTTTTTGCGACCGCGGGATTTTCCACACACTTTATACGTATTATACACGTGTTATTATATATGTATCGTACGTGTGCGTCTTAACGATCACACGACAAGAGACCCTTTCTCTTCAGACAATATTCTCGGGACGATTTGACCGTGACGTCGTTTTTACGAGCACAATACTCTCCCACGCGTATACGACGCGCGACATGATTCGACCTTTTTTTTATTTTTATATATATTTTTTTTTATTCCCCTCCAACCCACCCACCCACCCACCGGTCAGTCAAACGACGTTATATTTTCCACGCGGCTCTGGGGATTTTCACTCTCCCCGCGCGCACAAAGAAACGGAAATAATTTATAACACCACGTATCGTATAAAGGAAGAGTTGACAAGCTCGAAGAATGGATTCTTCACGTGGTCGTCGCCGCCGCCGCCGCTGCAGTTAACGGACGGAATGCCCAAGTGACCCGGCAGAGTTTCGGCCCGTGAATACTGATGGCCTAATTATTAAAAACGACGCAACGAAAATGTTTTGGATATTATTTTTTGTACTATTTTCACCGTCATCCGTACGCGCATCGCAGACAGCGGCCGATTCCCGCGGATTCGATATCTTGCATACTGCAGGCGAGTGTCGCGATCGTTAAGAACCGATCATTAGTGTCTGTATGTAGACGAAAAACAATAAATAATCGTCCATTTCGGATGTCGGCTTTTTTGCGATCGTTGACAGGGAATTTAAGATTTCAGTGAAATGTGATATCAAAACTATTGTCCGACCGCCAAGTTCTGCTCAAACCATCGGTTATAATAGCATACAAAAATATTGATGTAAAACGGGTTCAAATGAAATCGACATAGAAAAGGTACAAGTATTATATATTTAATATGATAAGTGATTTTGGTATTTTGCAAGTTCGTCATTTTGACCCGATGTAAAAAAGGCAGTGGTGGCTTTTTTTTTGTTCTTATTTAATATAAACACACAAAATAATAATAATAATATAGTACACGATCGAAGTTTTTTGTTGTACGTATTTTAAACTATTTATATATTTAATGCACACACTAAATGTAGATATACGAGTACATAATAAATGAAATATCTGTAACTGACGACAGACTTTTTTTTTATATTCACGATCATTTCAAACAGGAAATTAAAACAAAAGTACGTAATTAACTGAAAACAGGAACAACGGTTTGATAAGATATCGATTTTAATTTTAATAATTTGATTTGATTGCTAACTAAGCGGTATGATTCTTTAAAAGGTTAATAATCGAATATATACCTACACATATAACAAGGAAATTTGTTATACTTAGGTATAGCTGGTAATTCGATGAAGAGCACTGGATTAGCCGAATTACCTTGGGTTTTGGTGCCATTTGAATTATTATTTTAACTGTACAGTATAGGCGTTTCAAAAATATAGCACACAAATAACACTATATGTTTATAAATGTATTATTACACATAGAGAAATAAAATAATATGCAATGTGGTTTTAAAAGACAAACATATAAGTATAATTGTATAGATAGTCACCCGGAGTTCGTTAGTGAGCTTGAATTTCTTGATACGGAACTTCTAAACCGGACATGGCGTGTATTTTTATTTTCATATATTAGTTATAACATGGGTTTTACGTCTTAACGATCAATTATCTTCAACAATATATGTGTATACATGATATTATTATGATATGATTTCATATTTTTTTCCGATTACCTAGACATATTATTATTATTATTATTATTATTATAATATATAGCCTTTGAACATGTACGCAAGTTCAAAGAAATTCCCGAAAATGATTGAAGTTCGAGACGGTTAGGTAGGGTACTTACGGATCCAATTATCACCCAGCGGCCCGTTATAGTCTTTGGAGTTAAACAGGATTTTCATGTTTACTACGTCTAGTCTCGCATACGAACGATGTGTCGTCGATCTGCCTTAGGAGTTTTTGTCGAATTATCATAATATTATTGTTTCCGATGACTCATTCGAATAAAATATTATAACGAAGCTGTGCGTGTCGTGGGGAGCGCGGAGGAAGACAATGAAACGCAGTTTAAACCGTTTCAATATGAATAAATAACAATAAATTCACTTTGAATCCGTTAACATCACAGCAGAAGAATTAATCACTGTAATAATAATGTGGGATTTTCGTGACAGTACCTTTACTACTCATGTCGTGAGATTTTATTGTTTTTTTTTTTCTTAAACGTGAAATTGTTGCGTGGATACATATATACAATCATACACTACTTGTGTGGTGTTAGAAAATTCGTAGGCTAAGAGGCCAAAAGTTGTATATTACAACGCTACATTTTGCAGGAGAGTAGTTGTAATATTTTCAATTATTTTAAACCCATTGTTATTAATATTTATAATTCGTTTTATTTTATTTTTCAATTTCGTCAAACCGATGGTGTCCTTACCAGTTTGTCGGAGAACTCACTTTCAGACTCAGCTTAATAGATTGACATTGTCATCGATTCACAGAGAATTATATATTACACTTGAATTGATTCTTAATATTATGCCACAGAAGTCAAGGGAAATGAACGCCATTATATTGTAGAAAAAATTAAATAGTGTTTTAAAAATAATTTTTATTGTACTAAAATCAAGTGGTTTTTCAGGGCACTGTACCCTGCAAATTAGAACTAAGAAATAATGAATATATATCCAGTTCCGATGCCCAACCCCAACGAAAACTTCTGTCAGTTAGTCTCCTAGGTACTTATATGTACCCGCGTGTACGTATATAAAAGTGGAGAGCAGTTCGGTCATCAAGGAAGAACATATAGGTACATTTTATTATTTTGTTTTTCACGGTCAGATGGAAAAAATTAAAAATGTGCCCGTAGTAGATATATAACCTGTTTGAATTGGTCCAAGCTGTGCGCACACGCGTTCCAGTGTCCCCGGGCTATAACGACCATTATCAGCGTATAATCACTCGGAATGAAATATGTTATTTTGTTTTATTTAAAAGGATATATAATAATAAAAATAAAAATTAGTTTTCGAGATTAAGTTAACCAAGTGTTTATTGGCTTTTCGTTATACACTGCACGGGGCGCGTGTGTAAACACACAATTGGTGAGGACATGATTCATGTAACATTATCCCGGAGTGGTATTTAATTATACTTGTACCACGTTGTTATTAAGCGCTATTTAAAACCTAAATCACTATAATATTTTTTTTTAGATACAATAATAATAATATCCGTGCATTTCAATACCTACGACGTTGTTTATAACTGAAATGAAATTACATGGGTACTTTTACAGCTACAGAGTACAACGTATAGATTGTTCTGATAAGCATAAGTTGAGATAAAACAAATAATGAATAGGTGCATACGATTTCGACGCGGTCGATATCGACGAAGACGGTAATTAAAAAAAATAATAATTAATGATTTACCCGTTGAACGATATACGAGGTTTTAATGAATCTGCGGGTCAGCGAGTTGGTATATATATATATATAATTATATTATTATATTCTGTTGATTACAGTTACGACTTACCATTTGTACATATGTACCTCCTTAGAGCACAAAAATGAATCTGATAAACGTGTTCCGATTTTGTGAACCCAAAATAATATAAACGTATAACGAGTTACAAGCGTAATACGCATTTCCGTGCTTTTGAATGCGTCAATTATGTCTTTCATATATCCGTCTTAGTATAGCCGACGACATAACGCCAACACCACTAAGTATAAGTAGGTGTATATTTATCGGTATTTTACGAAGAATACAGTATACCTATATCTGAGAAAAGGGTAAATTTTTCTGGAGTAGTCATAGCAGTTATAGTTATCGTACACCATCAATTTCGTTTGCTATGTATTATAGTAGTTGTATTAGTCGATTTTGGACAATTTTCATTTCGAATTCGATAATCGAAAACAAACTAGTGAAATCGTGTGTACGTATCTCTGCAGTGTTGACAGCCGCAGCCGACGTAATTCGGATCGTATTACAAAAACCAGTTTATACTGGACGTATTGAATTTGCTCACAATATTTTTTATGGCAAGTCTTTAAATAAGAATAATAGTTATCGTATATTTAACCGTTAATAATTAATTTCGTCTGGCCATCTGATAGTGTGCAACGAGCGACGAGCAAACTCAAAATTGATCTGTTACGGGCTTCGGTGCACGTATTATTATAATAATACTATACGCAGACGGGTGCCTTAGCTGCTCGTATGCGTTACTACTTTCGTAATATCATGTTATAGTCACCTGTTACGTGAGGAACCGATAAAAACTTAATCGTAAGCGTATATTATAATATACGTCGGGTTTTTTATGCGGTCCGGCGATCGGTCATATCGTAACGATGCAGGCGATGATACGATAATTATACACGTGTGCGTTAGTACGATTATAATAAGATAAACACCCGGTTTGATGGGCCGCGATATCCGAAGTGGTATCGTCTACTGCACACACACGCGGCGAGAAACGAGAAAAAATAGAGAAAAAATGTCATGTATAAAGATGATGTACGGGTCGTCGTAAATTGCGTTCCATTTTTAATATTTTTTTACGTGCGTAAATTGTGGCCTGGGGATATTTTTGCAAAATCGATATTTTCCATCCAATCTTTCAGACTTAAGACTGCAAATATAATTGGTATGGTTGAAGGTATAAGGGTTAACAAATGTAATGCGTTTATGTTTAAAAAATATATAACCAAAAATAAGTAGGTGATAAAAAAAATTCGTTTTTATTTGTTTTAAATATTGTATTGTCGAAAATTTAGTATGATTCGAAAAAAAGTGGCAGATCATTTAAGTAGAATAAAAGGTCAGAATGGATATTTATTTTTTTTGGTTTACCTATGGTGAATATATAGTCAACGAATTTTATTTTTAAACAATAATTGCTAAGTTTCTGTTGATTTCTGTGATTGAATTTAGCTGCGATCAAACGCACACTTAATGGTGCTGATATTATATTTGTCAACATATATTATTATATCTACATCGTAAATCTTTAAATTGTTTTGCCGACTGGGAATAAACAGAATATCCCGGAACGCGATTTACGTATAGTATATTATATGATAATAACAACTGTGACCTTTTTACTTTGGGATTCAATTTACTTATGTAAAACCGTTGTCGATTATCGCACACTCACTGCTTCGTGTATTAAGATATTGGTCGGACACATCGTAATCATAAAATTTTACTCACGATGTAATATTCTGTGTGGACCTATGCGCCTTAGTGCTCATTACGCGTTAAAGTATATATTTTTTATTATTACACGCGGATCCGGTCCGGAAGTCGTCGACTGCCGACGAGACGTAAAGCCCTATTATAATATAGTTATGGGTTCGTATGCCGTTCGTATCGCGCGGGGCGACGTCTGCTGCGGCGGTCGGCGGTCCTGCGGCTCGCAGTCTCCTCGGTCTCCTTAACCGCGGTCGCGGTCCTGCACGGTCGACGGTAATCACAAAATCATCGGGTGGTTCCGGCGGGCCGTTTTACTCGACGTAAATGAGCCGCGGCCGCGGGTGGAAAATGAAATATTGTTAAATATTTCGTTACCGCGTTTCGTTCACAACACGGCGCACACTCGCACGCACTCGCGTCCAGATAACGCGCTTACATGTTATTTTATTGTATAAATACAGACGCGCACACACACAAACACAAAAAGTACGTGCGTTTTTTTTAAAAAGTCATGTTTCCGGAACATTACTAACCGCGCACGAACCCGACTATGATGTATATGATTTAATAATATATTATACGAACGCACCCGACGCACGTCATCTGTGTAATGATATTATAACGTGTGTGTGTGTGTGTATACGCACTGCAGAGGGGGGACCCCGGAGAAGACGACGACGACGTTTAAATAGCGGTTGCGACGGTTTAGTGTAATGAAATAAACCCGTGGACAGAAACATGGGAAAAAAAAATTATACATACCTATCTGTATAATATACACATGCGCCGCGGCGGAAGAGACGCGTGTAGCCTAGCACTGCAGCTTTATTATTATTATATAGATGCCCCACAACAGTCACTGCCACATTATAATAGTATTATTATGTTGTGTATATTATTATATGTACACACGGGAGAGTTGAAAATATCGCTGTTATTATTTTTATCATCATCTCTGTCGTCGTCGTCGTCGTCGTCGTCGACTATAGGTACGTGTGCGCGGGGCGAAAGCACGACGACGACGTCAAATGGTTATAAATCTCGAGAAATCGGACGTGACGATAAAAATCTGCACCGGTTCACGTCGGGAAATATTAACGTGCTCGGTACGCCATAATATTATAATATGATAGGTAGGTAGTACTGTTACACATTATTTTATACGGTGAGCGCGCGTATTACCCAACAAGTCGTCTCGTGTTTATCGTCGACAAAAAAATAATATCGTTTCCACGAGTTGTTGGACGAGCCTCGTTTTTTATCTCGGCCGATCGCGTTTGATTCCGTCGTCGTCGTCGTCGTCGTCGTCACGAGAACTATATACTAGGACGCGCACGGGGTTCCATAATACCATAAATATTATTACGAGCACACTAAAGGTTTGAATCTCGTGTCCTCTCCTCCTTGTTTTCTAATATCTAAACGATTTCATTATGAATACGTAATACATATGACCGCATGTCTTATAACGTTGTAATTAGACGGCGGATTTTTATGCAATTGTATATATTTTTTCCCTTTTACATTTTTCGATTTTTATGAGTACAAATCATAATAGTTTGAAACTAATAGTAGTTTTTTTTTATTTTTTGCATATCTGTGCATATTTTGTCAAAATTCAAAATTTATTGTATATATATTAAAGCAAAATTAAAAAAAAAATGTATAAAATAATATTTTTTCAAGTAGAAAATTCAAAATAATGTATATTTAGGCACTAAAATAGTACCTATTTAATTGAAAATAAGGTAAGCGTATATAAGGTCGTTAAGTAGCGGTATATTTAATTCTAAGTTGTTTAATCTATTTTTAATTATTTTAATACCTCGCGTACGTTTATAAACAAATATGAAACATCTATCTAATTATCAAATAACAGCTGTGCATTTTTTAGCCAATTAAAATTTTATTTTTCTTGCATATTTTTACGATTTTGATTACATATAATACCATATGACGTATTTCGTTACCGTTTAGTATACATAAAAATCCGCGCTCTAGTTATAATATCATATTATATTGTGCGGCGAATATATGTCATCAGTTCTGCTGCGGATAAACAGCTCGCGATGAGAAACCGCAGTTGGAAGTTCCTCAAAAGGACAGGCAGGTGGTTGTAGTTAAAACACTATGTTTTATACGTATAGGCACAATACCATGTATTTCATATTATTATATTATGTATGTAAAATACGAGCCTGTACGGTGTGGTACCATCAGTGAAGCAGTGAGCTTATAACATAGTCCGCGAGTATATAATATTGTCATCGTGTACGTATATAAAAATACAAGTAAATATATAGCCGCACGATAGTAACATTATTATTATTATGTTCTCCGGGGATAGTAAATAATAATGATAGTAATAATGGCGTGTGTTTGCAAAACGTACACGCTCATCGTAAAGACGGCGGGCGGAAAACGAAACGAAAATTAAAAAAAAAAAATCGCGTGGTACAATATCCGGTCGTCGTCGTGCCTACGTGTAACTTCTATGTGCTGCTGCATTATAGGTAACCTACGATGAGGTACGTATAATGACGACGATACTCGCCACGAAATGACGATTTTTCTCACGATGACTTCCCAAACGAGTTGAATATCACGCAGTCTTGGTTTTTTTTCCCGTTTTCGGCGCGCACGCGGTCACCTACCTACCTACCTACCTATCTACCTACCTATTTTTATATTATATTATACCGCGATTCCAGCAGCTGCTGTTGCACCTCGTCTCGGTCGGTCCCGAACGAGTTTCAAACATAAATGGCAGCTCACGTGACGTTTACATAGGTAGGTACACTGAATCGGGCGTGCACTTGTATAGTTCTATATCGGGTAAATTATAATGTTATTATTAAAACATGTGTATTTGCTTTGTGTGCCCCCCAAAACAGGCCGGCGAATTTTCCAGCAAAAGCGCAGCTGCTTTTCACACTACGTCAAAAATAAATCTACATACAGGCACCTAATGACACTCGATTTTCCTGAAGTAGGCGAGACCTGGTACAATTATAATAGTTTTCATGAAATGATTTATTTCTGTCAACATTCAAATTTCTTTATTTACTTTAGCTACTTTAACTATACTTTATATATTTTCAATTATTAAAGTAAGATATTACCTTTAAAAATATGTGTGTATTGAACCTTTATTATCACGGATGGTTGAATAAATATCAATGTAGAAAAAAAAATAATGTTACAATTGTATCCTATACGATGACAATTGTAACATCGCCGGAGACAAATGTAATATAAATATTTCTAGACTTTTATATTGTTAAACAATTTCTAATATAATTACCTTTAAATAAAACGAAATAGGTACAATTTAAGGAGATAGATTATCACAAACATAGTTGTATATTTTTTTTACTTTTAAATTATTAATAAACTTATAACATCTACCTATATTATTGTACCTATATGCTATTTATGTTTTTAATATAATTCTATTTCCACAAAAAGAATATCAACCATAAATCCTCACGATTAAGTGCCGTACTATATTATGCCGTTTTGAGTGTTTATACAGTTACTATTTTTTAGTTTCATAGGTAGGTACCTCATAGGTACCTGACGAATTATGTTATCTACCTACACGCTCAACAACTGCAGTGATTGAATTTTTTTTGAAAATAAATCGGATTTTCGTGAATGGTCTGAGACTCTGCAGCACATCATTGGTATAGAACAAGTTTGTTACGAGCCAAATTCATAGCACAACTGATTTTTTTTAAAGTTCTAATATTCTAATTTTATCGTATAAATAACTTTTAAGCAGTAAATTTATGAACCAAATGTCTCCATACAAACGTAAAGTTAAACTAAAAAATTAAATATATTTTAAAACTGCCACTCGATTAAATATAATATTATGTTCTATACGCGTGACATAGGTTCGATCGGATTAGAATACAATTTTGTCGACCTGCCAACTAGTAATAAAACATCGTCTTAAAATAAAATTAAAAGTGTACCCGACGACAGATACCATCGAAGTGGAACAGTGTGTAAAGGATACTCAAAAAATTTCAGGTGATGATATTTTTAAATACTTACAACATTTTTTTATTCCATTTAAGGATTATTTTGTTGCGATACAAACATCTTTTTTTCAAATAAAAACTAAGAACAATAGTCTATAATAATAGTTTTACATAAAATATAATATGTAATATTCAGTCTAGTATAATTATTGAAGACGGACAATTTTTATAAATTAAAAAAAATGTTGATAAAGTTATATTAAGTATTAACTAGGTAGGTTACTTACTATTATTTAAAAATCATCATATATAAATAGCTCATATACATTCTAAAGTTTTAAAATATATTTTAAGATGTTTTATTGCAACTGATCGTAAAGTATAATATTTGTCTTTTTTTTACAACGTTTAAAATTCAATTGCCTTAACATTACATATTTGTGATGTATACATTTTTGTTTATTTTACATTATTTTTCGAAAAAGTGATATTTATAGTTAAGACTTTGATAACAATAGCAGAGTCCATAATGTATGATTATAACAACTAGATTACTTAGAAATTGTGCAACAATATAAAATTAGGCATAAAGTTAGTATGTTTTGTACGGTTTCACCGGAGCCTGGACCCGTCAATCTTTGTTTGTATCATCAGTCGTCACATATCACAATAGAATAATTCCAGTGCGTTTCTCTACTTCATCATGCTGTGTTTCTATAGGTAATAGTGTAATATTATAATATAACATAAATATTCGTACTAGTTGCTAACTGCTTAAGAATTATATCTATGGAGCAATCGCTGAAGTATCGGGAAGTACGTTCAGACTATAGTATATATGATTAAACCGAACATAAGGATACTGCGAGATATTACTTACTTGTAAGTTAATGCTATTGACGTGATCACTGATCATTGATATTAGTCCTTTCAATAATGATCAAAAAGTGAATAAACCAAATATTTAATTAATAAAATCAAGATCGTAAATTATTTTTGTAAGGGGGCAAAGTAGTAGATTGTATAAAATTCAGCCGTAGATAATTTAAATTAATAATATTACTCGAGTTAAATGTAGTTAATTCTTACTCTTCGAAATAATCTTTCGTAATTAATTGATTTATATTTAAATTATATATACCTAGTTCGTTATATTATAGTAGTGTTCCATAATAATAATAAAACTTCTAAGTTAAGTGTCCTAGTGCAATAAACAACTTTAACACTAATAGTCCTATACCACTTAATACAAAATTCAGTGAAATTCTTAAGTCAAAAAAATCAACTGTTAGGTTAACTCAATGATCATGAACTTGACGTAACTTTAATTACGTAGTTGGTTTTTTTACACTCGCCACAATAGCGTTACAATGGGAGTAATCGAAAGGTGGACGGGACGCCTCTAAACTTTTTAAGGGGAGGTGGAAGGTTAATTTACTAATGTCTAAGATGTAATAATTTAGTGTTAACAAGTATTTCAGTATTTACTACGACAGGTAGTTAAAAATATGACAGTGAATTTATTAATTCGATTTGTGGTGAATGGAATAAACTAAGTTTTGAAAAATGTCAAGTTTATCACGGCACCGACCCACCGTGTACTATTTTAACCATTTTGTACCTACTTCCCAATTTACAGTTATAATTTGTAAGATAATGCATGATTACAATTTAATATAATTAGTTTTCTTTACTACAATCACGTAGATCTAGCCAAAAATGCGATGAGTTATTGTTATCTTTGTGGAAACTAATGATTACAGTGTAGTGCCTTTTAATTGGGTAATTTCACTAACACTGTCGGATGTGACGAAATTAAATAATTTAATAGTTCAGTATTATCCATGGCCTCCATTTAATGTTACTAGTACTGAACTATCGAGTGCTGACGATCCTGAGGATTTATGGAATTCATACAAAATTAAGATTTTAAATTGTGAATTATATAGTAAGTAATATTAGCGGGTTTAAACTAATATTAAATTATTTTATTAGGTTTGGTTGATAATTAAAATAAACAAAAAAAAAAAAACTACCTAAAATGTCTAACAAATTAAAAATTTGATGAAAACAATAGTATGTTAAAGCAACGGTTTACTAATTTGTTCGTTTTAAATATTGTAAGGCGTGTTGCAAATATCATAAAAATAAAATCACTATGGGTTATTAAAATAGGTACCTATACATAATTTTAGCACTTCCCAAAATGTTGGTCTAGTTGTGCCTATGCTGGTGACTGTCAAGTATTTGGTAGATATATTGAATTAATATGTAAACATAAAGGGTATATCGTTAATAAGGGTATAATTTGTATGGGCGTAAAAAATATTTACCTCTGGGTGTTTTAATAAGTATAGCAACTCCACTGATTGTGTTTAATTGGCAATGCTTCATAGACAATAAATTATTTTAAATTTCGATGTTTGATTGTTGTAGAGATGCTACAAAGATATGCTACTTAGGTGTCTTTTGAGCGACTTCGTTGCTGTACCAATACGCGGTCCCGGAAATGTATTCCATAGATACACTTATAGAACGTAATTTTTAATGTTTTGTGTTTCATTAAAACAGTGCAATAACGTTTGTGGCACAAAATATTATTGCACAGTGGTGCTTTTATACCATGGACTATTATTATGTATTTTATCATTAGAGTACTTTAAATTTAATGAATTACAGAAAATATAGGTTCGAATTTTAATTTATATACATCGATATTTTCAAAACAATTATCTAAATTTAGCGGTAGGGGGAGGGTCGTTTACATTTGAAAAGTATAAGTCTGTATCGCTACTGAACATCCCTTGAACTGTATACCCGCGCAATCGAAGTATTCGAAAATATGATCTTCAAATGCCACGTATACCTACTTAAAAATTCAAAACAAACAAAATTCAAATAAATTTAAGGATAAAAGGGGGTGAGCGTATTTGGTCAATTGTCTTGTATATTATAATATAAACGTCGGGCACGATTTAATTTAAATCTCAATAAGAGCCGCGAGGCGTGCTGTTATATATTACAGCGGCACCGTACCATTTCGCGGAGAGACCTTCGAATCCGAATCGTCGTGTACCTATAAAACGAGTGTTATTGTGTATGACGGACGGACCGCGAAAATGTTAATCGACGAAGGTGTAATAAAAATCCCCCTCGGGATAATATATTATAAACGTGTACGATTTATTGACAAACACTGTAAATAGTATAGGTAGGTAGACACAATAGATATTGCTTTATAATGGAGGCCTAAATAAATCTTTGCAACGTCAAAAATTACAACTTCTTTTTCAAACATTGTTGTCGTAACTTATAGATAGTGTTAGATCATAGATTTTTGCGGTATCGAAACTGCTTCAAATATAAAATACAATAAAATATGTAATATACATATTATTCAATATGTTTTGGTAATAAATCTCCTAAAAATGTTTGAAAACTATCCAAATGGTAATGACAGTCTTAACGTCTACTATGCTGCAGATTTATTCGGTGTACTTTGAGTTGTTAAACGATTTTCAGACTCATGTACGACTATTTATTTGCGCTTAATTAGCTTCTCGCAGCAATCGAATCGTGTGCATATTTTTTACGGATAGGACGCAATTTTTCGAACACTGTGAATTTAGAACCCTACGCGTTTTGACTATAAATTCTACGCATACAACCAAATAATAAAACTTACCGTTTTCAGTAAATTCGATTTCGCGCGGACTCGTAAATATTATACATATTATAGGTAGGTACCCTGCAGCATGATATCATTATACATTCTGTATTTATTATGAGTTTATCACCACCGCCTTTTTCGATTGAATAACCGTTCAAATATACATAACTAAATTTGTGTGTGTACGCCTATACCTATTATAATAATAACATATGGGTCCGTATAACACACGTATTATGGCGTGCTGCAGTTAACGCAATAATTAATAATTCTATTCATCCCAAATTTTACGTTGTATGCCCACAGCGTGTTGAAATTTATTATACGATTATTTTATTACTCACTGATATTTACCGCGTGTTTTAAAATACGCACTGAATTATTACACTGTGACCGGCGTAAAACAAAATAAATTAAAAACGATTACATTTTATAGTCGTCTCGATGGTAGAAAAAAAAGAAACGTACCAGTGGAAAATTATTGCATGTTCATTTCATAACGTTTCCATAAGGATCGAAATAGCAGGTAGGTATATTAGTTGTATATTTTATTGTTGCACCGTATCATATCTCGTTGGGCGAGAGAACATCGCACTGCCCGTTTACGAATATTATATAATATTTTATTTGGCATGTTATTTCTTTGTAAAATGATTATTATTACGTATAAATAATAATAATACAATCTATACGTATAATATATATATACGAGTATATACCTACAATTAATATGCAATACATATTATATGCTTTTAGCGGGCGTCGATTGAAAAACGGTAAAAGCAAACATTTCCAGATCATATTAAATTATGTCGACGAATTTTCATATTTATTTTCTCTTTCGTTTTGCAAAAAATAGTCATGAATATGATTCGTATTATATCTATATATTATAACGTGTCGTATACTTAAAGTCGAACAATATTGTGATAGTGTTACTATACATTATAATATAAAAGTCGAGTTTGTGTACCACTGTGTGGTTATAATATGACTTTTGATAGTTTATACTGACAGCGCAAAGCCGGCGGACACTCGCCTGGTTACTTATCTACCTTGTAATAATATTAATTTTTTTCCTATCAATATTAACGAGAGCGAAAATCACTGTACACTGACTGGGCGACTCTGCGACAGACGTATGAAATGGCGGTACCAAAAATTCCACCCCGACGACGGGGACGACGTCGACGATAATAATATTAAAATGATAAATAAACCGAAACAAAAACGGTTTTACGGCCGTGTACGTAAATAAAGACTTGATAGTCCTGCTGCATTAGTAATAGCATACGTATGTATATACTGTTATTGTCTTTTAGTTGTTGTAACCGCTATGGTTGACGTTATAATAGAATTACGCGACGTTTTAATGTCTGTAGTATTGTTATTGCCCAGTTACGAGACAATAATCCACGCCGACGACCGGAAAAGTCCGTCGCCTGCCGGTCGGCGCGGTTCGCAGTAATAAACACGCCGAATTCGGGTCGTGGCGCAGCCATCGACAACCGTCCCGATGGTTTTATTATTTTTTTACTTTTAACTCTCGACGTCGTTCCGATTCGAATTTACTTCAACGGTATACAAGTGCAAAATGTATGAAGTATAAGCAGTGCCAGATTAACCATTAGGCGAAGCATAGGCACCCACCTAGGTGCCCCCCCCTCTACTCGTTATAATAAAGACCCCCCCACGAAAACGGAAAGCATTTCATACATTTTATTTACGAATCCAAGGAACGAGAAGCCATTATGAACGTTATACTGCGTCGTATGAAGTAGAAAATGTTTTTTTGGATTTTGTCGAATTATCAATAGCCCGTAAACAGTGTAACCGAACATTACTGTAGTCATGCGTTGAAAGCTTTCATAAGCTGTCGTTAATATTTTAAATTCAAATTTTTTAAACTTGGTGTTACAATTTATTTCGAGTTAATTTCTTTTTCGTATAAATCAGTAGAAAAAATAAAAATATTAATTATTTTCTTTTTTGCAGTAAGTGAATAAGAGTTATAGTGAAATAATAGAATAGAAATTGTTTTTATTAAAATTAGTCGATAGTTGTCATCAAATCTGTTTATTGCAATTATTGATATTGTGTAAAATTAAAGATTTATGCAGGTAATAATTTTCCCAGGGGCTCTGATATTTTAACTGCCTATAGGGACTGAATAAATGCTTAATCCGGCACTGAGTATAAGACTTTACTGTCGTAGTCGTGCGCCGTGTATAATATGCACACGCAATGTATGCGACGACTACACTCCGATAAAATTCGACACGAATAAAAACGTGCGAAAATCTAACGAAATACCGACGGGAAAATCGCGTACGAGACAGACAGGACGAAATCCAGAATTCGAATGACAAGACTTATCCGATGTGATACGAGAGACTGCTGAGCAGGCGAACGTGTACACGCAGCGACGCGATGATTATATACAAAAGGTTTTCGTTCGATAAGACGCGATAGAAATTCGCGTCGCCATTACACTCCATCCGACACACATAAGTATACGTAATATATTAAAAGAGAGCTATATGTATAAAAAAAAAAAAAAAATGTATAAATTCGACCAAATATATTACACAAACGTCGTGACGAGATTTGCAGCGGATCTGACGCGCGCGCGAGAGACGTCGGAGAAAACCGAATAACACTTCGATGATTAAATATCACACGCGCGTTGAAAAAAAAAAAAAAGCAACGGCGCACATTATTCGGCTGTAATAGCTGTCTCGCGAGTATTTCGTACTGAAATTTCCACAATATAAAATTATACTCGAACAGATTATACGCTACCGCCGCCGTGTGTTTGTCGTCTCTGTGTCTTACGAAAACGTACGACATGGCAAACTTTCGTTCACTTTAGCAGTTTCGACTGTGTGCTGTGAATTTCGTTCATATTATAAAGCGAATTGACCAATGATTCAAAGGTCAGAACGTTGCCTGTGCTCAAGCGTCGGCTGCTTTCGATGTTTTAATTTTCATAGTGTCTACCGTGAAAATTAAAATATCGAAAAAAAAAGCCGACGCTTGAACACAGACGATGTTCTCACCTGAAAGTTTGACGACGCGACACAATTCGATCAATTAATATCGAAACTAACTGCACACTCAATACATGCCTACACTCTAACAACTAATGAACAAAAATTTACCGTGCCGGACGTTTGTGAAACGGAAACGATAAAAACACGGGTAGCGTCCTCTTAATGGTAGATATTATACCTATACCGCAGTCGGCGTTCGGAAAAAGGAGCGAGTGACACTGCAAGGACAACGCAACGTGCCAATAAGAAGTAAAATAAAAAAGTTAAACGCTCCAGTACGATATTATTATACGCCTATATGCATTACACTGACGTGAGTCACACCAGCCTTCCCACCCATTTTCAAAATATTGGACTTTAATTTTTCAGCCATTTAGTAGGTACGTAATCTGTACGCAGTGTTGTAGGATTTATATGGCCGAAAGGGCTCCAGATATACCAAAAATCTTTAGGGGGGGAGGGGGCAACGTGACGTCAACGGTCTGTTAGCTAATTACAAGTATATTTCGTGATGTTTTTTGATATTGCTGTTAGAGTAACTTATTTGACTGCGAGTATTACGGAAGATTGATTTAATTTTTTCCGGAAACATTACATTTATTGTAATAGTGTCTATAGTTTTTTTGTCTTGTTACGAATGTAATTAGAATATTATTCCGTAAATGAAGATAATTATTATTATTATTATTGTTACGTGATGCAGTGCGGTAGTCCCATATAATATGTTGTACATTTGTTTGGCGAGACCTACATATTATTACGACATCGTATAAGCGTTTGTATTATTATTAGACTTATATGTACACCCCGAGGATATTTCGTCGCAAAAATCGTAATGCGGCCGTATGGGATAAATTATTTTAAATTTTAATGTATTTTATTTATAATTTTATTATATTAGATATACGCGTGTATAAATTATTATAATATATAGGACACCGTGGTGAACGCGAATCAAATCAATTGGCTGTACGCACAGACAGACGACGTAAAATAATAATAATAATAATAAAAAAAACCTAATCAAACCAAACTCGACCGTGAGTCGTGCATAATATACTTACCCGCATTTACGATATATACCTAATATTATATACGTATACGATCGTTTTATTGGCCCGGCGCAGCCTGCAGTGATACACTCACGTTTGACGACGACCACACATAGGTTCGTCGTACATAATAATATACAGTTTTATGCTTTTGCCGTATTATTTTCACCACATGTACCTATAATATAATATATTAACGACGCAGCGACGTATTATATTATACATACAGGGTGATTCACCAAGCGTACACACCCCCATTTTTTGTCCTCCGGCGATGATGCAGTTATTCAAAATCTGATTTTTGAAATGTTGGAATAATAGCTTATATATAGACCGTAATATTTTCAATTTTTTGAGATTTTTATTGTACTTATACTACCTAGAGATTGTTTTGCAGTGCAGACATAAACTTCTGTTTTTTCAAACGATAAATTAAGCACTCCTTTTGATACCGTAAATATTATGCAGCGGATAGTTTTCTGAACGTTTTGAAATATCTGCCAAAATCAAAATCTGAACGAGTGGTGTTTGAGTGAGTTATTTATCTTTGCGTACTAAGGATATTATTGTAGATCTGTGATAATGGCTTTGGAAGATTATGGGGCTATGGTAATATGATAGTAATATGGTTTTAGTAACCGATATCAATCTATGTCTATCAATATGTACAATCTGTAAAAATTGTCCAATTATAACAACACACGTTAAATCCAATATTAGATATATTTTATATTTTTTCAAAACCATTTTTAAAGACTATTATCCTTACTAGGTATAAATATTTTTATCAACATTTTAGAAAAACAATATCCACTAAATAGTTCGTAGTAAAAAGTGAGTTTATCAAATGTTTGTATCGCCACAAACACTCTTTAAAGTTTTAGTAGAAGAAAAATCTCATAAATTTTAAAATATGGTTTAATCTATGTTTGAAAACTCCAAAAATCAGAAATTGAATAAATTCAATTTTAAATGAAAGAACGGGGCCCCGAGCGTGTTCGATGAATCACCCTATATATACATATACACTGATGGCTATAATATAACGTGTATATATAAAATATACCTATGTATATAATGTATGTGGCGCGCTGTAAAAACGGATTCGACGAGATCAAGTGGTTTCGAAAACACTTGTTGGAAATAGAATAATGACGAAAAAACAAAAACATCATTATATTTATATTATAATATATTATTATATTATTATACTTTGGTTAAACATATAAAACCCGAAATCATAAATAAAACGTATACGCATATAGACGGTAATCGTGAAATACGACCGCGAGCGAGTTTTCGACGACGAGGGTTTATAACATCGTCGGGGGGACGTGCGCGCGGGTGGACTTCTTTTTCCGCAGGGGAAAGCGTCGGGATCGCGCCGGCCGTCCGCGGCGGCGGTTAAACGACCGTGTACCGACCATAAAATCGTCATAATATACACATCGTGTGTAATATATATACACGAGCACGGAGGATCTAAACGGGACTCTTTGCTGCGTGCACTGAAATTAACGGCCAAGAATCGAGTGTTTCCGGACCGAGTGAGTCCTCGGATTAAGCGCGCCGTCGTCGTATAAATTATCGTTAGCGTCCGAAAAGGCTGCACCACCCGCGGTTCGAACGAATTTTTAAGAGGGCTTTATATTATACTCTCTTGTTGTTATTATTATTACGCTTTTAAAGGCTGATTTTATTCGTATTATAATTCGTACACGTCGGTGTACGGGGTGATCCACCAAGCGCGCTCGTCATCCCCATTTTTCTTCAATGATTCGAGGTTATTCGAAATCTGATTTCAGGAATTTTTTAATAAAGACCGCCGTATTTTCAAATCATCGAGAGTTGTATTGTATCTAATACTGCAGGAGCGTGTCCCGCGAAGATACAGACTTCTGTGTTTCACACGAAAACACCTCTTTATTACGTGTAAATTGTTTTAAGGATTATATTTTTAAAAGCGCTGACAAAACTGAAATTGGAATTAGTAGTTTTCAAATATTTTCGGCTCTATATACTAAGGATATTAGGTCCGTGATAATATCTTTGGAATATAAATATATGAGGGCTATGATGATTTAAGTTTCAGTAAGTAAGCATACATGGTGAATCATCCTGTACATATAAAAGTATATATAAGATTTAGAGCTTTCGCAGACGCCACTCCGATAACCACGGAGACAGCGAGCCGCGAACTGTGGCCCCGAAATATAATAATAATATTAATATATTATGTATACACACTATGCCGTGGTATATAATTTACATAATGATTAAATGGTAAATAAATAAATTGTAATACACGGTATACGCACTTTAAAAGCGCAAAAGCGTTTTAGATTTTTTTTTCTAACGGCGTGTTCGATGCGAGCAAAACAAAATAATTTGCCGAAATATTTTTTTATGGTTTTCCGTGTTTTTACGGAACAAAATATGATTACACGTTTTTACGGCTGCTTTGAAATTATTCGTTTTCGAGTATGATGCGAGCGTGGTATATTATGATGTAGGTAGTCTAGGCTATCATCGGTATTTTTTATACATCATGCTCATCAACTCCATGATACCGTCGGAACTTTATGGTTTCGCCCACAATGATAATATACATATAAGGTATAATGTTATCATTATGGAATTAGCGATTTACGGCATTTATGACGCTATAGTTTGCAATGCTCGATAAGGATTTCAATTTATAGACGTTTCTCTTCAAAATCATTGAAACTACTGAATACATAAAATCACATAATACGCGTGAAAAATAAATGTATATATAAAGGCAAACGAGTAATTTATTATTCGCGTTTGTCTAATAATTGAAAGAGAAAATAACAAATACTAACTCAAAAATACATTATATATATACAGGAAGAAAATCCACAGATGTATATGGCTTAAAAAAATATCAGGTAATATTTATCCCGCGAATTCTGAAAATTTTGGAAATCAGCTAAATCTGCGTTGTTATACGCAACACCGGTTATTATGCAAAATAGAAATTATTTTAAAGTCGGTCCATTGTGCTAGGAATGTTATACCTTTATATGTTAACACATAATTAAATAGTCTAAGACGAAAGAAGAACGCACTTAACAGTCATCGGGAAAACAACGAATTGCGGAACATGTTTTTTCTGAGCTATTAGTGCTTCAGTTATACGTTTATATTTATTATAATATTTTATACTCGGTAGGTACGCACTTTAGGTATTTAATAAAACCTCCGAGTTTCGTTTATCCTTTAGTTATGCGTGGAATTTAATTTAAGTATTGAAGTTTGTCGTACAACACATACGCGCTATTCAGTTCTAAGTAGTTGTTTCGTTGAGATTATAGTCGGTGAAATCGAGGGCAAAGTTTAGGCAAAATACTTTGCCAGTTAGCCTAGGCCAGAAACACAGCAGTGCGCGTGTCTTTCGTGGGTTACAAGTATATATAGGTCGAGTACACGTATTATGTATAGTAAGTTTCTTTACGAGCTGAACATTATAACGATTTATTTATTTGTATTTATTATTTTACGACTGGCCCATAGGATGGTCGAGTATACATTATGCTTATATACAGTACCTAGGTGTTTAAGTAAGAAATATTTCAAGCGAATAATATTTATTATATAAATTACTATTATTATTGTTCGGTTTAGTCATTTGTATGTAATGTGTTTTATTGTTTAATGTCAACGGACATTATATCTTTGCTTACAGCTTTTTATTTAAATAAAACTTCCCATAAAACGTGTAAATGTTCCTATTAAATATTAATTAGATATTACTGCAATGAAAGTTATACCAGCAAAGACATACATACGCACCGCACCTGGTCGTAAATTGTGTGTCGTAAACTACAGTACGTATATTATACAGTGTAGGTACCCACATAAGTTATGACTTATAAGTCAAAAGAAAACACTGTAATAGCAGTACATCGAAATCATTCGCCGTACAAACCATAAAGTGAAATATTATACCAATAACGCGCACGATGTCTATAACATTATGTACAAAAATATAATATTATTAGGTATGAATGATTGTGGTGGCTTAATAGAAAATGATAATATATCTGAGTAATTTTTTTTTTTTTTTTTAGCACTATAAATCCACTTCCCATTAATTTTTTCACAGGAATTCCATGGAATTTTCTGATTGTGAAACCGATGCCGCCGCCGCCACCGCCGCTGATATATCATAACATTAGAATAAACGCAGTGGGTATAATAGTTTGATGTGATATAATAATAATAATATATGCCTGTATACCGTATAGGTGCCTACCTAATGGCTGGTATACCCTCGGCGTACAAGCATTATATTATATATTCAATAATATACGTTCGATTTTGCGTCTCGCAAATACGTTTTCGCGTTATTTTATCCGACTCTTGTCGGCCCGCACTGCCGCGGCCGCAGACGTCTGTCGCAAATTATGTCGACATATTTCATTATGTCCGACAACGCTATTATGTACGCATTGATTCGACTACCGCTTCACTGCGGTACTGCGAGTGCTGGCGACTCTCGTACACATACAGTTAGGTACTATTATTTTAATAACACATTTTACGTCGGACGGAGGTGTAAAAAACAATAATAAGATTAAAATATGTAAACGCGCGTGTCCCCGTCGTCTGGGGGCACCGCAGTACATGATTTAATATATTGTACTATAATACCGGTGTGTATAATATTATGTTAATAGCAATATTTCATAATAATATAATATTGTTAATATTAAAACATAATATTTATATACATAGTTTTATATTCGTAATTGCGGAAAACGGCAAAAACGAAGCTGAGAGGTTATTTTATGTTATTAAATATTTTATCGCGCCCGGTAAACGCCCGCTGCAGCATTGCCAATGTCCTCCGGATAATTATATTATAATATTATTGTTATATTATTGCGATGCGATTGTGCGCGCGTTACGATATGGTCAAACAACCGCTACTAACCGTAGAGTCATCCATACCAGGGGCGTCATTTGTGAAATGCAAGGGTGTGCAAATGCATTCCGTGAATTTTTTTTTTTACACACCTTCGATAATTCGTAGATGTATTTAAATAATTTATGGTAGGTATAAAACAAATAAAAATAATTTTATAAATATACAAAAATGCATGTTTTTTGCGGTCTTATCACAATATTTTACCGATAAATATGACTGGTCATATTTACTTCATGTTCTATAAGACCGTGGTTAAATAATATGAATCATCTCAGATTTTTGTAGTGCCTATTTGGCATTTTGTCTTTCAATCACAGACCTTATAAATTATAAGGTCTATGCTTTCGATTAGATATGTGTATTGTTCGTGTTGATAATGCAACTGAACGAATGATTACCGAAAGTACGACAATACGATATGAACTAATTCATCGAAGCGTCAACTGACTAAAAGAAACTGGGTCGAACTTATAACTGTTCTATAATATTCTTTTTTTAAACTTAATATAAATTCTTATATGGAAATGTATCAGTTGCATTGTTAATTTTTATATATTATTAAGGTTTTAATTGAATGCATTCTTCATAAATATTGTGCGAGCTATATTGTATTGCTTTCGATTTTCAATATTGGTTTCGCATCCCATGAAAAAATGTAAAACGATGACCCTGATCTATTAGCGGAGACCGTGTCGAGTACTTAATCATAACGATATAATATCATAATAATATAATATATAATAATGCAATAATGTTATATTGTACGGGTATGACGCATAGACGCGCGATAGGCAATCTCCGCGAAAAGTGCGGTCTGCACTGATTTCGGAGGTTAAATCCTATACGCCTATAACGACGACAGACATCGTAACGTATTTATGTGTTGTAATACATATTATTATATCATTACGTATATTGTGTGTAGATAGTATGCGACCGTAATGCCATCTGTAGAATATTAATTGTACGTTCGTTTATAAGTGCGTCCTCTTTATGATATAATAACGAAACGAGTAACGACGCGACACAGATTGTGACAACGTGCGCGCGTTATGATTTATCGGGAGAAATGAAAACGACGACCGCGTGCATTCGATGTTGGCCTTTCGAAACAAAAACGAAGACGCCACAGAACAGTATTGTATTTTATTACGATGTCGAGGCCGGAGCTACGATAATATTAGTATAATGGGTACAGAAGGCACCTACAAATGATTTCAAGGATTTTCGAAAAAAAAAAATTGCGATTAAATCGTAGTGCAAACTTTAATTTAAGAAATCTCGAATCCCATATCTGCCTCCCACGATATAACATTATATATTGTATAGAGTACGGTTATAATGTACGTCTCTCTCTCTCTTTCTCCCTGTGAAATATTTTATAGAGTCTATATATATATATATATATATATATATATATATATATATCAGGGGTGGTCAGCATGAATATGTTCGCGAGCCACATGTATAAATACAATGATATCAAAATTGTTTATAAATATATTTTATAATTAAAAAATAAAATAAAATTCATAATAATAATAATTAAATTTTTGGTTTTTGTTGATAAGACTCTAGCTAAATGCGACTATGACATCCACTGCAAGTTGACCTCCCCTGCTATATATTATATGAAATCTAGGTAAAAAAATGCCCGGGAAAAAATCCCTTACCAAAAAACAATAAACATTCAATGATGAGTTATATTCTAAATATTATAAATTTTCAAAATTTTGAAAATCATATGAAATAGTATTTTATTAGTTGACAATAAAAATAATTGCATTTGCTATAAGTAAAAATTAAAAAAAAAAAATAAATATTTATACCTCAATTAAAGAATTTGAAACTTAAGCCATTCAATTATAATTGACTTACAAATTACTGAAAAAACAACATTTAAATATATTGATTAAAGGTAATTTTTTCAGGGGCTTTATTTTTCTATAGCCGGGTTTTTTTTTTGTATTTTTAATTCAGTTTTTTTCTGAATATTATATGATACGCTCATCACTATCTATTCTCCGATAAAACATCGATGGTTATTAATAAAACGATAAATCGTCACAATTTGGGTTTTAGAACTCAACACTTTGCATGTTACGAACATTTTCGAATTTACAAAACTTCGTAGAATGAACACAAAATATATTATTAAACAAGTGTGTGGTAAATTCGAATAAATATAGTAAGTACATTATAATATAATATATAGAGCATCATGATCTGCTAAATTTTAAAAATCAATTCATTACAAAATATTATAAAAATGTATATATTATATAAGCTGCATTATACAATTACAATATTGAGTACTTTGAAACGTGTAATTTTAAACCACTTACAATATTATTATTTCTACCTAAAGTTTCGAGTGGTATTTGTCAAAATTCAAAAGGTATATTAATATGTAAAGGTATGATATTTTATTATGATATGCGCGCGTGCATTGTGTGTGTATAATTTAATGCTATATTTTATTTATTCATTTATTTTCCAAAATGTATTCTCGGTATGTACCTAATGCATTACTTTTCGATTTCGAATTGTATATTATTATTTTGTTAACACAACAACGAAGGAAACCGTGGATATTTTAAAAGGTTATTTCTATGCTTGTGTTGATATTACACATTGTATTCTGAGGTAATTTCAAATCGATCGTCTAGTAGGTAATATCATTATTATTGTAAATGATTGAACAGAGTTTTCCGTTCTCAGCTAAATCTCGTGTTATTTTAATCGTCAGTGATGTTTATTTTTGACTGCAGCTATGGGGTAATGCAAAAATATTAAATATTAGCGAAATTAAAACCTTCCAAAATATTTTCATATGAATGTTAACTAATGCATCTCTCTACGCTTCAAATTTCACACTACATTTAGATTTAAAATTAAAAAACTATAAACGATGAAATCAGATGTTTTGATAAAAGATTTCACAATCATCTAATACTAACCTCCTAATTAAAAATCTGACATTCTTTAGAATACCAGGTAATCCTTCAAGATGCTTAAAGCGTAAATGGTGTCGTAATCTACTATTTATATATAATAAAGTAATTCGTAAAAAAATGTTATTATTGGGTGGTTTTTTTCTTCAAAATTATGTAAATCATGTCACTGTTACTTTTAACGCATATTCTTATTGTATCAAATCGATAAAGATTGAATACGTCATGTAAAAAAATAAGTTGTATTACTGTGTAATATAAATATTAATTCATAATTATAAAAAATTAAAACGTAATTTCTTATTTTTAAAAACAAATAATTAAGTATATTGAATAGTCGTTTATATAATTATGGTGCACATATTATGTAAAATATTTTCCAATAATAAATTCGTGAACAACTATTATTACTGACAAAAATATACACGTGTTTAGATATGTGAAATGTCAATATTGGACTTCTACAGGGATCATGACATCGGTACTAAATAGTATTGCCATAATTTATATGGGAAAATAGATAACATTTTTTGCTCTGAAATGACCATATGGTGTAGAACACCCATGTCGAAACCAACGGTTTCGGTTTACTCGGAAATAAATACCATCAGAGAGTGTATAATATACATTTTTTGTCGATTTCTCCAACCCTCGGTCGTCGTCAAAATGGCGCCTGCGAGGCATAATCAGCGTGTGCAGTGTAGTGCACTATACGCACAGCTATTTATTCTGTAATGTAAATGTCACGACACAATATCAAATCCACATCATTATATTTAAAATAATTGTATCGCACTCTTATATAAACGACTATCAAAAAATTATAAACACGATTTTTGATTCGAAACATTATTAATTCTTCTGTAGACTGCGTTGCTGCACCGAACAAATGCATAAAATATTATGGTGCTGAAGGCGCTGCGCCGTTGCCCCCGTCCCGATAACATTTTCATTACAGAACGCATAACGCTTAATATCACATCTTATGATATACGAAATAAATGATTTACGTACATAAATATGTGTGTAAAAAGCAAAACAGATGTGTGTCGGTCGCCGTGTGACAAGAAACACCCCTCGCTGGGCGTCTAATTAATAGTGTCAACCGACGTCGGTATTTTAACTTTATTTTTTTTCCTTCGAAAGACTGTTAAAATACCAAAAAAAAAAAAAAAAAATGAAATAAATAAACGTACATCATACACACACACACACACGCACACACGGATGGAACTAATTTAATGTTTTTTTTTCTTTGTGCATGCACGTCTGTGTGGTAGTCTGTCGGGTAGCTGCGCCGCCGCTACTTGTCGGCTGTGGCTGTGCACCTCTGCTGCTATGCTGCTGCACCGGACGGAGAAAAATGTCTGAAACGAGAAATGTTATTACTCTACGACGAGTAGTCGTCGTCGTCGTCGTCGTCGTCTTCTTTTGCCGGTTTTACGTCATCCTAGCAACGATTTTTGACGGCCGGAGGTGTGGCTGCAGAAGGGGTTGAAAAATCCGAAAAATCCCCTTCATGCCTCTTTACGCCCCTATACGCCAAGATTTCTCGTACACGAACCATTTGCGCCTCGTCTCTGCCGCCACAGCAACCACACTGACGAATGTTTTTCCTAGTTTTTCTCCGGCTGGTACATATCTCTCTTCGACGGCTTTCGCTTCCGTTTTTTTTTTTCATTACATTCTTCTCCCATTTATATTTTCTTATTGCTGTTGCACGTTTTGTTTTTCCTCTTTTTTCCTTAAATCTGAGCTATCTGTCTCTTCGTAATATCTGCAACTTCTCGCTGGCTAAACGATGCATATTTTTTTGTTTATGCTTAGGTTTATTACGTATACCTACGAAAACGGGTACAAAACAAATAGAAAAACATTTCGCGTCTGTAGCTATATTTCTGTATGTATCTGTTATTGGTGCGTATAATATTTACGCGATAATTTAACATATTAATATTGCTATTCTCTTTACAGACGGTAACAGTATTAATTCACCGATATATTACAGCATGTTTGTACACTTTGTAAAATATTTATTTATGTTCACGGGACCATTGCATGAAGGCGCAGGCGGGTGGCGGACTTGACCTTTTTTTTGAAACGTTAGTTAATTGATTTTCTCGTCCGACATAATTCAATATATAATACGCGTTCTAAGGGACGCCGTTATTGTAGGTTCTTCAAAATATATAATATAAGTACCTATAATAAAACATATATTTTCAAGAACCAATAAATGTTTTATTGGTTAACCTTATTAAATGCGTTTAGTACGATTAGAAAATTGACATACATGTAACTTCGTGAAGTAGTTTATTTTTTATACTCTGAAATACATATATATAATAATCCTGTTTTACGATTAGATATCCTATTGACTTTTTTTTCGAGTTTTTATACATCAACGATAGTACGTGTACCTTTACCTAACGTATATAATATATATTTTCATATATATAAACACATCACGTAGCGGAAATGTATCAATTAACAAAATGTAACTTACAGAAATGGAGTAGTGAATGAAAAAAAGTTGACATAAAAACGGTGTTTATGCAGTTCATAAATAAAGTTCAGTATCAATCGGTTTCACTATTCATATTTATAAACCAGTTTTCAGAGAAATAGTTCTAATAAATTGTGAGACTAATTATTAGCATAGGTATTTGCAACAGCTGTTTATCATGTAATTTGTTTGCATTTAAAATATGTAGGTACTACACCATATGTACGGTGTTACAATATTACATTGTTTCAACAATAATATAAACATTTAATTTTCATACAGCACTATTATATATATATACCTAAACTATTAACCGTTAAGTTTTAACAGTTCTAGTTTGTTTAAAACATTGTTTATGCCGCACCTATAGAAATAAAAACAGAAATCTATAAATTATAATATTTTCGAAAATAATCAAGCGAAGTGGAGCTCTTGACGCGTATGTAACAACCTGGTCTGTTGGTCTTGAATCGCTATAATTTAACCTCCCAGGGTTGTAAACAAACATGGACGTCGACGTTTTTGTTGTTATTTAGATTCATACACTTTTGAAGTGTTAAATCGTGCAACAAGTTTTTAACTGTAAATTACGGCTTTTTGAACGTCCGCTACATCGTAGCTCTCAACATTTTATGACACTGCGTCGACCTTAAAATCGAAAATCATATGCCTATATTATACACATGCCACGGATCTGTGGAAAGACACCGTTTCAAATAAATTAAAACCATAATATTGGCTAATAAATATTCTTATTCTAATGATTTCTAGTCGTTTCGATTAAAACTGTTGACATCCTATATGTATATATACATATATTTAAATCAAATCGTCTTTATAATTAAAAAAAAAAAAACTATATATTTATCGTCGTGAACGGATTACATACTGATTTATAAACATTACTTCGATGCCACATTAGTTTGTACAAAATTGTTGATTTTCATTTTTATCATTCCCTAAGATATTATGTGTACCTATTATTAGTTACAGCACGTTGTATATATAATTTTAGATATGTTAAGTTCTATTCGACCGTGTTATAACTAAACAAGTTGTACAATTTAACTATGTATCATGTTTAATAGGAAATAGATTATAAAATAAAATTGTCATAACTCGATAACAACATAAAAGTTATTTGTTCGTAAAAATTATTAAATACAGGAAAAAATCATATTATACTTACAAATATTATAACCATGCAATTAAATAGAAAGTTTAGTCAATGATCATATTTATAATGGATAGGTACATAAATAAATTAAAACTATAATAATAACACCAAAACATACAAAATTCAACAAATACATTCATAAACTGATTGGTAATTCGAACAGGGAAAGTATTTTTTATGAAAAGCCTATCAAAAAAAAAACATATGTTCACTCACACATATATTACGGACACCTACTTATTATTAAAAAATAAAATAGCAATAATACTCTATATATGTCTATACAAGATCGGAATAATGGATTATTTTTTGTATTATATCATTTTATTTTTCATAATTTATACTCTTATATATAATATTGTGTTTGAAATGTGGGAATATTTTTAAATTTAAAATTTAAAAAAATTCCCATTGCTTCGAAGTCAAGGTTTATAGAAGTGTATGATTTTAATTTTAATATTCTTTAATAATATGATACCACATAAAAATTAATGTTAAAAAATAGTTAAATTTTTCATTTCAGTAAACTTATGTTTACAAAACATACATTTTTCTAGGAAATAATATTGCCTACTGAATCGTTGTTACCGTTAAAATGTGATGTATAAAAAAACCATTTGTAAATAATTAATGCAAAAACATTGTTTTTTTAATAATATTACTCGAACGTCTAAAATATATATAAAATATATTGTAGCTTTAAAAATATTATGTTATATAAAATATATATATAATAATAATGAATGCAAAAATGCACATTAATATTTATGATTCATAAAAGTATATTTATATACAATATTATAATTTACCACATATATCACCATCTTTGAGTTTGCTGAAGAATTTTTATTTTAATTTTCTATGTTATAAACTCATAATTTGTATATATATATATATATACTTTCATCGCTACTGGAACATAATATTAATATTAATAATAATAATAATAACGATGATCTTTTTACTGAAAAAAAAATGTATGAATAGAGTGTAAATGTTTTAGTGGTGCACAATTCATAATAATAATCTTTTAATACTGTATAAAAAGTAAAAATGCAGTAATAACATTTATTCATAAATGGCGCTGCGTCGTTCACGAGCGTTTTGCATTAAAATTTAAAACGTTACAGTTGTGCAATTTTCAAAACAAAATGTCGAGGGGAAACGGCGGTGATAACTTACAGCCAGTGTGTGTGTGTGTGTGTGTGTATTATACAGTATAATATAATTTACTATACGGTATGTGCAATCCAAAAACGCTGCAATGTTCGTGCGAAACGTCCAACGGGGCATAGTATAATAATATTATATAAGTTGCATATACATAAATATAAATTGTATCCACCTACGTACCCATATAACGTATAACATTATGACGTGGCGTTAAGGGTTTCGCGTGATGTTTAATGAGGTAAAAATTAAACGAAACGTCCGCATAAACTTTTTAAATAAATGAAAATAATACAATACACATATTATTATATCCCCCATAGTTGTACATAATATATAACATTGTATTGTGTAACGGCCAAAGACGTTAAGGTGTGGGAAACGACGTCCACGGCGATGCGCGATCGGGAAATTATGTCCGTCTCCAGAAATCATTAAAACGTCGTCAACATTGACCGGCTGTACGTGACGTCATTGACCAATTTTCATGCTATCTGCACGTGTACAGATTCGTATTTTATTCAATTATACGTCGTACATAAACTGTATGTATAGATTAGACTCCTGTGGCGCCCCCCCCCCCGCGGACGATTAGACTAGGCAGTCATAATAGGTAATACATACCTACTTCTCGCGTAGAAATAAAACCAAGTAAAAAATATAAGCGAATTGTATATATATATATATTGCTGCAACTGAAATATTATGAAAACGGCATGTGAAAGCAGAGATATTTCAATATGGGTACCTACTCTCATATATACGCCGTGTAAGTATACGATATTTTAAAAACTATATCGTTTTCGTGTGGTATTGCGTGCTGACCCCCGCGGGAGGGTCATCGTGGTTACGGCGGAACGTAATTTATTTTCGAGCGAAAATTCGATCGTTTTTCGGTCCGTTGTACGTCGCTTACACGCAGTTATATATCGTTTCCGTTTTAATCACTCCCGAGCTCCGAATTCAATGAACAATCGCATCGTGTTTACCGTGGCGAGCGGTCCACTTTCGTCCGCTTAACAATAGTCCGAGCCGGCATTCGGTTGTTTAAGTGCAGAGCACTGTTGGCCAGCGGTATACAGGAACACAAAATAATGTTATGTATTTATGTTCGATAATTATATGGTGGGCGCTCGTTACGTCTCTATACGTATACGGCCGCCAAAACGAAAACGATTTTCTCGTAAACCCGCTCGAGTTTGTTGTAGGTAGGTATGGGTTATATTTTCGACGACAAAGGATATTATATTGTAATGCGTCTGCAAAACAGATAGGTAGGTAATATGATGTTGGAATATATTTTATACCGCGCAGTGCGCGTACGAGGAAAACAAAACGCGGAGAGAAACCGCGACTTTAGTGCGGCGGGAAACGCGAGAGAGAGAAACGATTCGAAAACAATCGTGTACACAACGGAATCACTTCGTGATAATTAGGTACTTATGTGCGGGCACCTTCCCATATTATTATTATTATTATATCGAACGGTTAAGGTACGCGTCGTACGTATCGGACGGATCGTATGAAACGGATTTTAGAATTATTAGTATAGGAAATTATACATTTGCGTCCACTGATCGGCAGCGGACGAAATTGATCGAAGTAGCAACTTTTTCGACTGGTGCGGATGACATCATACGGATTGCCGATAAGTGGACGCGTGTCGCAACCGGTCGTCACTGGTCGCCTCACCGATCATTTGATTTTTGTTGCATTTCGACACTCAGTACATCAGTAAACAGTGTATGGTATTCTCAAAATTGTGACCTTTTTTTGAATATGTCACGTATCCACATTTTATGTTTTCTCTTATTTCCTCTTCTTTCTTCTTCTTCTAACAACAAAGCAATAATGACAAATTTTTCATCACTTTCCATTTTGTCTTGTACACTACACTGTTTCCGATCGTCCACTCGTAACGAAAATGCGAATGTTATTAAAAAACCGACCGTCGCATCGGCAATCCGATTGATACGGATACAGTGAACGCACTATCACAAATTGATACGTTTCATACGATCCGTCCGATACGTACGATGCGTACTTATGGACGTGTACCTTTAATCGACATTTCCGATACGCGTAACGTGACGGCAGCTGTCCGTGTCTTCGCACATATATATGCGTATAATATATTATTATAATATTACTGTAAACGACAATAACAAAAATAATAATTTATAATAATAATTAAACGTATGCAGTGTACCAAATATAAGCATACCTATACATATAAGCGCGTATGCTCGGCGGTCCGGGAATGGTCATTAAACCCTTTTGTTGTATACACACGACCGCCAACATATAATATAATAAAAACCGTATGCCATATACGCATTATAATAATAATATATCATGGTTTGATTTCGAGTGGAGTCGTTAAAAGGATGGTGGGCGGCTGCGAAAAGCGAATATAAGGATGAGAGAACGAAAGAAAAAAAAAGGCATCCCGAATATTATGGTGATGATAATAATACGATATAAACGCGGCGGACACAAACGTCGTCGTCGTCGTCGTCATCGTCGGTTTCCCATATGTACACATAATACGAAATAATATTATATACTCGTGTATAATGACGGACTGCGATGATCGTAAAAAAAACAAAATATATAAATACGAAAATTCCGTCCGAGGGAAGCGCGTTATAAAAATATATTGTACAATATAATAATATTATATACTCCTCTACCGTTTTTTTTTTTTTTTTTGTTTTGTTTTTTGTTTATTTTTTATGGGCCTATTTAACAACTGTTGTTTTTCTCCATACGGCGGCGACTTATGGCCGCGTACGCAAACAACGATAATTAGAGTGCCGACTTTACGACTTGGGCTGTTGCGGTCGAGTATATTTATATTTTATATATATACGCACTCGTGTGCGTATTTAGATATGTTATTGCTTATTATGTGCAGTAGAAGCATAATAGCTGAGCGCAAGCATGCATTATAGTGGTATATAGGCATAATAATACGGGTATACAGAGCGCGAAGTTGAGTTCTTTTTTTCGGACCTCCGGCGACAAATCTAGCGGTTTTATTTTATATAATAAATATTATAATAATATCATGTCATCGAACGTTGCAATAATATAATATTATTATAGGTGTTAAAAGCCCGAGTAGTATATTATATTATATACGTTGATGACTTTTTCATGTTTTTGTTTTGGAACGTCTATCTCTCCTATAAACTTTTGCTCCCATACTTATAGCAATGTGTTTCAACTACGGCAGAGTTATTTTTATTTCCCCGATTTTCGTAGTGTTTTGTAATTTCTAATGTTTTTTTTATTTTTAACCATTTTCTACTCGGTATGGTAAAAATCACGAGTCGAGCTTTCTTTTTGTTTACGATCTATATAGACTTTTTCACTTTGTGTTGCCCAAAGTGGGCGACATGAGTTCTAGGACGGCATAGAGGGTTAAAGGAGCTACTGGCGCAATATCGAGGGCTATTAAATAATTAAAGGCAGTATACTAATTCAAAGGTTATGATTTGATTTGTTTTTTTATGTATTCGCATTATATATAAACATCGATACTGTTATCATGATAAATTGACTAAAGGTTAAAGAAATATAAGTAAGCTAAATATATTTACTGCGTATTTTTGTGTTAACATAATTGCATACTGTTTGTTTGAGGTAGAATTTTTTTCTTTTATTGTATCAGTTTGGGAATCACTGATGCGGACTCTTTAACCCTAGGAATTAATTTACTTATTATAAAGCAATACAGAATGCCACTGCTATCGGACGTCATAAGAAGTTCTTACCATTTATTTAATTGATTTATTATTTATTGACGTCTGGGCGTTAACCCCACGATTCTAAGTTTTAACTTCTAAACCTTAAATGGTTAAAGGTTTTTGAAAAGGATTATAAACATCCAGACTCTCATAGTGACACTCTGAAAGTCTGAAATCTCGGAAACTCAAAAAATATTATATATGCAAATACTTTTCCATAATATAATTGTTATTACTTATTATTAAATAATAATAATATATGTAACATAATAAGCGTATGATCAGCATTCCGACATCCCGCGATGAGATATTCATCGAATACTCTGATGAAACGACCAATTAGGTACCTATATACAAGTATAGTATCACCTGCAAAGGTTTACCAAACAATTGCGGTTTGCGTGTAACACTACTATGATTATCGGTCATTTCGCTTTTATATTTTTCACGTAGGTCAAATATTATATAAAACCCTTCCTACGTCTTTCGAGCGCGTTTAATTCACTGCAGCAGTTAAATTATGCATGTATAGTAAGTCACGGTCGTTGATACTTTCGTATTTTACTTATCAAGTTCACTTATATAAGGGCTTTTTTATTCACCGCAAAATAAATACACTCAACAATATAAATTCGGGATTGACGTCACGCGAATTGATGAGTTTGAAGGATTTTCAATACATATTATTACAATAAGGATTTTACGATAAAAAAAAATAATAATAATAATAATGAGAATAAAATTGTTATTTTCTAATAATAAATGAGTATATTCAAAGTATAATCAGGTATAAAAATCTTAACCAAACATAGCATGAAACATTCTGTAATTTCGGTAATTAGTGTAAAATATAAATCATTATCGCCTATTATTCGTTTTAATATGCATAGTGCGTCACATTTTACGTTATTATTATTGCAGTATAGTAATATTATGTTTAATTGAAAACCAAATACTATATGAATTGCTATAAGTAAAAATAATTAAATAATTGTATAATACGCGCACCATGTACACATAATATTCGGACAAACGTATGATTATAATAGATGCAAATTCGAAATTATCGATTCTTTTTCATCTCTTGTATCTCTCGAAATCTATTCTATAATAAAATAAAACTATAATGTCTTATGAGTATAACATGCATCTTAAAGCAGATTCGTTGTGAATAATTATGTTTGATGGATGTGGTGGGTAGAAGAATATTACAAAGAAATTTTGGAAATTTGCGTTTTGAAAACGAATAATTATACCGCTAAGAGGTCATTAAGTTTACGTGCGCATTATGAAGAAAAGTCGAAAAATGTTTGGAAAACAATAACATTCTCCAAAAAATATAGTGTAAGTGTTTCGTTTAGAATGGAATTCAATCGATTTTTCTCGTTGCAATAATAAGCTGAGCAATTCGTATTTTAGCAAATATATGTATATACCTAGCTAATTAATCGTCTCGGGACACTATACATGACATGCATGTACTATAGGTACATATACTAGCACTGGTATACCTACACCAGGTGATATATTTAAGTATTTACGCTAATTTATTTCAAAAATTTTCAACTTTTTTGAAAATATACTTTTTGTTTAATTTGATGTAATTTCAAAACAACATTTCTGATCGTCATCATTTTTTAACATTTTTGAAAGACACGATACATTTTTTTTATTTCATATTCTAAAATAGAATTATTATTCACAGTATTTCAATCCACAAAAATCAATTTTTGAGCAAGTAGTTCATTAGTATTTAAAATTTTAAAATTTATATCAGCTGAGTAGTGAACATTTTGTGAGGTACTCTCTTAGCCGTACCATTCTACTCCGCTCATCTAAACTTTAAATATGCGTATAACAAATGAAGTAATGAACTACTTGTCCGAAATTTGATCTTTATAGATTGAAAACTTTGAATAATATTCTGCTTAGTAATAAAAATTTAAAAATGTATAGTATCCTTTAAAAAAGTAAAAAACTTAAAAAAATTATAACGATAATAAAACAGTAAAAAATATAATTTATTTAGAAATGTTATAAAATGACAATATCGTTTGTAAAATAATAAAATGTATTCAAAAAAGTTGAAACTTTTAGGAACAATGAATGTAGACATTTAAAGGAGCATAAAAAACAAAATAAATAATTAATATGTTATAAAACGAACATTACGTAACTAGCTTCAGGAAACAATGCAAATAGTGCAACAAAATCTCAGCCTTACTCATAACTCATTGAATGATGAGAGTAAAAACATTAAACCTATATCATTTTTCTTAAGATTGAAACACTCTTTCAAATTAAAAAAAAAAAAATAATTTTTCGCAGTGTTTTGTGCTTCTTTACACAATGATCGCCTTGTAGACCTGGCGATTATAATAATAACAATTATAGTATAGGTATTTTAGGATCACAATATTATAATATTACGTTATACATTCAAATCGAATACATTAGCTATTTGAAAAATTGAAAACGCGTAAGTACCTACTTGCCATTATACAATTTACATAATGTGACTGCTCCGGTTTACCGTTTATATACATATATATATATATATATATATATATATATATATAGGTAGTTGTTGTCGAACGCACTAGTATTTATATATATATATATATAGGTGGTAGGTGCGCTTTTTATGCGAATCCGTTTCTAGTTTCGGTTTTCCGTACGTGCGCGTTATATTTATAATGTCAACGGTATATTATAACCACCCCGGTGAGTTATAATATGTATAATACGAGTGTTGCAAAAATGTTCTATAAAAAAAAAACGAACGGGCGAAGTCCTCTAACGGCGCCATCCTGGCCGCCCGCCAAACAATAAAATTCCACGCGTACGCGCGCACTGCGCGGAAAACGATATAATTCCGCGGCGGCAGCGAGCAGGCCGGACACGTGCGTATAATATTTCATTTTAATAATATGCCTACTATACAGTATCGTGTATTATTATTATTATTGTGCAGGAGTAGCGTACTGGGATGCGTCCGCCGAGTTCGTATTTGCACACGCCCAGAGAAGCGATAATAATAATAATAATAATAATATTACATCGCCGAGCGTTTTTTATTTCGCGCCGCTGTCCGTGTTGTGCGCGCAGTCTGCCAACGGTGTTTATTGTATTACCATCGGCGAGCGCACGATAATTATTATACCGCGGCATACGGTAAATCGCTCGTAAACCGTGCGGCGAGTCTCCGAAGTTTTGCTATCGATGCGAATCACGCTCGGGATTTCGACACGCCATCACAACAATTACTTATTGTAATTTAATTTGTACACTATACCCACGCGATGATGTCGGTCTCACTGTTGACGCAAACGAATGACATGTTCTGCGTCAAGAATGTTCGTCGGTGGCCTAAACACGATTATTCCGTTTTGTTTTTACTCCGGAGAACCGTCGACAAATGTATTAAGAAATTTATGGAAAAGAAAAACATAATGATTACGTATAATAAATACTATTACCCACGGCGTACTGTTATGAAGTGTTATTATTTGAAGAAGACGATAAATACCTTTACATATTTCTCTATTTATAAATATAGATAAATGACAGAATACCACCAAATCACTCACTGATCGCTACTTTTCGAAAACAACAAAACGTATAAACTTAAAGTTTTTGGAATAGTGTAGGTTCCTCTAATGCTCTAGATATTGTGAAACAATAGAAAAAAAAATTTGAAAAGATTCGCGTTTTAAAGATTGGTTCATATAGAGATTTTATTTCTGCAAACGAAAATCCAATATTTTTTTGTTTGTATAAGATTGCAGAAATCGGAAAAAGTTATTGTAATTGGATATAATTTTAGGCCTGTATTTATATTTGATCAAAACAACCCAAATATAACTGTGTTAGAAATCAGTGATTGTATACATTTAACGGAGTTTAAGAAGTGGGAAACCCGCGGGCATTAAATTTGTCACAGAAAATCCTGCGAAGGATCAGCTAGTTAATTTACATTGTAACATTATATATTATATATTAAAGTATAGTTGGTGAATCGCATTGTTACCACGATATTAGCGAATGTAATCGGGATGTTCTGTACACGTGTTTTTACGTACCTAGGTATATAATCTTGTTGATTGAATAACATAATATGAATATGACGTGTTTAATATTATTATCTTGTCAAGTTTTTTTATACTATTAATTACAAACATAATATAATATTATCGAAACGTCATATGCTCGTCGATAATATCATTACAACGGAAAATCCAACATTTTATTTTATATTATAACTTAAATTTTCAGCAATAGTCTTAAATACATCCGTTCATAAACTTTCTTCCCTTTGCACGCTATCGACAATAATTTTTCCTATCCACGTCGGTCTAAACTATAAACCACAACTCACAAGTAAATATACATATTTTTTTTTATACATTAGCTTCAAAAGTAAAATTATGGTAACACGGCGTCTTGGATAGGCATTCTAAGTACGAGTACATTGTCCCTGTTGAGGGTCTCACCGTCTTCCCGGTATGTAACTCATGTAGATATAATTATGCTTCATTTCAGTTTTTTTTCAGATGAGATTTAATTTTCTGTCATTTAATAATAATTATTATAAGTTTAATTAACATTATTAATTATTATTATATAAATATATTTTACATTCAAAAATAAATAAATTTCCGTAATCACTAATTATTTGTCTTTTAACATTATTTGCTGTAGATATAAATTTTTTTGGAAACCTGTAATCTCTAAGTATTAAATATAATAATAAATATAAAACAATTGTCGAATATATATATATTTTTATTAAACGAATGACAACAATTTTAGGTTTACAAAAAATAATTTAACGGAACTGTAATAGGTACATCTAAAAACTGTCATTTAGAAAATGCGTTCTATAGTATGATCTGTTGTGTAATTTATATTATCGAAAGCTCCCGTGACCGTTTAAAACATTATAAGCATTCTACAATTCAAACACTTTTAACAAAATACAAAATAACGCATCATTGTTGATAAATAATTAATTTGCTCTTTCTTAAACCTTAATATTCAATTTATCTCAAATTTTAAAAAACTATACATATTAATAATATCGTTAAATTTGTAAAATAAATTATAGTCAAGACCTCAAAAATAAAATCATGTAGGTATCTGAATTTTTTAATTAACATGTGTAGATTTGATGCCAAAGAGTGACAAACTTTTATAGTCATATTTTAATTAAATATATTTTTCGTTAAGATATTAATAAAGTACATACTTATATAGTTTTCAGATAGATAATAATATTGATGCGGATTTTAGATTTGTAAGAACATTATCGCGTTTTAAGGGTCCAAAGAGAATTTTTTCTCGCGAAAAAGGATATTATTTTCTTGATACACATAATATATGGTATACAAATAACACGCGGTCGTCATTGGTAACTTTTATAGACTGTAAGACGAGGAAAAAAAGAAATAAGGTCAATTTAATAAAAACTTTGCACGAATAGAATACATGGTCGAATTTCATTTGGCCAAATAGATATAATTGCAATGGACGTTTTTGAGTAAGGAGAAATTTTTTCGCCACGAACATCGATGACAAGTTAGCGTATTATTTTATCGAAAACGGATGGACGGGCGGGTAAAAAAAAAATAAAGAAGAGAGAATTCGGCGCGAATGAGTTTTTCCGAGACTGACGTGCTCGACAATTCGATGCGACAATGAAATTTCAACTATGCCGACGACGACGACGACGACACATGTGTATATACAACAACAATAATAATAATATATTCGCCATAAAATCAAATATGCTCGTGGGTAATATGTACATGTTATATTATATGTCCTGAGGTACGTGCGCCTTGTGAAATTCAACGACAAACACGTCACGTGAGCTTGCATTTTGACGTAGTGCGAAAATAGGTACCTACATGACTATGTGCGAATCTACTTCATTTTTTGACCCTAAAATTTTATTTTTTATCCAATGACGCGTTGATTGCGTCTGTCATGCGGATAAACGGAGTACATACAGAGTGATCCACTGAGCGTGATCACTCCCGTATATTGAATTTATTTGAATTCTGCAGATTTTTGGAATTTTGAGGCATACTTATGATATAAAAGCTAACAGGTGGGTGGCCGGGTCCGGGTGTTTGTATTATCGTGTAAGTCCTCGACACAAATATCATCGCAAGTATTATACTTCATGTATTGTGTATTCTAGCTTAGAGTTAGCCCTCTGCGACTCACTTTGGTTAGCTTTGGGTTGGTAGTAAAAATATTTTAAATATACAATTCGGTTCAAAGACTCAAAAAGTTCGCTCCACCTCTGAGTAATATGTCTGTAAAATAGCAACGGTCCGTATACATAATGTATGCCCGTTCAATAAATAAAATATTAGTACATTACACAATATTATGTGTTATAGGCTTTTATATAGCTCGACGACCAACGCGTAAGGTCATTTTACGGGCGAGCGAACCTGAAAGTACGTGTGAAACTACGCTTGTCCCATCGAAAATGCATGTACATTTTATTATATAATGTGTATTGCATACATAATAATAATGCCTAACGTAACGCATAATAATGATGATCGCACTTTATATTACACAATACGTAGGTAGATAGGTATATAATAAAATAATATGTCGACGACGAACGCCCCGAGCTCCGGTCGAGGACATCGCGTCATCGCCATCCTTTCGGTCATGGGCCTTTACGGACAACGTGGAAGACAATGGTGGACCGACTGTATCGACAAAATTATTGTCAGCTATACCAAATAATAATAATATTATACAATGTTATAACAATACCTAAAAATATATACATATATACATATATATATATATATATATATATATTATTTTGTATGTGTATAAAGCTCCGAAGGAAATAATAATATCGTCTGCCTATATAATATATACATGGTATAAAACACTATTTATGTATATTGGACGCCCTTAGCGCAACATAATAATAATGATGATAATAATTTAATATCTTATATAGTGTATCGACAACAATAATATTGTGTCTCCGGTGGATGGCAAAACCGAATTTAAACAACGCCTCCCGGGCGAACGGTCATCACTGACGATAGATCGTCCTTCGTTCTGGTCTCTTAATACATACATGTAGGTATAAAGTGCACGCCATGAAGACGAATATACCAAACTATGATATATAATAATATTATATATGTATAGGTACACGTGCATTGTCCGGCATTGAAATAAAACATGAAAACCCCCCCGAGCACATAAGGCGACACGGAAATCGTCCATGTCAAAAAGTCTCGAACCGTAGAGTTAAAAAGATCCGCGAGATCGACGCATACGTGGCATTATATTTATCCAATATATGTTACGCTATTATAAAATCGTAAAAACCTTTTTACCGTCTTTGAATAAGCGGCTTATGGTTTCGGCGATGACTTTTTTTTGTTCGACTAAAAAAGGCTTTCAAAATTTGAATAAATACCGATACTACCAAAAATGTACCTATCCTAAAATTATCATCCTGGCCGTTTTGCGACCCGAGTTCCAAAAATTGAATGTACTCACGATAATGTCTGTGCTGTATCTGATAAACGATGCATAATATTATTGTTACACATCAAACAATATTTTAGTAACTCAATCGATCATATAGTGGTGGCTCGTGAATCTATATGATTATGACATTGAGGTAGATATTTTCAAAATTCCTGGGAATAAAAAAAAAAGTACTCAAAGCGAAATTAACTACTTATACAAAACAAACACTTGATCATAGGTATAATATTTAATAATAAAAATGCTTAATATATAATAATCATTGATGTAATAATAAAAATGTTTGAATTGGGGAGGGGGGGGATCACGGCAATTTGGATTTAGTGAAATTTTGTCGTTTAGTATAATATTACTAACAAATAGTTAAAAAATTAACGTTTACCAGTGCCAATATTTTTTTGCCTTATTTTATTACATAATATGTTTCGGCTAACTCCTCACTATCTTAAATTTTTTTTTGTACCGATCAAATGAGGCAAAATATTTTCTGCCTCAAACGTAGTGAGAAGTGATGGAATATGTGCGTAGGCGGAGCAGTGATGACGGTCAAGGTCACATTATATTGTTGTATTACTATATATTTATGATTTTCTAGACTAATTTATAAGTTAAAAATAATAAATAACTATAGAAAATTGTTTAACATTACTATCGTTAATATGTATTTAAATATTTACAATATATATGAACTGTTACCATTTTCCTTTATTATATAATATATTACAGAGGTGAGGCTTTGCCTCTTTAATTGCCTTACTTACCTCACCCGGCGGGCCGTCACTGAGTTCTATCGTTCGTGGTATAGAATAGAATGTGAAATCAATTCGAGTTATCAAGACAGAAAAAATGCAAACAATCGTTATAATAACTTAATAATATAATTATATATAATATTATACATACGCGTATACAAACCGGCACGGTGACATATCATTATTATTATTATTCAATTTAGTTTATCGAATTCGTTCGTATGTAATATTTACCACAAGCACGTGATTTACACCTCTGTTCGTGTGCGGTATAAATCATAAGATAGTGTATGGTTTTTACAGCACGTGTTGCTCTCGTGGGATTTCACACTGAGTACGTTATAATATTATATTAGATGTACACTCTGCGTTTAATACGCGACACATTTCTGTTCATTATACGACCTCGCGCCTCGGTATGCCTCCGGGGCGGCCGATATTTTCCAGAGTAATTCGAATTTCGTGTGGATCCCGTAAGAACCATTAATAATTATGAAGTGATTTCATCACGCTCTTTTCGGAAAACTCTGCGCATGTAATATCGCATATTATATGATATTTTCCGACGGCCGCAGCGGCGGGTGGTGGTGGTGTTGCCCGTGAGCGTCGGCCACCGTTTGTTTTTTGGCGCGACACTCCGCTAGAGCTGACCATATTATTATAACTGAACAGTAATGATTATTATTATCGAAGATATACCACACATAACCATACACACATATAAATTTATTATTTTTCTCGTGTCCACCTGTCATTTTTACTTCGAGTCCGCCCATCTGCAGGCCGGGCCCGACGGTGGTGGTTCCGTAGAGTTATTTACCGTACCTATACATATATCATATACATATTATGCGTGCAATATAATATATAACGCGTAAATTGTAGGTATGTGGGGGGGGGGAGTGGAGAGGCGAGCGAGAAGTAAAAAACGATTTCGGAGAACTCTGACATGCGCATAGTGACGGAAAGACGGTTAGAGAGACGGACACAGAGAGTAGTGAGAGAGAGAGACGCGGGCAGAAAGAGACCGACTAATAATAATAATAATAATAATAAGCAATGTTTAAAAATCATTTCCGATGGCGCTGGCAGGTAGATGCGGGATAAAAAATAAAATAAATAAAAAAAAACGTATTTAGATCCAGCGCCGGTGATAAGTGGTTTTCTCGGCTAGACTCTCGTTTTATTATTATTATTATTATTATTATTACATTTTTTCAGACTTCTTCTTCTTCATCTATATATAATATTATACTCGTTCTTCCTCCGTGGCCGACGAGAACTCGTACGCGAACAATGGTAAACGTGGGCATACGTCATGATGATGTTGTGCGCGCGCTCGCTCGTTCACGGCCTCGGGACGAAAAGTAGAGAGATACGTAACAACGCGAATAAATAATCCGACGGGCCGACGAAAGGTGCAATTTCAATTAACCCGCCGCCGCCGTGGTGGGAGTTTTCGCCAACAGTACACTGACCGAAGAAGTACTGGTTTTGTTTCGCTGCTTTTTCGTTCCCCTCACTTTTCTCTCGTCGTCCGACGTTATTTATATAAATTTCGTTTTTTTTTTTTACTATATTTCTTCTACATACTTCGATGCGTTTGAGCGCGCGAATCATAATAACATTATGCCAGTAACAAACAATGTAATATACATAATAAATACATATTATATAGGTACCTACTTTATATCTACCTTCTGTATACTGCAAAGCCGCGCCGACCGGACCTCCTTTTATTATATACGCACATAATAAAAATAATAATAATAATGTGTACACACACACACACACATATATATATATACATAAATATAAATATTATATTGTGTAAAGCGGCTGACCAACCACCTATAATAATAATAATAACTTGTGCGCTAATCGACGGTAATAGACATCGCGAAACGAGCACGCGCGGTCAAGACGCATAATATTATAATATAATATACTATGCGATATAATATTAGCCATTAGGTATAATATTATTATACCTACGCAGACCACGACTGGTATACAAGTCGTAATGTTATCATTGTTATTGTTGTTGTTATCCTTGTAATATACAAAAGTATAGGTACGATACCGTCTTAAGTCTCCCATTATACGGCGGTATAACTATATAGCAGGTAATGATTATCATATAACAATATCTCTCCTCCCACGTGCCATATATAAATATTATATTATATTAGGTATACCTATGCATATAGTAACAATATTTTATCAAATAGCGGTTACCGGCCGTGTAATATGTGTGAATTTTGTGCGTAATTGATGAAATGAAAACACACGATCTACATATCGAGAAGTTACTCTAAGCAAATATTGTATTATGTATTCTAGCATTTTGAAACTATCCTAATGCTCATCGTTATTTTATATAAATATGACCTTGCTACGACGGTACTGTAACTATGCGGTTTACCTCTATCGCTCGGCATAAATTTATTTATTTTTTCTAGTTACAAGATAGTATAACAAGTATAGAGAAATGTCACTGGAAATATTGCTCTACATTGAGGTAGAACCTCGTAATACAGTACAGCTAGTTTAATATACGATAGAGTACGCACCGTGATCACCTACAAGTTGTCGTCATCATAAATGTGAATACAAAATTAATGTTTCGATCGATACCGATTTTGACAAGTAAAATTTAAGTAAATATTATACATAGCGAGGTTTGTTTGGTTCCTATAATAGTAGTATATTATATTTCTCTGCCTAATAATCGTACAATAATTATTATTTGTTTGTTTTTAGTGAACGCTGACAGGTAGATTATACTTCTGCGTATCTTAATTTATTATTATATACCAACTCGATGAAGTAATTTACTGAGCGCGATTCACTCGTCAATTCGGCCATTACACGTATTATAGGTATGTAATATTATTATATTGAGGTATCTATATAAATAAGGTTGAATAATATAATTCTTCATCGTCAGACGAAGAAGACGATACGATAATATTATATAATGTAATACTGTAGGTCTGTAGTAGTGGTATTATGCTGCAAACAGTAATTTACAAATGTTCTATAAAACGTGGGTAGCTTAAAATTTAAAGATTAGATTTTACCAAAGTAAGTTATTAATATAAGCCAGGCGAATGTATGCCGAGACGACATAATTATATTATATATGATCGTTATAATAAAACGCCAATTTTGGAGAGAGTCATTAGCTTAAAGTAGACGAGGGCGAGACGATAGCAGGTTTAGCGCGTATCGCTCAATATATATATATATATATATATACATAATATTATAAGTGGTACGACAATTTTATAGTAACCGTCGAAAAATAAGTAAATATTATTAGAAATTCTTTTTTGTTTGTTATTATAAAGACTTGTGTCATTGAGTGTACAAAGTATGGATTTACATTTAAACTATTATTTATGTGTATCGTTGGATTTATTGTGAATTAATTTCATTATGGTTATTCAGATTTTGGATATTCATAGTTCGACGGCGCGATCATAAATTCGATGACCTTGGGTAATATTTCAACTACCTATTAATTCGGGGGGAAGATTGAAGCTTATTCGCTTGTAAGTCGAGAGATATATTCGACATTCCGTAAGTAGTAAGTATATGTGTTAGACGGAGCAGACTTGGACTCCACAGTCTGTGCATAATGCGGGGAGAGGTTCTTCTCTGTCCATTAGGAAACTGTCGGATATTCTAGTGTGACCAATAATAATTCTGAGTCATAATAACGTCAAATTTTCCGCGGGAACGTCCAATTGGTCGATGTTGTGTTTGATTAAGCGGAGTAAATACCTACGTATATTATTATAATACGCGCAATGGTACCTCTCAAACGTTTAAAACGAGATTCGGCATAATGTAGGCACCTATTATAATAATACAACCAAGTATGTGTAGCATGATGGCTAGTTCGTACGGTCGCGGTGTGACGGCGACGCACAAACGCACACGCATCCGGGCGAGTCGTTTATAATATATTATAATATTATAGTCGTGGCGTTTTGCGCGGACAAGGGCGTTAACCGCGCCGTGGCATGGTAATAGTAGTATTATACAAAATAATAATGGTAATAACGATAATAATTTCATGATAATGACGATGATGATGCCCGCGAAATCCGTTCCAGTAGATCGTATTGTTTCTGGTCGGCGCCGAATAATTATCATCATACTATATACGTCGCGTTACGCCGCGAGTACAACACATACTATGTATTTTTTTATGTATTATTTCATCGTACAATAATGTTATGACCTGCGTGTATGTATTATTATTGTTAAGTATTATAAATTGTGCGTCACCGCCGGACGGACGCGTGTAATAAATACATATACGAAGAAATCCTCTAAGACCTTCTATATATTAACTCATAGAAGCAGCTGGTCCTGCCTATATTATAATACTATACTAAGTATCTATTAACATTACGTGTCGTGAAAGCATGGTACTAACAAGTTACTGAGTGACCGATGCTGCACGCACGCAAACCCTGCGTGCGCGGGACTTAAAACCATCATTTACTATAATATAATATTGTATTTTGTGTTTATTGCAGTTTATGCAGCCACCAGCGCCCTCTATCGTGGATCCGATTTAGTATATTATATATAAAATGTTCTCCAGTTACTTATCTGTATAATGTGAGCACGGTACGCCGACTCATATGGCTTTATTATTTCGTAAACGCGTAATTATATAATAATATTATTCCGTCTGTATAAGTATAATTATCAAATGCCCGACTACGCCCAGGTTTAAATCACATATGATTTATCTTTTGATCTTGTAAACACAGAAAAACTGGAGATACATTCGACGAATGCTTAAAAGCCAACTTAAATTCAATACACCGTTGGGATTGGTATTCGTCATTATAGTATATTTATATCGAAAATATGTTTAGAATTAAGAAAGCAATTAATCACTATGAAAAATCATAAAAATAACCATTGTAATTGTGATTTTAAGTATTTTATTTTAAGGGTATTTTTTTATAATATATATTTCTAAACATTTCTATATGCTGATTATAATAGTAACATAATTTGCAATCAATGGTGTGACTACAAAAGAAAAATATTCGATTTTCGCGAGCTAAAACTAAATACACGTGTGATCCTACACTATATAACAATCAATAAAGATGTTGACATAATGAGCTATACGCACTCTCCCAGGTTCAAAGAATCTATCGATATAACTATTTTACTGTAAACTGTCCAGTAATTCTTGAATCCATAGAGCACAAAAAACAAAGAAGACGTTGATTTATATACATTATTATATATGTATAAATTGTACTAACAAAATACCATTATACTTATATATATATAAAATATGCCATGTACCAACACGGCAATACAAAATGTTTTCGCTTACCTGCAGACGACGCGGACTGTCGTGAAATTATGTAAAAAAAAATAGTAATTTTTCTCATTCTCGAGCACCCGACAACATATTAATACGACGCGTATATTATTATCGTATTATAAAAGCAATAATTATTATCGACGTAAATATACGTTTCCTCTTGTCCGACCATCATCGTGGAACACGACGCGATTGTCGTGCCCTGCTCCATATTATTATATTTTACCGTACTAATGGTATTTATGGGATATTATTAATAAAATCATCACACGACGAGTCGTCGTTATTATTATGTATGTCATATCGCCGGTCAGTCTGTCATATGTTGTATCATAATCATGTGTGTATATATTATATTATATATTTATACAATATTGTACACGCGCGGTGTCGAGACTTAATTCGGCAACGCACACGAGCTGACGCTTTTGTTTATTTTTTTTTCCACGACAACCGCCGTAACGTAAAGGTATATTATACGCTTTGGAAACATAAAAAGCGTCGGCTGTCGACCGACGTCATCGTCGTCGTATGGCCGTCCAAAATATAACTTGGACACACACCACACTGACGCGCGCGCACGCACACTCGCATACGACTAATACGTTTTTATTAGTTTTACGTAATAATAATATCTTTACCGTCCGTCCGGCAGAATCCAATCACGTTAACAGGTATGTGCCCCCGGGGGCGCCGGGCCACGCATTCCGTAGTTTCCTCTCCGCCGCATCCGTCCTGCCACTATACAGGTATACCGCAGCATCGCTCTCTTTCTTTCGTCCCCCCACTCCTCTTTATAATATTATTATGCGTTTATAATAATAATATTATTATAACCGTCGTTCCTATGCTCCGTGCATCGCACTACAACACGCGTGCATATAGGGTACGGCGGCGGCAACATTGACTATTGAGTCGTTTAATATATTTTTAGTAGTTATTGGTTATTATTATTATTACTTGTTCGAGACGACGACGATGGCGGCGACCGATTTAAAGGGCCGATGGAAAGGTTGCAGACGATCGCGAGGGGCGCGCGTAGCAACTTTATATTTTAACGTAAAGCTGAACGCGAAAGGAATGGGAAAGGGACGAACGGTATAGATGTTGTGATGATTGTATCATGATAGTGAGCTAGAGCGATTATCGATGGTATACTACAAAAATATATTGTTTTGATGCTCTTATACGTGAAAACTAAAGAAGACCCGGTCGCGCGAAAAACGGTCGTCCGGTGTTAAAACGTGATCGCAACGAGGAGTGGAGGTAAACGTGATTCTTTTATCCAAAGCGCATGGTATAGGTACCGCTACTATCTACCTAATATAATAATACTCAATAATCCTTAAAATATTTAAAAAAAAATCTTCGAAAATGGTGATCCCTCACGAACACAGCTCGTATAGTAAATATTGCTATAACCAGATCAAGAATTGGCTATACACGTCTCACACGTCCTCATATTTTTAATAAATTAGAACAACCCTAAATATATAACACAATATATTATAATATCTGTGGAACAACCAACCTGCCATCAATGTGATGTACCACTGACGATCGAACAACTCACACTCCACCGGGTCATATATAATAATGGACAACACGTCCTAAGCTACTCCACCAACATAAAGGTTAGGTAAATTCAACACAGCTGCCATTCATTTATAATTTCTATAACGTTACCCGACTTATTAATCTAGTTTTGTAAATTAACATTTCTAATGTAAATATGTTCACATTCTTTTAAACGCTATACAACTTTTATGTAAAACAATATTTATAATGTAAAATAATGTATCACCTGCAGGCTAATGACTTTAGTAATCAAAGCCTTAATAAATAAAAATAAAATTTAAAAAATACTTGATCATGATATTATAGTATATTGTTATCAGAAGGTTGCGTTTATGAAACAACGGGACCGCAGAACATGACTATGTCTACTTATACCGCTGCGAGGAGCAAGGTCGACATTTATTGCACTTATTTATGTCGAGTTGCACTAGGCACAAAAAAAAGTTATGTGCATTAGAAATCAAATTGCAATCGGTTCGAAGAGTGGTGAAGTCTGAATGTGCAATTCAAAATTTCGAACTTTATCTTTTTTTTTCCGTGTGCAATTCGAACATTCTTGTTTGAGCGTATAAAGTGTGCAGTTTGAAAAATCCTCACCGCTTTGATAGTAGGTTGCTAAAGAGAGAGAGAGAGAGAGAGAGAGAAAGAGAGAATGTAGAAGCGGAGAGAGGGAGAAAGGAAGTAATGACGACCGGTTGTTATGCGTAGAAGGGGTGGTAAATCAATTTCTTACGTGCGATAAATAGGTCCGATGCCGCCGCCGGTTGTCACTTGTCAATCGCCGCGGTGGCTGTTGTCGTATACTTATATATATATATATATATATATATAATGTGTTTTGAGGAATATTATACTATTATATATAGGTAGTTGATACCGCCCGAGGGAACTTGAGCACCGGCCGAGGTGGATAAAGTGTGAACACGACGTGTGTTATTATATTCTTCGGTTTATTGTACTTAGGCCGAGTGTACGTATTGTAATGGATAAACAAAACGCTTTTGATTTTTTTTCCCCTCGTTTTCTTCTGCAGAGGCGTGATGCAGCTTCGAATTGATTTATTTATTAATTAATTAACCCCCTGCGAGGCTATACGACAGCACAGAAGATAATTAAATTTAAATGTAGGACCAATTAGACATAGTTTTATCGACGGCGTTCAGAAGAAATATATTATATACGTATTTAGAATATCGAAATGCACTATACAGAAATCGTGATTTTCTTCTGATTACATATTATTAAAAGGCTTCTTAACAATATGTATTGATTTCAATGCACACCACTTTAACATTAAGGCCGATCAATGATTGTGCACGAAAAAAAAATGTGTTGACAACTCGTTCAATTATATTATAATATATATATTTTTTATCTCAACTTTGGTCGTAAGAGGGAGACTTTAAAAATAAAGTATAATCTTTTAATTAATATAAATCTATACGTTTATTTATTATTGTATGCTCGAAACAGTTGTTAATATAGTTATGTACTTAAACAATTTAATGAATTTACTTCAATATGTTTGAGTTTAAGTGTATTGAATGTATCTTGTTCATATGAGATCATGAATCGTTTTTGAATACACAAAAAAATCAATAAATAGTAAATACATTGGTCCTTTATAGTTGTACATAATCTCAGTGAACGAGTTTTTTTAATGCCTATTAAAAATTTAATTTGTAATGCCTATTTACGTGTTTAAAATATGTTTTTACAACAGATTTATAAATTGCAAAGCGTAGTTTTAAACAAGTATTTACTTAATACAAACTATACGATTAGTTTTTATTATATAATATTTTAAATTATTATTGATATTTAATTTCATCTCATTAATTATAATTATAATTTTTAAAAAAACTGTATTCAATATTTTTCAAGTATAATACTTAATGTAAATATATAAATGATGTAAAATAATTTATAATATTACATTAATATATACAAAGTTCTGTATTTGGGATGTGATTGTATTGGCCGGATTTTTCTAAATTAGAATCTATTAATATTTATTCATTCGACCGTCATGCATAACCATTTTATTATTCTTATTGACACGAAAATTATTATAAAAACGATTTTTCCATTATCATAATTATAATATAAATTTAAAATAAAATTGATTTTATTTATTAACTGTCAATAACTAGGTACACAGGTATAATAAATATGTATATACTATATATATATATATATATATATGTATATATATATATTTTAGAATATAATGATTCTAGATATTTCTTAAATTTTAATCACCAATACTCACATAAAAATAATAATTACAATAGAAATAACTAATATAATTTAGAATATGTATCAATCTATATTTAGTATACATTATATATATATATATATATATTTTTTTTTTTTTGTAGTTATAATGTTATAATATGCTTCTTTGAACACCAATGTAGCTACAAAAGCTTTTCATTAAAAATATTTTAAATCAATTTTTTTTCTTTCGTGTGCTACTATCTAGGTCAACACTGCAGACCACTGTTGGATGTTTTTATTTATACTATGGAAGTGTATAAAATTAGAATTTGTATACTAAACTGATTGCCACAGATGGTTGTAATGATTTATTTGATTTCGTGCGCGATTTATATGCAAATATTTGCATAAACACACACGTATATATTGTAATAATATTATATATATATATTGTGTGTGTGTGTGTTACGGCCACCTGTAAAATTATAATAATAATAATATGTACAACCGTACAAGTATAATATAGTATTATAATAGGTATAGCGTGAAAACCGTTATCTAGCCATCTAGGTTAATTGTATGAAAAAAAAATGTCACCGTTTCCTCCAAAAAAAAACTTTTCAGTGGGATTCGGGCGTAAATATATGCGCACCGGCGTATTATAATAATAATAATAATAATAATACAAAAAACTACGCCAAGACATTGTGTAAAATGTACGTTGTGTGTTATATATTTTAAATATAGTAAATATATATAAAATCGTTTCGATTGACAGCTGATGTGTGTCGTCTGTTTCGTGCGCACGTATATATTTTTCGTTGCACAGCATCATATGTTTCTTTTAAAAGAGTTGAACGAGCATCACATAATATGAAATAATAATAATTCATATATTATATTATATACATAAAGTCTTAGCCAAGTCATTTCTCAACAGTAGTGAAGCCAATTAACGTAAACCTCACTTATCCGATCGCTCATTTACGGCCAGAAACTCTGCTGAACGCGCGACTTCCAAAATAAATACACTCGTATTATATATTATTATGATGGATATATAAGGCGCGTCGTCTATGCCAATAACTATAAAATATGCTATTAGATACTCATATTAAAATTATTCTCGTACTCAGATAATTTACGATATGAGACATGCGGAATACCAGTAAATCACTGAAAATTACTGAAAATAAACATTTTTTAATTTGATAAAAGTATTTTTCACAACGGCCAATTCGTAAATTTGACTTTAAAATAATTTCGTAAGTAAAAACATTTATTTATGTAAATAAATCATTTTTCTAAAAATCCGATTTATAATTTTGGTCTTATGTCGAATTTTTCAAAAAAAAATTTAATCGAATTTTAAATGTTTCACGTTCAGCATTAAAATATAAAAATAAAAATTTTAATATTTAACGTGTACCGTGAGCGACGCTGAACGTCTATAAATTATATTTAAAAAAAATATTGATTTGAACAAAAGTTATTTTATTTGTCGGGTTTTTCTATTACATTCTGTTTATATAGATATACAGTTTACTGTAATGTACCTACAACAATATTTATTCCCTATGTTGTAAGGTTTCAAAAAGCCAAGAGGGATGGATGGAAGAACGCCAGTCATCCGATTTTTTCCATTTAACTGCGCAGTTTTTACTCTTACAATGAAACTTTGGTGTTTTTTATTTTTACAATTTTTGACTCTATACTTATTATTCTTTGATAGGTGTCGCACATATTTGTTGTTAGATGGCATCCGCTGCACGCATAGAGTTTGATCACAACGATGGACTTCAGTGATATTCACGCTATTATAATATATAAGAATTCTGAACGCGTATAATTTTTATTATCGTGTACATCGATTGTATATAATATGTATGATATGTATATTATAAAAGCATAAAAATTTATGAAAAGTATAAAATTACCGTAACAATTATAGTGTGTGTGTGTGTGTGTGTGTGTGTGTATGTGTGTATGTGTGATATTGGCAAGAGTTGCACATATTGTCGTATTTCCCACGTTCGTGTATATGTATGCATGATACATCTATCTATATCGTATTTGTCGGAATGTGCATAATTCGAATTGAGAGGAACCCGAGAACAAATGGCCAGCAATTCTGTTGCCGCAGAGTGGGAATGATAAATCGTACAGTGTACGCATTGCATTGTATTGCATGTACCGAGACGGTTGCAGATGTATAATACATTTTATAATGTATATGAATAAAATAATGATTATATGGACGTTACCGACCGTGTTGTCCCTGTATTATATACATCGGTTTTAATTGGTATGGCGGTTTACCGAACTGCAAACGCACCACCGTTTAACGAGTCGAGGAATCGAAAAGGAGATTATAGAGAGTCAGTCAGTTCGATCGCGGAGGTATAAACGATGATATGTAATATGACATACAATACCGAAACTGGTCAACGGGCGAATAGAAAATAATATATGGCATTGTCTTTTTGTGCCCAATAATTGCGCAAATGCACCTTATACAGATGTATTTAAAAGTACAGCAAGACGATTTGAAGAAAATTAAATTTTTAAAAACTCTAAAAACAGAAAACTTTTAAAACAGATTAACGATGCCTTTAAAGTATACGACTGTTTATTTTTACAAGTACCGTCGTGATAATAATAACAACTATGCACTTTTGCATTAGACTGACGGACTGCCTCAAGCAGTAGAGTACATTGAGAGTATATAACATTTTAGGCATTCTTGAAATAATAATAATAATAATAATGTATAGGTAGGTACTAATAATTGTTTCCAGACAAGGATAAAGTTTCGAAACTATCGGTACACGTATATTGTATATACCATATAATAAGTACCTATACGTATATACTATATTATACTATTGTGTTAGAGATGTAGAGTCGTTGGAATCGATGACCATCAATCGTTGTCATTGTTGTAGATGCTAAAACCGGATACGACAGAGGTAAACCAAACGGCGTAATTATAATTATATTGTTCAATCCGAATTGGTCAGTTCGATTAGTATTTTCTGAAAAAAAATTACTAGAACGATTGCGGTGGTTAACCCTAATCTCTGTACACTGCAGTATTATATACAGTTTATGCTTTTGATTTTAGACGTCGGGATTCTCGTGCAATTGCTTATTTGTATTGCGTGTTTCAAACCCTATATAGAAACGATAATAGTTATAAATCCGAATCAAGCGAATTAAATTAATTTAAACAAAATTTTGTTTTACACAAAATTTGACGTATTAGCAGGGGTTTTTGAAATGTTCAATTTTATCTCATTTACAAAATTCACTTGTTTTTGTATTATCATTTATTAGTATATTTTGTATTTATTGTGTTACTTTATCAATGTCGTTGAAACTTAATAATATACCATTTAATAATAATGACGAAAAATGTAATTGCGATACCAAAAAAACGATAGACTCAGCTATAGGTATAATTGTTGTAATAGTACAGGTATACAGTATACCCGTCGCGTCGTGGCTGTAAGAAAAAACTCGGAAACATCGATATTAAATAATAGTACCTAAATGTTTGTAAATTAGAATACGTTTTATAACATGACTTATAATTTATACGTCCACAAAATATTATAATATGAAATAAATAGTAATGGAAATATAATTATTTGACATATATCTATTATTGGGAAAAATATGTATACGGTTCTCTAATTTATAATATATACATTTTCGCACATTTCGGTATTTTAATCGCACATTTTCAGGTGTTTGATACACAAATACCCGGTCATTAGCTATGGTATTGCAGTTTCAGAAAATATCAGAGATTAAAATATACAGGACTGCATACCTATAAATAATAATTTATTGACAATACATCATTATTTTTCAATTCGGATTATACTGTATAAGTCATACGGATAGACGAACGTGGCCCGAACGACGAGTAAAATATGTGCGTAGTCTTAGGCATCTTTATAACATGATAGGTGTAAGCTGCGCGAAACACGGATAGGTATAATAATAGGCGAAAAGTATAAAAATCGGTCTGTTGAACCGCACCGGATGTCCGGAAGGCGTGTGCATGAGATGATGATCAACGTGTGCCCGACAAGGAGGAACATATAACGAGCCATATACTTTTCGGACAGTTCTCGTACACGTGATAATAATAATATATGGTTTAAAGAACAATCTTATCGACTTCGTCGGTGACGGCCGGACGTGCGGGGGCTCCGTTTAATTGGAAAACCATTCGCTCGCGTCCAGCTATATATCGTCCGTCGTTCGTTATTCGGATCTGCCGCTGTCGAACCTGCTTTAGGACGAAACGACTGTAGCAGAACACTCGTGTCTGGGGCCGCAATAATAATCAGAATAAAATACTGAAATACGATACGTTACACACTGCACATGTGCCTATTATTATTATTATTATTATTATTATCATATTGTTGTGTTGCGTATTATAAGATTATTATTATAGTCGCTGTAATATTCTAATTTACTATACGGCGGCGGCGGTAGACGGGGCGCGCACACACGCCGAATAATAATAAATGGTGCTCGGGGCGTTAATTTATCGTCCGCGTGGCGACGAGAGAAAAAGGAGGTAAAAAACAAAATAAAATAATAAATAAAGTAAAGAAGAAACGGTCGGCGCGCGTTGTTAAATATATATATATATATAATAATATGTATAAATGAGCGTGCGTGTGCGTGCGCGTGTTGAAACAACGACGGGTATCTCGCTTCACGTGTCGCTGTGGAGCTCGGACGCGCGTGTGTGAACGTTCTTCACCGTCCCGCACAAATTCCTAAATAAATATAAATCTAATTGGATCCGAGAGACGTTATGATGATCGGGTTTTATTTATTTATTTTTTTTTTTCAACTGTTCTTCCTATATATTATAATGTGCCACGCCGTCGTCGCGGTCGATGGCGCTCCGCGTGCGCTCCCCAAGTGGGAGTACCTATATGGATACCGCGGTCATATCGGCGCTGCAGCCCCGCGTAGGCATATTATACCGAGTGCGCGTATACCGTATACGCGGTAATTGCAGCGAACCGTCGGCCCAATAATTTTTTATTTCTCCGGAGCGCACACGCTATTATATACTGCAGAATATTATACGCATTTACAGACGGACGCGCGTTCCTCTCGCCTCGCCTCGTCACCCGGCCACGGGTCTTGGTCGGCTGCCGGACATTGTTATCGTATTTTTCGTTTTTTTACGCTATTATACATTATTTTTTCGGCGACGACGTTTATATTATACGATCGTTTTCCTCGCGGCCGCCCGCCCTCCCGGTTACATATTATACTATTACTCGTATTATTGTTGTTGTCTCCGAAAAATACCGAAATAGTAATAATACAACGAATAGTCCACGCACGGCCGCGGTGGCTGTATATCAAAATAAACGAGGACGATTTCGCAAAAAATGTCTCGTAAAATATACAATATACCTGCAGTTACCCTTTATCGGCGTTTAAAATGAAACGTTCGAGATTAAATTCGATCGGTTGGCGATCCTACTCTTGACGATAGCGGTGGCGGTTACATTGTTCTCCAGCCGTCTTTTCCGATCCGATAAATTGTTGTTTTTAAGCAGTGTCATTTAATACAAATTCTTTTGGAATGTATCACTCGAATGTCGGTTGTCGGAGGGGACTTCTAATGATATTCAGATATATTGTCATCTTTGAAAACCAGTCATATTATTGTAATGTAGTGTGGTTCGCGGTAGTATCCGACAGCTTATACCTAAACGATTTTTGAATAAGTTTCATTTTAGAAGTATTAGATGAAGTGAAAAACGCTTCCCGACTTTACACTGCAAAATAATAACAACCGTAATCCGTATCTAGTAATAATAATCGAGCAATACACAGGGATGGAATAAATAATAATACAATTTAATTTTAACAAAAATTATGGATGAACGAACAAAACAATATTGTAATTTGCGCTCGTATATTATATACCACATATTATTAACAATATATTTATTTATATGAGTATATATTGTGGTATGCAAGAGTTTTGAAAGATAAAAAATTGCTCAAAGCATTATATAATATAATATTATTAAAAACATGACTGTGAAGTTTAATCAATTTTAAAGGAAATTCTTGTCCAGATAAGAAGACTCTTAAAATTAAACTAACTCAAAATAATCTTACATGTATTATATAGGTAGTTATTATAATAACTGAATTCCTGAATATTTTCGACTTGCGAATTATATTGAAATTTCTCTCCGTGATATTAGAAAAATGTGGTTATTATAGAATCAATGAATAATATTTGAATATTTAACGTACCTCATAAAAAATATCGGAAATCACCAGCCAACATATTTCCATTGTCTCACCCACAATAATGGTACCAGATATTTCTTTATGAATAAAAACCAACAAGATGACTTGATGTAATATCCATATTATTTTAATATATAAAATCTTTTTAACTCGTTAGTAGGTATTACTAATATTTGTATATCACAGGCGTATAATGATAATAATATAGAAAAACCAATTTTTTTCTCTGTCGATTGTTATTCGTATTACGCACAACTATTGGTATTTTTTTTATAATTGGATTTCGTAAAATACGACCTAACGACGGCAAATGGAAAAAAAAATACCTGAACACCTACCTGGGTGTAGTTGTACCTTCATTCGGCAAGTACCTACAACCACTTCTTTAGTAAATTCATATAGTAACCCGCATCATATATAAATGTGCAACAGTTACAACTTATGATATAAGTACGTTTGTAGTACATTATTATACCACCATGACATAATATTTCATAATTTAATAACAATAATAATAATAATAATATATTATATTTTGTATATACGTATAGATAATAATAATATGGTCGTTGGTGGAAATTATTGTTATTTACAGTTGTGCCCGCTTCACAGCCGTCTCGGACGTGTTCAACTCCAATGCCGTAGGTCGTAATGTCAAACGACTAATACGTGTAACTGTATTATTGTAATATTATCCATATACGATATAATATACATGTACCTAGGCACTTTACTGTTTTATGGAGGAAAATAATCCACCTACCTGCATGGCATCACAAATTATAAAACCCATTAATAATAATATTATGATATATAATTTATTGTAACGACAACGACGACGGCGACGATAATGATTACGATGACGATGATGATAATAATAACAATATTGTATATTATTAATATTATTATATTAAAATACGACGTAGTGTGCTGCAGCTGTGCTGTTCTACGCCCGTATGTGCAGGCGAAATATGATTCGGCGGTTGCACGATAAATTTCAATACGGATGATAATGATACCACGGCCATGCGAGGTCACGTCTTGTCGTAATTTGGGATACAACTGATGATATACAGCAGGACTGCGCAGTGTTATTAGTGTTGTAGTTTGTGGTGGGCTTAAACGATGCCGTTGTTCAGAGTCGGTCCGGAAAACGTAATATTATAATATTATTATAATAGGTATGCGTATGTGCCAGAGTTTCGTCGCTTCCATCATCAACCCGTGTTCGAATATCGTCGTGTACAGGACGGGTCACTATACTATATAGGAGGTGAATACTGTTGCCTATAGTGGAGTCGTACTCAGTTATTATTATTTTTTATAAAATATGTCCCGAGATGAAAGGTGCGTTGTCCCAGCTGGTACAAGCTACACGTCGACATTAAGTATTTAAGCACATTAATTATGTATCGTTGGTAGCAGATGATATACGCATACCTACACCGCGAACGTTGTATATTTCTGGTGTTTGGATCTCTTAAAAAAAAAAAACATCTCGAAAAATTGATTTTCCCAGAACAAAAGTTTAGCGATAAACAAATTCCGAAATGGGTCTAAAATAAAATTACAATACCCATAACAAAAAAAAATTTGAAAAATTCAAACATGCTGGCTTGGCTCGGCTTTTAACCAACTTAAAACTTATATTTTTTTTTTATTCTGCATGCTTACGTGTGACGGATCTAGGGAGGGGAAGAGTCCAAGGCTGCTTGAATATCAAAACAGCTGTGACAATGAGAAAATATTATTTATTATATTGATGACCTTTTATATGACGTACGTATATTTATGTACCAACTGTGTATATCAGCGGTTCCCAATCTGGGGGTGATTAATATAAATGGGGTAAAATAGGATTTTTTTTGAGGGATAAGACAATTTTTTTTTTATTTGATGTACTTTATACCTATATTATTATAATTATAATTATAATTTTATTAACTTCAAATAATATTCATACAATGTACTATCGATTACCTCTGGTGTATATGTATAATTGCGTCAAATTCCATGGTATGTGTGATGGGGGTTTTAGTTTCTCAATTCAAAATGTATGACTTGATGATAAGCATAAGTCGTTTTTAGAAAATATTATGGGGGTGGGGGTTTTAATCTCCCAACAAATTGTGCTATTTGCCCCAATAAATATAAAATATATTGTATTATTATTATATACACTTAATCTGTGTTACGAACCTAATGTACTAACGTTATCGTATTTTTTAAGATTTGTTTTAGCTCGCTTTATAATTACATTTCGCATTATATTTCTTCTGATGATCTCGGGCGAAACTTAAATATTGGGAGTCAAATTGATATTCGTGGAAGTACATTTATAATAACTACGTCGTACTGATTTTTATGCCTCCTATTTGATATTATTTAATCAAAACGAGCATATTATGCCATAATATGCATGTAATATAATATATTAATATATTTGATCTGAAGTCCATTATATAGCAATTATTGACTAAATAATATTTAATCCGTAATTATAACTATTAATTATACTATATTTGGGCTGGATTGGACAAAATTATTGTACTGTTTAAAGCATAATATTTTGTATACATTAAAATTAAAATATTTTTGATTTACGATTTTTTAAGTATATTGTAAAATAATTCGAGCTTACATAATAACAGTGTTTGACGATCAGAAAAAGAATTCTTTATCTATTGGCTGTTTTATAAATAATATACGTTATAGACATTAAAAAATAATACGCGGGGCGGTAATAGCTAGTTGGGTTGCCGGGTTTGATAACCGCTGCGCAGAAACGACGGGATTAATAATGTATAAAAACTGAAAAGATTCTAAAAATTTTTTAATCGAAACGACGTAATTACAATACACGCAACTACTTTATAAATGATTACAGTTAATTTCGAACGGCCGAAAAAACCAATACGAGACGACGCGCTTTATTTCTCCGGGAGTCGGCGGCTCTTGTTATTCGCCGCTCTCGTCAAAACAAAATATTATATTATTATCTCGGCGACGCACACCTTTACGCAGATCGTTTTAAATGCATGTCACTACTGCCACTACAACTACAACAATAACAACAACAACAACAACAACAACAACAACAACAACAACAACCACAGTAGGTAGGTAGGTAGGTTTACTATTCATAATTTATTTAGTTGGACGGAAAACTTTAATTCCGTAACCGAACACGCGGGAAGGTAGGTACACGACTACAATAATAATAATAATAATAATTATTGTTGTGCGCCATAAACTTGGCCGGGCCAACCGTTTACAGCGCGAATACGAATTAAAAGGAAATTCGAGTGCCATGTTTTCGCGTCTTTCCCGGCGTCACTTTGTTTGCTCTAGGCGGCGGCGGATTCCGAGAAATATGTCACGCGAGATCGCGGAACTTTTTATATCATTATTTTCTCATTACTTCAAATAGCGTTTCAGATGCGCCTTTGCGTACGTCAATTTCACCATAATATTATTATACATTGTGCGATTATGCTGCCGTATATTATAATGGGTAGAAGACTCCTACTACTACTACTACTACTACGACGACGACGACGACGACGTTTCCGTGCGCGATAAAAACGATATATTATTTTCTAACGTCAAATTACGCCGGTAAAAAATTCGTTAAAACGTCCCACAAATTACGGTATCCGCCCAATCTTAATTATACAAACTGTTTATTCGAAGGAAACCGTTAACATTCGTCGTGTTGTGAATAAATGCTTACATATATTATTATAATAATATAGATTATACTATACGCTAAATTATCACTAAAAATATACATTCCTCTACAATATCATAACACAACGACAAGACGGCAAATGTCGAGACTCGCGGCACGACGCAACTCGTTTACAGGTACGGACCACCGACAGCCAAATCGAATAATTTTGACGTCTCGCGTATTTATTTACGAATACATATTTTAACATATTATACAGGTAGGTTCATTACAATATCTCAACGGCTTCTTCGTACACGAATAATAATTATTAATTTCGGTCATTTATTTAGATATTATTGTATTATTACATTCATAATATACTATTCGCACTTTATATATGGTGCGCGATATTTGTTGAGGCACGACCGTCATGCGTGTCGATTTTTCATAATAATACGCCATTCGGCTTCGTTTGGCAGAAAATAATAATATGTATGCGCATGCACCGATTGCATTTAACGAAATCAATCGTTTTGACCGATAGGTACATAGCTATTTAAATATGACGTACCCTAAGTTTAACAATTATATTTTATGGTCATATTACAGCGTCGTTACTAATCGCGGTATTATCAGACACCATAGAGTGGGCTTATCAGTTATTATCGCAGTGTTGGGAAAGTTCCTTTTAAAAAGGAACTTGCATTCCCGTTGCGAAAAAATATTTATTTTTACTATCTAAATTGTTTTTAATGACACTTCTTTTATGGACAACTTTTCAATCAGAAATATTAAATAAAATATATATATATTGTTTAATAAATATTACAAACTTAAATATATAGTTTGTGAGAAAAATAAAAAAAGTTGGGATTGCATTATTGCAATACCTATGTGGTAACTGGTATAATTAACGGAATGATAGCAACACTAAATAATATTTAAAAAATATTTTGTAAAAATAATAAGGCGCATTTAATTTTTTTTCATAATAAGAAATAACGAACATTTGCGTTCGTGTTTCTTATAAATAGGAAATCTCGTGCCTCATTCATATATTTGAAAAGGAACGCGTTCCAAGCTTCTTCCCTATGAGAGGAACGCGTTCCACCCCAACATTGGACTTGTAATACATAATATATATACTCACTTACTTATATTATACTGGCACTTGTACATTTGAACTTTCGATCGATTCGAAAAAATGTACTCAGTGAACATATTATGACTATATTATTATGATGTATTGTTGCACGCGTTTACGCGTGATATACAGCTATGTTGTTTTCACAGCAAATGTCGCCAATACTATTGTAGAGTATCCTAAAATCGAAATTTTTAGAATATTATCGTAAGCAGAGGCTTTTTGATTTGACGACTATAACTGAAAATGAATATTTTATGGTATTCCGTGCAAAGACTTTATACAAAATGACGTCTCTGCATATGCGTCCTCGTATCGCTTGTTATCGAAAGGTAGAAGCAGATGCATACAAATAACGATAGAATTACGACAGGGACTTACTGCAAGTACCACATAGTTGTATCTACAATCGTGACCTAATTTGCAGAATACTGCACCCTGTATTCTGTGTACAATGTACGGCGCAAACGCACATCGAGTAAGGCATACGCACATAGTGCGTACGCGATAATAATATAATATATTGTAACACATCGTATTATTATTATCGTCATCACGAGAGTACCTATATATATATATATATATATACGTACTTTATACATTATTTATAGGCGAACCGAGTGTGAAACGCATTCGATTTTCGGGATCCAAAATACAATATAGTGTGCGGTCGCCGATACGAGCTCGTATCATTAAGCAAACCGCAAATTGGATTAAATATCTACCGCCCCTATATATTATGGTGTGTATACTGTTTACGCATCATATCGTATCCGCGGCTTTCTCGTGACGATTCGTGTAATAATAATAATAATAATAATAATAATAATAATATATTATTATATTATGCACATAATATCACATTATAATATTATAATACTGCAGCTGCGGCCGCTGCACCGCCACTGCACAACGCCGCTGCAATAGTAATAATATACTACTACTGCTATAATATATGAATTCGATCGACGGATAAAAGGCTTATGCGTGTTTTATTGTTCCGGCAACACCCGTTTGCACATACCATATACCATATACCGCCTATACCATTTACTCATGCATATATATTATATATCATACCCTCGCTGTGTATATATACCTCGTACACGGCGACGCTTGCATAATGATTATGACCAGCTTAAAATTATAATATATTATTATTATCATCATCACTGTAATATTATAATTATTATTATATGGCGTGCCGGGTGCACGACGAGCGCACTTTTTGTCGTCTACTGATAACGTGCGACGCGAACAACGGCGAAAAGGAGATACTCGTTCGTGAAACACAACTTTCCGAGAGGGAGCGGCATACCAATAATAATTATATAATATCATATAGGCACACGTATTATGCATATAGTGCCTGTGCTATAGTATGGTATGTGTTTTGCGGTTTACGAATGCGCGTGCCGTCGGTCGTCGCGTTACCGTATCTACAACCACCTATACGTGTATACTTGAATAATCGGGCGCAGCACAGTAGCAGCGGTGTGCATGCGCATATTTAAAACTATTTTGCAATGCCACGAAAATTCAATTTGCCGCTCGCGGCGATCGCGAGTTTGGAAACCAAATATTTTTTCGACATGAAGTAATAATAATAAAAAAACTACAAAGCGAGTGATCATCGCACCGCGCGAAGCGGTTAGATTGATGACATTGATGAGAAAACAAAACCGCGCGGTCGATCCGCGGGGCTAATCGCACAACTGCTACTGCTACGACGATATTATATTATTATAATATAATACGCGGACGTGATTTTTATATTTTAATATTATTATATAAAACATTATTTATACCCGTCTCGGGAACAGATGGGGTATATTATATACTTTTTCTGCCCGTAGTCTACGCGAAATTAATTAACTAATTAATATAATCGAATTTCGTTTTTTATACGATTTGAATTAGATTTTTTTTTTAATTTTATTTTTAACCACCAGATGACAAAATTTAAGTACCATTCCCAGAATCCCGCACAAAGTCAAAGGTGAATAGTTTTCCAACTGTATTCCTAACGAGAAGTTTTTAAGGGCTTTTCTCGTCGTCTCCGCCACGGCGCACAAAGAAAATAACGATGTATCCAATTTCCTCTATAATATTATTTATAACAATTTACTTCCGCGAAAATTCGATTCTGTCGACAACGACGGAATTGAGTGTTCCAACTAATTTATAATTATCCATAAACGAATCGGCTTTGCTGCAGTGTATATATTTGTTATTAATTGTGTACCTACTATATACCTGATAAAAAAAAAAAAAAAACTCATCGTATTGTCTAACAATATTACTGTTTCTTGTATTCATATACCTACTCGATTAGGTTATGTGTCACAATTGCGGTTTACAATTATTGTGATATTATTATTGTTAGTTTTTTTAAAATGACTAAATCGTATCAGAAAATCATGACAGACTCAAACAAACCCCTGCGGAAAACCGCATAGCGTAACATTATTCGTTATATTTATAATATCGATAACACCATCATAAAACAATGTACAATGTACATTGTTGTATACTGTTTATGTTTTATTATAATATTATAATATTGGTAATACAACCGACGGTCGAACCATGCTACAGGTATACACAATAACATCATATAATGTTATCGCATATTTTAATATCGATGAGAAAATAATATTTAAATTTTCATTTCGAAACCAACGTTTGCGGTAACGACCGTAGTTCCGAGCTGGTCTCGTTTGGACATGATTATATATTATTTGGCCGACCGGAGCGAGACCCGTGTATAATTAGACCAAATGGCATTCTGCACGCGGATACACGTCCGACGTCGCTGTACATTTTGTATTTAATGCAATAATAATATGTATGGGTACGCCGAGAAGACTCGCGTATTATATAGGCACCTATTACCTACTTAGATAACCTACTTCACCTATCTTGGTACCTAAAAAGTACACATACGTAATATATAATATAATATTAAATATACTTGTGCGCCTTCGAAATTCTGGCGGCGGACAACGTCTAAATGGGTGTACGTCGTCGTCGGAAACGATAATAAAATATGACTTAACCTATTGGCGATGCGTGTGCGTGTATTTGTGTGTGTTGTGTTTCCTGGCACACGAAATTATTACTGTTTTGCATTTTCAACGACCGCGTGTACACCGTGTGGCTCTCTAGTATTATTATATTATATATATATATATTGTGTATACGGACGAATGACGTATACCTGTGATGTGTATTTTTAAACCAGAAAACCGAAAATCGACTAAGTATCATGTCTGTGTGTGTGTGTGTACAACAACAGTTACATTAACATAATTATTATGTGCCGAGATATTCACAATTTTTAAACGGCTCTATAATTTAGCGGCAGATTAGGAAAAAAAAATATGAAAAAAAAAAACGTAATTGACCACCTGCACCGCGTCTGTTCGAATTTACATTTTGTCTAAAACAAACATCGTTTAAAGTCTCCGTAGATCGCCGCCCGCCACGCCGCGTAACTATATTACACCACAATATTATTATACACGATAGTTGTTTAATATTATAATATTATTATTATTATATATACACGTGCGTCTCCCGTGGACTATGAAAACAATGCGAGTGAGATTAATCTGCTCGTCCCGACAACCCGTCGTCGTTAAGACAAAAAACGACTGTCCGTAATAAATACGTATAATTTGCCGGGCAGCCATTGTGTATTTGTGTCTTGTGCTTATGTGTGTGTGTGTGTGTGTGTGTGTGATAATAACAATATTAATAACAACTAGAAAGACGTTTTCGATTCGTTGTTGCTCGCGCGCGTGTATAATATTATTATATTATAATATTTGAAGCAAAGTGCAAAATCTCATTTAGCGACGGTCAACGGAACCCCTCCCCCCGGGTGGGCCGTGGGTCAACATCGATTGTTTCTCTGTTTGACCGCATAATATTATTATAAATTATAATATAATTATTAATATAAACGTACAAATAAAGTCGAACGAAAAACGTTTTTCGGGGTTGATGCTGCTGTTTGTAGGCCGACCCTATACACGCGATCAAAATTTATGAATAATAAAACACAAGTCCATGTATAAACGCACGCAAAAGTCGTCTGCAATATAAATTATAGGTACCTAGATGTATAATATATTGTATAGTGAGGCACCTATCGAATTATACGGATCGAAATGATTGGTGTACGCAATACTCATAATATATAATATATTGGTAATAAGTACACGCCAAGTTACAGGTGTTCAAATGAAAAATAACAATCTACTAAACCGAACGAGACATTTCCATTTAAGATAACGCTGCTGAAGATAAAATATACGAACCGGCCGAAAAGTATATTCATTACCGCGTCTAATATACAGAGTGCTTCACCGAACACGCTCGAACCCTCTTTTTTTTACCCAATAATCAAATTTAGATTTTTGGAATTTTAAGTTTACTTATATTACTATTATATGTAGGTATTATCAATTTTTTTAATAACCTATACCAGAAATTTATCCTGACACAATACAAACTACTTGTTTTTAAACGAAAACCATTCACATTTCACTGTAAATTGTTAGACGCATGGAATGATTTTTTTTTTTTTAATTTTTTATATACTTTAATTTAAACAAGCAGTTTTAGAGTTTTTAAATTTGTGTATATTAAGGATAAAAGGTCCTTGGGTCGAAATTGGAATATATTATGTATGGGGGCTATGATAATAAAATATTTTAATCCAAAAACATTTTATAAATTGTAAAAATTGTCTGTGTTCATAATATAAAAGCAGTAAGCTATAGATTAATATTGAATATAGTGTTGTGTGTAAAACCATTAAAGAATTTTATTCCTAATACATACATTTTAATATCTCACCATTCGTTAGAATTTTGATTTAGATACATTAACAGACAACAAAATCGACAAACAAATCATCTGTTAAACAGTTAACTGTAAAAAAGAAATGGATATTTTGAGAAATTAAAAATGTAAGAAAAAAAATTTGATTGCATATAGCCACAGAACACTTTTTTTCCTCTAATGATATACAAGTCTAAACATATGAAAACATATTATGGTCCTTTGGAAAATTCCAAATATCTGAATTTAAATAAATGCGTTATTAAAGGATAGAAGGGGAGGGATGGGTGCACTTAATGAATCATCCTGTATATATCACAATATTATAATATTGTAGTAGGTACGTGCACGCGTGTATGCTTCTATGTAATTTCGTACGGTTGTTGTTATTATTATTGTTTTTTTTTTTTTTACTACCAAAGTATTTGAATTAGTAGTCGGCGACGATGGTGGCTTAAACAGGTGCAGTATATTTTATATGATGGGTATACCAACTGGCCGATGGCCCATAATCCTCCCCATCAGTGATCTATTCCCATATAGGTAGTACGTGCATGATGTATAAATATATGTTCCGCCGGGCCTATTACTGTCCGAGTACATTAAGTAGGCGGTCTACATCTACCGACAACGGCAGCATCTGTCCAAATGGATTTTTAAATATATGTTTTTAAGAGCACTTTGACATAACTCAAGAGATCCAAAAATGTGTTATGATGGTAGTGGAGGCGGTGCGGTGGTGAACTGTCTAAGAAAATTAAATAAAAATAAAAAATATTAATTACGATTTCCTCTATATACCTATACTGCTGTAAATGTATCCGATTTAATGAGTTGTACTTATCTTCATTATATTTTATTGAATCTGAGATTGAGTATTCCATGAGAAGTACTACTATAGCTGCTTTAGCATATTATATATTATTTGAAAAGTTTCCAAATAGCTGTAATAATTTAAAACAACATTGGTCGGCCGACGAGTAAAGTCACCAAAAACTAGACATTTTTATTTTTTAATTGGACGGTATATTTTAAGAATTTAAATATAGCCTCTGTACGAATATATACGGTTAAAACGTTTCAATTAATATGTTATTATTATATGATTTTTTTTTCGCAGGACTGTTGAAGCGAGTCGTTTTATTGCAGTCTAAACAGTACGTACGTTGAATAAACTCAATCTTTCGTCGCATTTGTAAAAAGATATAAATTTGGCACATGCACGTCGGACGTAAGAATAATGGTCTGTTGACAAACAAGTCAATCTTTCTCTTTTCGCACGATTGCGTCTGGTCATGTTATTTAAAATATTATACCTACATACAAACGCTGTCAGAAATTGAAAGATCTGAAGATCTAAAGATACTCTGTACACGCTGTTGTACAAGGTCGCCTAAAACCCACAGTCGGCTAATATATTGTTACTAAATACTGCATAGTATATTATATTTCCACTATCATACCTTTTACTTTTATATAAACTCATCATTGACGGGTTTTCGTGTATTGAGTTATTGAAAAACGCAACACACTGATACGCATGATATATGTACGTGTTTTAATTATAACACCGCACAGCGATTAGCTGTAAAAAAATTATCTAAACTGGTCGATAAACGTACCTATAATAGCTATATAATCCAATCGAGCGTGTTTATTATGTCAGATAGCGATCTGAAGAGAGTTTATTCTCCCCCCCCCCCCAACCACCGTAATTTTAAAGCTAAGAGATGCATGCAACAACAAATCGTCAAATATTATCATTATTAACTTCGCAATATAAGGTAAGTACTAGCCTAGGTACTACCAGTTCCGCGACAAATACACAGTCGTATTATCATCGCTATAATCATCTCCCGCGATTATGCTCAGTACGATATTGATGAAATTTCCCATGATTAACTTTTTTTTTCAGTTTTTTTTATCCTTTTATTATATTGTATACGTTTCGGAGATCGTTCATCAAAGATTATTATACGAGACTGTTGATTCTGCACCTGTTGTAAACTCGTTCTTTGTTTGTTTTGTCCTTGACGAGGAAAATTCTCTGTACATGATTTCTTAAAAACGGTTGAGTGGAATTTTTACGAGATTTGCGAGGAGACGTATTACTAGTTCTCAAGGTGATATATATTTTTATGGGACATTTTTTTTTCTTATTCATAAGTCAAATATTACGCGATGTACACACAATATATCTACCTACGTGCTCGTAGATTAATAATTTCGTCATAATATTATTGGGTACCATCATAATCATTATCATCATCATATCCACGAGTTCTCGCGTTATAGACGTTGACGTGTCATAGTAAAAAATAAATCAATTATCTGTGTACACAGGATGATTCACCTAGCATGGTTAACCCCATTTTTCCTTAAATTAAGAGTTTATTTAAATTCTGATCTCTTGAAAATTGTATGTATACTTAAACGCGGTACTATAAAATACCATTTTTTTCAAATGATAAACATTATTTATTTTTATTAATTGCAGATTATTTTTTTGTTAATGCTGAACCATCTAAATCGAACTTCGAATGAATAATTTCTGACTTGTGTTGAATTGTATGTAGATATTCAGAATGCAAATAAGTATATAGGTACCCTTAATAATAGTTGTATACCAAATATAAGATAGATATAAAATATAATTATTTATCATGCTCGGACAGTTTTATAATTATAAAATGCTAATATAGTATATTAATATTAATAACTATAATTTTTAGATCATCGTAGCTCCTAAGTTTTTAAACCTATTATATATATACACGTACCTACTAAAATTTAATAATTCTGCAAAATCTACTCGTTCGAATTTTGATTTGTATACGTACGTCAACATTAAAAATAAAAATATAATCTGCTTAATAGCGTACAGTAAAAAAGTGGTTCTCATTAAAAAAAAAAAAGTTTGTATATCGATGTTTGAACACTCATTAAATGCGTAAAAATAAATGTATTGGAATTTATGATTTCCGAATCTAAAAAATATCAGAATTCAAATAATTAAAATAACTAAAATTAAAAAAAAACGAAAAAATTGGGTTGAGCACGCCCGGGGCTTTTAATCACGTCGTGTATTATAACGAACGCTCGTCTATTCCCGATTTCGAAAAATACAGTAGGCGCGGAATGCGCATTACATTTCCGCGTGAAATTTATTGTATAGTCGACCGGAATACCGTTTAAACGACGCCAAAACAATAAATATTGCGTATATGCCTACGGTAATTCTTCTAAGATAATACGCCCGACAAATAATAATCGTTTCCCGCACAATCGCGATCAAATTAATTTAATTCCCGTTCGAATATAGCTGCGACCAATCCACGCTTGGCCGTGTATACATAATATATACATAGGCATATTATACAAGAGATGCCGACGGTGTTTTTTAATCGCCATTTTCCAGCGATTGTATTTCCCGTGGTATTATTCATTATAATTAGATGTGTGTGTGTGTGTGTGTGTGTGTGTGTGTGTACGCGGCGAGGATGGCCTAAAGCCAACTAAAAAAAACAATCGTACCTATATATATATATACGTATACGTCTGACAAATATCGTAAATCGTACCTATATTATAATACATTATAATACTAATGTTTATGAACACCTGTTTGCGAAATACACGACGGTTTCAATTTAATGAGATCTAGGGCCGCCCACTTAGTCGTATACGCGTTTTACGCGCGATACGTATAATACACGGCGGTTTACCTATACACACATATTATATTATTATTCACTATAAGCAAATTGTGTGTATCGCGTATTATCGTATACCTATGTATATTATTTAACGGCACAAAGCAAATAAGATTTTCACTCAATTTTCGATGTACATACACAACACAATATAAATATATATATGTATATTATATACTCCGATACGTTTGTTATATTATGTTAACGCGCACAATATATAATAATAAACTATACAATAATTTGTATATAATATGGGTGGGTATGCCGCGGTGCACAAGACGTGTCAGAAACGTTCCGTTTTTGACGCTCGCGCGTATAGTATTCTGAACGAAAATTAATTTCCTAAATCGCCGACACGATTTATGGTCTGCTGTGGAATTGTGAAAATATTAAAATAGCATGTATCCAGAGAGAGAGAGAGAGAGAGAGAGAGAGAGTGAGAGCCAGAGAGGCAAAGTGTGGTGGATCACGGTCGCAACCTAATTCTATACAATATACATCGTGAACGACAGACTGTCACGGAACGGCCGTGGCGTTTAATAATCTCAGAGGGGTTTTCGAACGATTTTACAATTTTTAAAACGTTCCCCGTTCGGTTAGGTTAAGTATTTGTTTTTATCGATAAACTGCACTATGGCATCTCATATTGTAATGTGAGCCCTTATCTTATTAAAAATACTAATCATGCGACGACTTGTGGGGTACTTATGGGAAATGTGTCCAACGACAGATTGCCCGTTGCGATCTATAATATTATATTATGCGTAAGTATATTACGAAAAGACTGACTGGGTACAAAATAATATTGCAACGTTGTTATTATTATAATTATTTATTTCAGATGACATTAAATGTGTGTTTTTTTTTTGGTTTATTTTATTCATTGTATAATCGACAATTCGGTAACGTGGAAACTTTATGTCTATGATGTTAACCTATCACTCACACTCGGTCAGATTCGATTGGTATAATGATCTGCTATATTTGCGAGACTGTGAAGACACTACTAAATGGATGGTACACGACTGTCGTTGGTTAGTTTTTCGGGATCGTCAGATTTTAGTGTTACAGTGGTAAGCGGATACCTACCTTTCCGTGATATTAAACCATTGTAATTTGCACCGTGAATGCGCGCTGAAAACCAATTTAAAATGCGCTAAAAAAATTGTTGTAAACCTTTAAAACGGAAAATAACGATTTATTTTAAACATGCGTATATATATGTATACCATACATTTAGAAAAAACTCACATGAGCGAAAAGACAATTAAAAAACATTTGAAAAAAATGTTTATTCTCCATTAAAAATCGTAGTTCATCGTGTCATATTTAAATTATAAATGCTTAGTTTAAAAAGTAGTTTTTGTTTCGTATAATATAAGCACACGAGTTTCTTTAAAAAATATATTAACAGCCCCGTAGTTATTTGAAAATATAGACAAGTACCTACTTACCTTAATTATTAATCTTTGAGTCCCCGAGGTACTTATTTAATGTTACTTATGGATGTATAATATTACTTATAAGTTATAAGACGTTCGTTTTTTACACGTAGGTACTGCTTATAACTATATAGTCTTAGAGGTGGATATAGGTTTTTAAAATACAACTTTAATGTAAATGGAAAATCTAAAAATAAATATCCAAAATTAAAAGATTTTAAAACTATGCTCTTAGTCCCATAACTAAATATCCAAACGTGGTTATACCATAGCTACTCCGAAAAACGTTGCGACGTTATAATGTTACCATAATTTAAATATACGATATGTTCGAAAAAATAACAAAAAAACGATTCTTCCATAACCTAATTCTCTGTTTCACGGTAAAGTCTGTGTAGTATAATTATATTTTATATCTATATACCGCATATATAGTAATATCTGATATAGTGATATTTAATAACGTCTATTTATTAACACTCGGCGACGACGGTGAAATTATGTTTTTGACGCCCCTCATTGTACTATACATATATTATTATTTATTATAATATTATAGTGACACACGACAGACGTCTCCTCATCGTTATTCACTTGCGAACGTCGGCTACCTCCACGGCAGGGTGGTCCATTGGTCCGTCGTCGGCACTGTTATTATTATTACATTGTGTCTTGTTTGTCTGTCGTTCGTACACGAAAATTTATCGCCAACACGTGTTTTGACCGCTGAAACCAGAATAGGAAATCCGTGTGTCAATTGTATGTGTGATAGCGACGATAATAATATTAAAACAATGTTATTAATATGAGAAATTAAACGCGTGTCTCATGTCTTCTTTATGTCTCAAACGTTTATACATAACATGCCTGCTGCAATAGTTGGCTTTAGAATAAGTGACCGATAGGTTTAAATGAACTTTATCAGTTATCACTTTGTTTTCATTGCGTCATGGTGACTTCATAACAACTTGCCGTCATACCAGGTAATATGATAGAAAGAGTTTGGCAAGAATTCGAATAGGTACCGTCTCCATATATTATATCGTTCGTGTAATTGGTAGCGACACGTTGGACATTTGTTAGAGTATCCTGTAACACTGTAACGTGCTGCATTAATTTCTATAATATCCCACACTAATAAAAATGTACGTATATTCAAATTATTTTGAAATTTACAATGTCTTATGTTTGCAAGGTGGAAACTGAGAGACGACACACACTGGTATGGCATCCTCTTAGTATGTACAAATTTATTATATTATGCCATTATAGGAGGTATACCTACAATACTTTTTAAATGATTTGAAAATTGGATTATATGAATAGTTTTTCGATATACGATTAGGTTTATTTAATGGTGAAGCCTAAATTTCCGGGAGGAGGAGTGGGAGGAGGGAGCAAATATATAAAATGTCCAAAAACATATTTTTTTTATTGTTACTTTTAACATTTCAAAAAAATATGTATTTCAACAACTTTGTCGTAATCAATGTAATTATAATAATGTAAATTCAAATGCATGTAAATTAGCTTACTAAGCCTATGACTATTTAATATTGATGTACCTCCGCTGGGAGGTCTCTTCACTCTGTGTTTCATGTGTATTATATTATATTCGTCAAATAAGCTTCTTCTTCAATTATGTAACAGATTGCTTAATAAATAATTATGTTAAAAAAAAAATGTAATTATATATTTTATTTTTTATGGTTTTAAACTTACAACCATATACTCATTTTCAATTACACGTTAGCTGCTAGGTTCATCAAAAAATGGTATTGATACGACAACTGAATACTGGTAAAATTGTATTTATCAAACATAAACAAATTCAATATAGGTTAAATAATTTTTTTATACATAATACAGCCATTAGGGGTCTTGGCCTTCGTATCCCTTGGCTACGCCACTGATTGTACTCACACCTGAATTTATAAACATTCTTGTTGCAGGTAATCCGTACTAAAGAATAATAATCCAAATTCATACGTTTGGGTATCCATAAATCTCATTCAGGTTCGATGAATTTTAATAAACTTTTTGTAATAATTCTAATTGTTAGATTATGAAAGTAAAAAAATGATCGAATAGTTCAGTGGATGCAAAATTTCGTATAGTTACGATTAACTAACTATACTCCTATCTTTCTGCACGATAACCGCGAAATTCAAATCCAATATCTTGCAAGTATGTAGGAACTCGGAAATAGTTTTTTGCCACCATTTTTAATATATATATATATGAATTGATTATAAATATTATGTCATACTCATATGACGTATAATATATATACACACAACTATAATAATAACAGTATCTCAGTTTGCAAAAACTATACATTTCAACCGTTTTGACACGCGACTTACAACGGTTCTTGAAACGGTTTGCGGCCCTTCATCGCTACACGTAAGCTGAAGACGACGATGGTGATTCGTAGTGTACACAAAACACACGATAATGTAATACATCTGACAGTGCAGCGTCTTTTGTTGTACGCACTATTCCAACGCTGTGTACCCAACTCCGAAACCGAAACTTTTCCACTTTTCCATTATATTATATACTTTTTTTCATCAAACACACTCAGTTTTTAATACTCTCGTTCATGTTTGTTTGTTTGACGGTTTAAATCGTTTGACGGACCCTCCGGTTTTCTTCGATTCTCTCTGCTGCACACTGCACAGTGTGCAGTTAAGCATAACGTTATATTGACACTAAATCGCGTGTCTTTCAAAAGCACGCCTCGTGTTACATAATATAACTTTTATATTTTTGTCCATTTTGAATCGATCAACGACCTTTTGATCGGTGTGTTACTTACGGCATGTTTTTATACGTTTAATCTAAAATTCTAAACGCAATTGATGTTTTTACCAATCAAAATCCGATTAAACGCGGTTTAAAAATACTTACAACCTGATTTGATTAAAGTATAAATAATATAATTTATTTATTTATAAATTTAATACAAATGTATAATTATATCCCACTGCAACTAGGAAATGTTTTTCACCATAAAGTTAGACTTATAGGTGTTACGCAATAATTTACATTCTATGCAGATAGGAGTACCTATATGACTAAATTATAAAATATTAAAATAGACTTTGAACAGTTAGAAACAACGGTTTCTAAAAAAATTAAAAATACATTAACAAATCGTTCATTATACGTTTAGTGTCATTGTGTCGTAATATATCATCATAATTCAGTTACATATAGTATCATATACGGTTATAAAATATATGAATTCGTAAGAAGTGATCGTTAAAAGTGACAAAGTAAGTTTATTATAAAACCCAATTAAGTTCTTTATATTATATGATATATTACAATGACTGAAAATGTGTTTACTGATTTTGTACAAAACCAGGCTAGACATTGTATGCTTTATTATTATATGAAATATGAATAGTTAGTGGTAAAGAAAGTCGTTTGTATAAACGCAGTGACGACGTTATTTTATCAGTACACTTGAAATTAATTTGTGGACAGTAAAATATGTATAGCCCAAAAATTGTTTATTTTGGTTCAAAACATTTTCTTTCGTCGAATTTGTGTTGTAATAATAAAAACATACATTAACATTTTTATAAATTACCTCAACGTACAATTATATCATTATTGTGTATAAGTACCTTATATCAAAGTTTCATATATTTATAAACGTATTGTTTCCATTTTAATTTTACTTCTATCATTATTTATTAAAGCCAAATTAATTTTTCAACTATATTACAACGACTTTAATATTTTAAATACCACGGTGTAATAGAGTTAACTGACAAATATAATTATCCAACTACAAAATAACTTTTGTTTCTATTAATATTAAAAATTGATTCAAATAAAAGATATTTCGTCGTTATTAATTAATAATTACATCCGTTTACCTTTTTTTTCTATTTCACCCTGTATATAATAATATCTGTTAATTACTGTTACAAAATGCTCTCTTATATTTACCGCACTGAGTATTTTGCAGTTGCTTACTTACATCTTCTTCGGTTTATTTCAAATGTTGAACTGCTGTATCGATACTACCGTATAATACTATTATGTTGACCCGTTGACGTGAATTTCAACTAATTTGAAATATTATAGAAACGGCGAATAATTATTATAAATGAATTACAAATCTAAATAATGTTCCATTGCGATTATATATAGGTACCTATTATGTACATTATCATTTTTGTGATCTACTCGAAAATGCGATCATCAAATTATACTCAATAATCAATATGAAAGAACAGTAATTGTTATTGTTTTACAACAAAACCGTTATCAATAAAATAGTAAAAATACGACGCACTGAAATATATTTTATTTTTATGTTTGTCTATTATAGCTGATTAAATGCATTTTAGAGTTATTAACTAACTGCAGATGGCGTCGTGTCTTATAAGTGTCGACTTAAACTTTGGAAGATAACGGACATTAAATTTAGTGTATAGGTATTAAAGTCCCTACGTACGCTGTTTTGTTAATTACGTTGTTCTATATCTGAAAAGTTCATCCAATTTAATAACCTCTAAAGTCTAAGCCCGTAGCATTGCAGCAAACGGTTTCACTCAAACACGATTTGCGACATATAAAAAAAAAAAAACGAATAAAACATCAAAAGATTTATTTTGTGAATCTAAATTGTTCTTTTGTTCCTGTATAATGCACCAGTCCCAAAGTCGACATTTTTTCCTCTATCTCACGTCGTAAAATAAATAATAATGCTATTGTTTTATCGGTGTGTTAGTATTCGTTTAAGGTTGTTTAACGTTGGATATATACACGATAGGAGATATAATGTACCGTGTACGAAATTTTGTAGCTGTTATATTCGTAAAAATAAATAGGTTTGTCGTGGTATTGTGTATTATAATATCTGAAGAAAAAAAGAAACCGGCACACGCAAATCTCATACATATGCGAATAACACGACACTATTTACCTATTTTACGTGCCGCGCGACCTTTTTGTTGCCATATTAAATAATAAATATTATGTATTTATAATATTATTATTATGTACACGCATGATATACGACTTGCGGATGACCGTCGATTTATAAACACTAATAATTATGTAATACGTATAGGATATCATTTAATATAATGGCAATATTATATAGGATCGAGGATGCGGAAGATCGTGACCAAATGAGATATACGTACCTACAGTAAAGCTGCAAAAGCTTAACAAACAACATAATAATCCTATTCAATAATAAATTATTTATTAATAAGCGACAATAATGCATAATATTATTATATAATCGCGTTTTAGAAACTCTTTTGAATAACGCGTACGCGAAAACGTCGTATATGTATATACCTATGTATATGTATATAACATACTTATACATAAAACACGTGCTCATATTTTCCACGTGTGGACGTTCCCAATACAGGCCATAGGACGTATTACAAGTCATGTTATATGTTATTTCATACTCACTAAAGGCCAACTACGGTGCAAGCTGCCCCAGCAACACAATCATTTTGTCCGACTTTCAGCGGTTAGGTTATACGCGGACGAGACACATACATATAACATATTATGTACATATAGCTGCTATTATACACAAAAGCGCCTTATACATATAATTTAATGTACACTATACGATAAGTAATAAGCTGAAATCTTATTCAAATATTAATCAACAGCAAGTAGACGGGTTTTCTGTCATATATATGTGTAATGTATTTTATACTTAAGGATTATATACGAATGTTTCTGTTATATTTCTGCAGTAGTCTCTCTATGTCTCTCTACATCTCTCTCTCTTTCGTCGTTGTCGTCGTTTATGTATATTATCATATTGTTAGTCCGTCTCTATTATATTTTTCGTTTAATTATGTAGTAGGTACGTGCATATTGTATATAATGGCAAAAGGATCGAGGATGCTAGGGATCGTGACGGAATGAGTTGATACACGTAGGTACTTATCCTAAAGCTGGAAAAGCTTAAAAAACAACATAATTATACTCAATAATATTTATTAAGCTACTATCATAATATTACACAATCGCGTTGTAGAAACTCTTTTGAAACGTTGTGTCGTTTGCATAGATATGTATATAAGCATAAAACATGCGTACATTTCTATATATGGACGTTCCCAGCGCAGGCCATAGGACGTATATTGTATACTTACGAGCAATATTATGTTATTTCATTCGTAAAAGACCAACTACGGTACAGCAGCGACACAATCATTTTGTCCGACTTTCAGGTTAATATACGCGGACGTGACATATAAATATATAAAGGTATTATTATACATATATTGTAGGCACCTTATATATATATAATTTATATGATATACGAATAAACGAGCCGAAGGCCTATTCAAATATTAATCAGCAGCGAGTGGACATTTTTTCCGTCAAATATGTATGTAAAATATTTATACTATAGGGTTCTACGATTGTCTCTGTTATTATACTGCTGCATCAGTTTCTCTCTCTTTCTCTCTCTCTTTCTCTCTCTCTCTTTCTCTCTCTCTCTCTATCTATCTATCTCTCCCTCTCCTCCTATCTTCGTCGTATATAGTCGTCTACTCGTCTATGTAACATTAAAATATCATATCGTAAGTCTGTTTCTATATTATTATTCGGTATGCGCGTTTTGCCATTCGGCAGGAGTTCTTTCCAGTTTTTATCTGTCGTCCGCTGCCGCCACCACCGCTGTCACGGGTACAACACATACACTGGTATATGGTATAATATATACACACTTATTTTTTTTTTTTTTATCGCGAATACGAATCTATTGCGGCACAACCCGTTTCATATAGGATAATATAATTTATTATAATATACTGCAGTCGTGTTACAAGTCCTGAATAATATCATTGTTGTTGCAGGTTGTTACACGCACTAATAATACAATATTGTAGTGTGGTATAATAGGATAACACGCGTGGTTATAATGAAGACGTATTTCACGTGCACGTATATTATAATATTATTATTATTTTTATTATTTTCGTTCCTACTACGTGACGTTCTAAAGTTTCTGCGTTGTACTCTGCCCACTGTTTTATGATAATAACAATAATAGTACTAAAACGTATACTATGTGCCGAGTATCCACATAGCCATACGTTTTATTTTTTATCAGATTCACTTAACCTGTTTCTAGCGTATTTTTAGTATACGTTTTAAATGTTAATATTTTACTAAATATTATAATATATTTGTTTTTGCTTTTTAGGTAGTATAGTCACTGCGGGCGATCCAATTATGGTGTCGACCAATTAGCAAAACTATTATTTTTAAAGCGCGTATACGACTCGTGTGCGGTTAATGCGGGGGACTGCTGTCCAAAAGTTACGTCCTTATCTTTGGATAAATGGATTGTATAATGATTGTATGTATGACAAAAGTTAAGTTGTGACCCCCTTAGTATTTCCACGTCGAAAACAGTCTAAAGTCTGTAAAATATATGAAGAAGAAAACGTCTAGGAAAACGAATGAAAACACCCACTATGTCAGGTTAGGTTACTCACTATGTTATGGGAACAGTGTTGAATATAGGCATTTTATAGAATCCTTTGTATAGTTGTGTAGTATTATTGGTAATGTATTATATTTTAAATTAAAACTATGCATTATATAATATTCTTAGAATTTCTATATAGAATACCATTGCTGTATTATGTTTGTTAAAGTATGAAGTTTTGAATAGCGTTTAACCAGCGTGACCTTTGTCAGCATAGAGTACCTACTGAAACTCGAAACGTAGCACCAACTTTTAAGTTTTTATCTGACCATGTTTGTAATGTATAATTTTTTATCTTTTTCGTACATTTCCATCTTGGGTTCGACATTTTGTTGAAATCCTAGTCATTATAAACATTTCATATTCTTTGATATTCTATAGAAGTCTAAGTATTTTATAGAATATCCGATTCAACACATTGCCGGTATAACATATACAATATATATAAATGGATTTTGATACGCATAATTAATAATATTTCCGGTTAATGCGTTAAAACATCGACGACGCCGGAAGTACTTTTCATTTTGTCTGGACGGTTAAAATACTTTTTACATAAGAGTTAGGTACGTAACCATTTTATTTAATTTTACCTCGCCGACAATGGCCAACGTTCTTTTGTCGCACGTAATTTTTTGTTGTTGTTATTATTTCATTATATTATTATAATAAGATTAATGCTTTCCTCGATGAAAATATTAAAACTATTTTAATATTAATATGCACGTTACACCACCGAGCGTTAGTTCCGTCTGCGAAGTTTTTTCGTTGCTATTCTCACGTCTATGATTACGACCGAAGTAATGTGCACGTGTATATACTATAATGTCATTATGAGTTTAATTTGCTTCAATCTTAAAATCGATTAAAAAACATGGAAAATATAAATATTAGATAAAAAAAATACATATAATTGTTTATTGTGTTGGTTTTTTAATCGCCCTGTTTAAATGCCTAGTTATCCGAAATACTTATATATATTAATATAAATATAAATTTATACCTATTATATCATATAAATTAATACCTTATATATATTATGCAAACTCTGATAACGTGGGTTCAAAGAATTTTCGTAATAATATTATTAGGATGATATTAATATAATCGTCCAAACAAATTCAATAAAAAAAAAAAAAATACATTGATTTTACGAAATCGATAATCGTATTCAATTGGTTTTAACTGAAGTAAATATAATAATTTAGATGTACAATGATTGGCAAGAAATATGGAGGAAAATTTTTGAAAATTATGCGAGTAATAAACGCGATTGCGATGGGGCTATTATATGCATATATCGGACTTTAGTTCCATTAAGTAAAATGCGACGCTATGATTACCATTTTTCCAATTATTCAAAAACGGTTAAACGCGTTAAACCGTGATTAATGCATTTCTCGAAGTGGTGTGTGCGCGCGCGAGCTGTTAAAACTATACTATAACGTCTATAACCTACTCGTACTTACACGACATAATAATACGATTTAACTTGCCCAACCGAAAACCTACGCCGCGATAACTTTAAACAATTATAATATTATTCGGTCCGGTCGAATGTCGTCCAATCATCGGCGTACACAACACTCTGTCCGACAACGATTGCAACGTGCACACACCACCACCACGTCCACCAAAGGTAGTCATTTAAACGTAAATCTGATGTGCGTATATTTAATGTACTATTATTATTATTATATGCCGCAGCCATAATAAAATAATATTTTTTTGATAAAACGTCATCGTCGCCGTATCATATATGTATATATAGGTACATATGAACATATTACAGATACGCATATATATATATATATATATATATATATATATATATATATATATATATATATATATATATATATATATATATATATATATATATGTATTTTTATATACGTCATACTGCGGCGTGTAGGTAGGCTGCAAGCATATAGTGTAATACACTGAATAAACGTACAACAACCCCCGGGCCGGCTCCGGATTAATAGCAATAATAATTATTCACCTCGTTATCCTATGCAAATTCGGACGTGTTTCTCGATTGGTAAAAGAGAGCGTGGGAGTGGCGGACGTATGTCGTAGTCGCAATTGCTCCGTGTGCGTGCTGTAAATAATATACATTCGGTTCACCAGGTGTAGTGTGTATAATATTAATAATAATACGAAATGTGACGTATACACAACGTACAGGGCGAGCACACGTCGGCGGCGCGAGGAAATAAAATTCCGAAAACCGAACCCATCACAGTGTTGTGTGATACGCTGTGCACGTGTACACGTTGCCGGGGTGGGGGATAGAGTATGATTGAGAAAGAGAGAGAGAGAGAGAGAGAGAGAGAGAGAGAGAGAACTCTTTGCGAGAAGAGGATAATCGCGTCGTCACGGCGCGGTATTTAGAAGGTGACGACGTGTATGGAGAACGAATTTAAAAATCGTCGGCGTGTGTGACAATAAGACGTGCCCGACTGTGCTGCCCGTATATATAAATCGGGGGGGGGGAGGGGGTAGAAATAAAGCATATTTGCATCGGCCACCGGGCCGGGAAACGATAAAAAACTTTGGACCCTCCTTGAAAAAGTGTGTAAAAGTACCTACAACAGCAGCATATACGCGGTCTGAGGTGCGTGTCACCTATTCGATCGTCACCCTTTACGGATTCGCGTCACGCGCGCACACACACACACGCACACACACATATATACATACCGTTAAAAGCATTACTATATTACCGGTATTCTCCCCCCCCCCCCCGTAGGCGCAGGAATGCTAAAAACGCTTCTGGCGCACACGCACGCGAGAGCACACTTACGAGGGGAAGGTCGTATATATTACGGACCTATATTATAATATATGTACGGCGTTTGACATCGTGTCTGATCGTGACGTGCGGCGTATGCTGCGCCATTCATCACGGTTCTCACGGCGGCGTAGACGTCGCAGAATATTACAATATTATAGAATCGTGTAGGCACATGATATTGTACGTTATAATGATAATGTGCACGCGTTTCGTCCGCGGTGTGATGGTATACTACGCACAGCATGGTAAACCGTAATAAAAATATCAAAAGGTTTAACGAACGAGCAAAAGGCGCTCGGGCTGCAAGCATTTTAATAAGTGAATATAAACACCCGTTTACTTTTGAACAACTGGACTCAAGGCTGTCGAAACCGTGCCGTTTTTAATGGGATGGATTTAGACAATATTCCATATCCATCGGGAGTGCTGTGTGACTGTGTGTACAGTGACGGATCATTAGTGTGCGTGAATTCCCCGAACGCTAAGGCAATTTCAGATAAACTGCGTCTAAGATTCTTCGAAATCAGTAGCGTACATACGCGTAGTCACACGTCTCTATATTTTGCGATCAGAAAAGTTTTAACTCCCGTTGTGGTACCGAAAATCTCAAAAAGCGAAAGAAAAATTTCCCCAGTACCGAAAGTCCGATTTTAAATCTGAAAACATGTTTTAATTTCTCATTCTTTTTTCTAGGGTTTGTAGGAAATTGATTTTCAATTTGTTGTATTGTTTAATTAGTATAGGACAAAATCAATTATATTTTTTTTTCAAAACTTACTTTTAGTTCAGTGTTACTAAAACAAAAAAAAAAATTATTTCCTACAAAACACAGACAAGAAGCTAACGAGTTCAAATATTTTTTCAAAATTAAAATTGAACTTCAGGAAGTATATATTTTTTTCTTTTCGCTTATTTGTCTAAATTCACGAAATAATTATCGGCTTTCAACAGCCTTAAATTGTGCAAAGGTAGAAAAATGTGAGATAAGTACTACTGTATACTTGTAATATAACAAAATTTAGTATTTAGTCAGTAAGGTTTAGTAGATGTAGCAACATAGAAACTAAGTTGAGCTGTACTATAGTATAAGTAGGAGTGTCTATAGAAAGAGATTCATCAGCAGTGATTGCTTGATTCAGTCTCTGTTGAATAAAATGTAATAAATTATTCTATGTTTATTGTGTGTATTTATCACAGATATATAATACAACAAGCTAATTTAGTTAGGCATAATATATTTTAACGGTACATTATGATTTTAATTTACAATTAACAAAGCACACTTACGAAAAAAATTGAATACCACTTTGAATAGCATTTTTGTTTAGACATTTACAAACACAGCATTTGTATACCATTTTCTTCAGTATTAGAAAACTACTATAATACTAAGTATTTGTATTTTGTGATTTAATAAGTAATAACTATTAACTACAATAACAAATTATTTTGGTTTTTGTCAAAACACATTTTAGATCTTATCAATAAAGAAATTTGCAAATAAGGACCTCTTTAATAAGAAAAGTCGGCCTTTTTATCTGACTTCAACACTAAAGTCAAGTCGTGTATCTAATTGTATTATATATCTGTATTATTTATTAGTGTACTTCGGAAGCGATCGGCGTAAACGACAGTATAATACAGACGTGGGGTGACGACTCGATAGACGTAGTGCGGGTCCACACGCAAAGACAGACGCGAAAATGTGTCGTTTGTTATTTGTCATCGCTTACTCATGTTATTTGAATAATATAAATTGTAAATACATAGACCTTCGAGCATAGTATACATAATAATAAATAATAATAATATACAATTATATAACGTAATACGTATTATATAATAGGCGTCGTTAGGTTTGGGGGACTTATTGCACGGTTAAATGATTGTCTAAATATGCAACGATAATCATACATCGAAAAATGCTCTAAATTATTATCCGCAATTAAATTTAATTAATCGGCATTTAATCAAATTAAAAAAAAAAAAAATATTTAAAAGAAGTGCTTAGAAATTAATCACCCGCATGTTCAACATATGAATTAAACGGAAGAGGTATTCGAAGTTTTCGTTTCTATGCGTCCGTTGAAGAATAATGTGCAATATTTTTTCAGCGTCATGACCTAGGCAAAACTGGCAATTTCGCGCTAGCTAATGACGCTCACGTATACTAACGTTCGATTCGATCTACGGACGCGCGCGTTGTCGCGTCATACCTATGCACAGGTAATATTTCGGGTAATAGCGGAATGAAAAAAAAGAAAAAAAAGAAGAAAAATTGTGACGTCGGGCACAGTATGACGACGTACGGCATAAATTTACGACGGTCGGTCCATCCTTAACGAACAACAAATTTCTTTGAAACGACTGTTGCTGCTGCAGCTGCGCGTCCTGTGATGGCGGTATTCGCGTTGCAGTTTATCGCCTGATCACCTGCGGCAATAACGATTTGGCACTCGGCTGCAGGAATACTCGTCTTCGCGAAAGCGCTGTCATCGACGACGCCGTCGCCGCATACCGAATATAATATCGATCGGCCGGAGATTTACGTCGTCGTAGTCGGCGCAACGCGTGTAATCTCCGGCGAATCTCTTCGAAATAAATCGTCTCTTCGGCCGAGCTGTATAGGTGTAAATGAGAAGAGACGAACACACGTATATACACGCGTATTATACGAAAAAAAGACAATACCGTGCCGCCGTCTGCCCCTCGCTCTGACACACGTCCCCTCCCGTTTACCCCATCTATCTTTTTCGCACACACTAGCTGTGGTCATATAATAGTGGATATGCTTGTGCGCGTGTGTGGTTTTGTATACACACATAATCTCTCTCGCACACTCTCTCTCTCCTCTCACTCTCCCATGCAGTCTCTCATTCTCTGTCTCTTTCGCTCGCGGTTCCCGTGTGTATAAATCAGTTTGGCTCCGGTTCAACAATTTGTACCAGTTTGCTTTCCGATCGTCAATAATTAACTTCTACTTTTTTTCTTTATTCCCCCCCCCTTTCCCCCCACCGGCACACCACACGGCCGTCGGCCTTTTATTCGTCGTCCTCTCTCATTCCATCGGCGTGCGATAAATTTCCACCCTCTCTGCGGCGGCGGCCGAGTTCAATTTACTCGCACGTCCAGCTATACTGCAACACACACACACACACACACACACACACATATACATCGAATATATGCTATATAGGCACTCGATTCTCGGGCGCTCGGTCTGGCCATCGATCACACAGCCGACGCCGTTCGTATAAATATAATATAATAAATGCGCGCGAGAGGCGGTGTGTGCCCTTTTAATCAATTTAATTAACAGTCGTTCGGTCCGCGTCCCGCGCACCACCGCCATCGTTCTATATTATATATTATTCCTGCTCGTATATATTATTATTATTATTATTATACGCCGTCACACGATATAGCTTCTATTCCTCTATCTCTCTCTCTCTCTCTCCCACTCTGTACGCGATGGCTTTACACGCGTATTACCGCGGCGGCAGTAGCGGATACGACAATAATAATTACACTGCACAATATCATATTATACACGCCGTCGTCGTTCGAGCCTCGTGTAAATTTTCCGGTCAAAAACAAATAATAATAACGTCCATCGAAGTAAAGGAGAGAGAGGGAGGGGGATAATTTACGTTTATATGTCATTCGGTCGTCGACCACCCTCTCGCCCACCACCCACATCTGACAACCGCTCGAAACCGTTGGCGCCCGCGTATATCATACGTATATATCACGATCTCGCGGCTGCAGCGATAGCGCACGCACATTCGACACCATATAATATATACGTACTGTTATTTTGTGCGAGAATTTTAGAAAAACACATTTTCAACACGTACCACGCACGTCTCTACAGTATACAATACGTGTTATAATAACATCAGTAGTGTATATAGTTAGCGATACGTACAATATATCATATACGTACACGTAAACATCTAAAACCCGCCAGTCGTCGCCCGAATTAGAAATCATTCGATTCCCGAAAACTGTGCCAAACTCGAACATCGTGAGCGCCGCCACCACCCTAATGCTCTGACAATAAAATGTAATTTACACCATATCTATAATAATATTAAATTTGCATTTCCGTGTCGGGCGTTTTCGAGTGGGCACTTAAAAGCTCATTCCGTCATCATCAAACTATATTATGCAACGCACAAACACGGTCATCCCCGTTTTTAGCTTTATTAATACGGATTCTGATTTTTGGAATTTGTCAAAATTATACTCAAATAAATTTTTTTTTTTAACATTTTTGGTTTTTTTTATACTATTTAAGAAGTGTAGAAAATACGGTGATACAAACTTTTGTTTTCCAAATGAGAAACCCCTTTTTTATTTAAATTTTTTTAGTGGATACTTTATTCAAAATTTGAACGAGTAGTTACTTAGTTATTAAAACGCGTATACTAAGGACACTTTACAAAAATATAAAATATATGTAATATTGAATCTAGTACTCGTATTTATTACACTTAGATCATTTTTAAAAATAATTAGTGTCGATAGATAATATTAATTACTAACATTGTCTAAATCACAATAGTCCCTAAATCTTCTAAGCCAATTATCATATGGACCTATTATTATCCTTAAAACACAAAGTTAAAATAACTTAAAAACTACTCGTTAGAATTTTAAATTGCGTACATCAACATTTTCAGAAAAATTATCTGCTTGATAATTTTACTGTAGAAAATGGGGGCTTTCATTTGAAAAACAGAAGTTTGTACATAGGACACTCCTTAAATAGTACAAAAAATCTCATTAATTTGAAAATATAGTCTCTAAGTATATATTGTTAAATTCTGGAAACCAGATTTTGAATAAACGCATTACCTATTGAAGAAAAAAATAAGATGAGCATGCTTGATGAATCATGCTGTATATAAAAGTAAACGTATTATTTTTTTTCACACAAAATCTTAACGCAATACATTAAATTATCATAATAATTCACGATCAATTACGCATTATAATAACATTAATTGTTATCCAATAATATAGTTGGACGTTAATCATTATGAATTTATACACTGTACTATATCGTATTATTGTGTTTTCACCGGTGTTCTAAAATTTAATAGTATTAGCCATTTGATAGTATCTTTGAACAGGTCTAAGGAAATATCGATATACTCGTAAAATTATGTAATGTTGTCTACAAGATTTTAAAATCGTAAATTGTTTTTGGATATTATTACATAAACAGTTAGTATATATTTTTATAGTGGACGTTCAATTGCGAGTGGAATCGTGTTGATTTTTCTTAATATATTCGTTGACCTCCCCATAAATATAATTGGAATCGTGCTGCCAAAAAGGCAAAACGAGTAAAGTCGTGATTCTCAATGGCCCACAAGTGTTAGCTATCCAATTGAAACAGTAATATATTAGAAACACACTCGAAGTGGTAATTAATTATATCGATAACAAGATCACGGATAATGTCATATGAAAAATAAAAGTCTATAAAATTAAAGATGCGTTTTCTGTCAAATTGCTTAATCATCATCTTGTACGTAAGTGTTACATTGTTATTTATAGTTGAATACTATCACGTTTACATATTTATTTTATTTTGTATATTTTATGTGCATACTATATTATGTATTAAAAACAAATGATTAATACATTTAAGAATTGATTTATGTTTTTTTTTTGAAATTGAAAAAAATACTAAATTACATTATAATTTTAATCAATTTTCATCAGTTTTTTTTATTTGAATAACTTGTATAAACTATTATTAAAATAATAATATGTAATTGATTATTTTTTTTTCTATAGATTTAGTTTAATTAATTATTATTATACAGAAAACTATTTATTAGTTAGGAGAAGAGTAAGTTCTCAGTATTTGGTCTGTAATTTTGGTTATTAAGATAATTGGTGTGTTTTCTTAAGATAAAAGTAAATTTATTTGATGAGGGCAGACGAATAAAACTCATTTTGTTTCACAACGTAATTAAACAGATAACAAAATAAAAAATTACTTAATGTTTGTGTTTAGTGCTATTAACTGTCTTTGTACTCTTTGTCGTTCTATATAAATATAATCATATATTTGTATATTAATTAATTATGTTGCTTTCACATTTATTTTTCTGATGATTTTAAATTAGACCTACACGTTTTATATGTATCAAAGCTCGACGATATGATACTAACTAAATGCTAACATAAATATTTCAATGTCTATAAAATTAGCTTTAAATTTTAATTAACGACGGAACAATATTATTTGTGTTTAAGATTAAAAATATTGATTTATTTAAAATAAACATACAATTTCAAAGACAGTTATGGTTTTCTATTTGTTTTAAGTAAATTTGAATTAAATTACATAATTTATTGTTAGTTGGTATTTTCTTATAAATATTATAATATTTACAATATTCGTTGTATAATCTTCTAAGTATAGATACGTTAGTTATCTTTGGTTTTATGATTATTTTAAAAATCATATTAAAACATGAATTATATATAAAATCATAATAGTATGTTAATTTTTTAAAAATTAAATGTATAATATGCACTATGCAGTTATACAAATAGATTCGCCAGTCATGCACTCATTCTATGTTTTCCATTAATAATGATTTTTTTTAAGTCCTGAGTTTTGAAACTATAAAGTATACTTACTGGTATGAACAATTAAAAACTATAAAAAAATACTACCTACTAACTCAAAAATTAATCACGTTCAAATTTTGATTTATAAACAAAAACATTAAAATTATCAAAATAGTCATTTGATTTAACAACAATCTTAGTCGAATAAATTATACAAATCCATTATTTTCTGCTTGTTTATCATAGACTAACGATAGTACAGCGAAGTCAGACGATTTGATATGTTAAAGTAATATTTTATAGGTAGATACGCGTCACAGACCGCTACGAAAAAGGTTGGTAGGGTCGGGGGCGAATGTACATACTAAGGTTCCCACACCAGATATGCCAAATAAAATTTACTCATGGGTATACACACATAAGTTCCCTCAAGGAAAAATACACCAGTACATAAGTTCCCACACAAAAAAAAAATTATAACGAATACAAACTTCCTTCTCACTTTATTCAGACTTATGAGTAAGGACTGACAACTAAAACCGTAATTGGTATGGTTAAAATTTATTTGTTTGGTATTGCATAAAAAAAAGTCTAATGCCATTTTTAACTGAACCCGGTCAATATAATATATATATATAAATATTTAGGTTTATGTAGTCAACGTATTATACGTATATAAAATAATAATAATAAGCTAACCTACGGATTTAATTAAAAATTTAATTGGACTTTTTTTATGCAACACAAAAACAAACAAATCCTAAATTCAAACTTTCAAATTTTTCTTCGTGTAGGAATTTGCGTACGGGTGTATTCTTTTCGTGAGCGAGCTTACATAATATCGTGTTATCACTTACTTATTATGTTTCGTGTGGGAACACGCTAGCCTAACATACTAAGCATCGAGTCGAGTGTATCGGAAAACGTCGACATTACAAATACCTAACTCATATTATTATATAGTCCCTCTGCGCTCGGCGCATTTCGAGCGATGTCTCCAAATTCTGATACACGGTTTGTTATCATTATATATTATTGCAATCATTGTTATTATATTTCTCGCCATCTGTATAATACACGGAGGTTTAGCAGGTACATTCGTCGCCGTATATATAATGTTATGCGTTTTCCGAGATAGACAGTTTTCCCAATTCCGTACGTTTTCGGTGTGCAGTTGACTGTAATAGTACTCGAGCGATTGGAATTTCTATTCGCACAGACGCCGTTGTGTCTGTCCGCGCCCATTGCATCTGTCGGGTTTCCGTACGCGTACTACAACAACAACAATAATAATAATAATAATAATATAATCTCTGTCTCGTGATGTGTATACGGTTCGTAACGCCGCCGCTCAGCTATTGCTCCGAATTATTGTGTGGTATGGCGTATCGAAAACGTCAAAAATAATCTGAGAAACGGCGATACGGACGTCCGTGTAGGTATATATTATTATGTATGTATAAATACATATTGCACTGTAAAGACACTTCGACCGAGACAGATGAGCTGCTGAGGCAGTTCTGGTGATAACGCGTTATATTATTATTTGTACGGCTCAAAAACCGCAAACAAAAACTCGAAAACTGCATATTGATAATATTATTATGTTCTTATCATTCGTTCGGTTGTTGTTGTTGTTGTTGCTGTCGTTGTTAAATTTAAAACAAAAGTCGTGGAGCATACGATATTATATAATGCAAATTATTCCACGACAGATCGTCGCTGGTTTTAATTATTTGTTGCTATGTTATCACGTATTCGCTCCATTCAAAATCTCGGCAGTGTGCAAATAATTTATGATAAGTTTCGTTTTCAATACTTTTTTATTGACTTGGACCATCGTAGAATTTGCAGTTGCCAATATACACCAATATTGCAATGAGTTTCGTTATTATACGCGCTTCATGCAGGGCGTCCGATTTATCATAAAAATATTATTTATTTTAATTTGGGCGAGCGTTACATAATTTGAATGTTATATGAAAAGTAGACGTAATAAAACATGTCTACGCGGTGGCTCTCGTTATTTCAGCACCACCCCAATAAAAGTTTTAAAGGAAATATTTTGTAAGCCCCTCGACTAATGCGAAATAATAAAGTCGATGACGTGGCATGATGAATTTCCTAATCAGCGACTTGGTATTAAACTTAAACCGTATTGAACATTGCTAGATCCTGCAGAATGGGTAACCACTTGGGATTTTAACTAATACCACGTATATCATCGGATAACCAACTTATTACTAAATTGCTCTGGAAGAGAGCGGCGGATAAGACGTTATACGAATCAGAATCCTTATAATATTCTATAGCAATATTACCGTATACAATAATGTAACGTATTATATGTGTATAAAGATAAAACACAATTTATTATTTTTCGTTCAAACAGTTATTATGATAAATAATATTATATGTACATGATATATCGAATGCATACGTAAACTCTAAGAAAAAAAAATCATGGTTTATTCAAGTTACGCATTATTTAAACGGCGGAACTCTGCGCAGAAACGTTTCGAAATAAATTTAATAACTAATATTTATTATTGTATAATATATTTATTTTAAATCCTAATTGAATAGTACACAATTATTACTTATTATTCACGTTACTTACATTATATGAATATTATCATATTCAAACCGAATTGTTTAAGTTTCGTGCGTTTAAATTATATACAGGCATAAGATGTAGAACGTTTTAAAATGCTTACGATACCAACGACATATTTTATTTATCCGATATTTGACAGTGGCTGCAATATATTATTATTATAATAATAATATATAGTGTTACACAAAAACTCAACACTTATTCGAGTCAAAAGTATCAGTTTCCTATGGGTAAATTCAAAGCTGATAAATCGTGTTTGTGCCGGGGAAAAAAAGTAGACTGCCGGCACTTTACCAAACGTGACGTGACTGCAGTTCAATATTTCGTCATTATGGTAAAAGCCCTGGAGGTTTGTCTCAATTCTAAAAGGTTCGTTTATTTAGAGCTCCGGACGTTGTTGGCATCCGTAGAACTTTTAAGAACCCCCACCTTTTATACATCCTTTACTGTACGAATAGTTGAAATCCTACAGAAATTTGTCAAGATTCGACAGACGATGATTGATTGGTACATTGGCACACACCATTGTCAGTGTCTATTTGTTTCGAAATGTCCAAAAAAAAAAAAAAACGAGTGCAGTGCTTCTGCCGCAGTTTCCTCGTTATAATCGAACCTTCCAAAAGAAAATAATAATTCTCATTTCGTTTTTAAGACCTATATAGTATTATATAGAAAGTAAACCGTTTTTTTCTGTGAGTTTTAATAACGCGTATAGGTACGGGAAGGAAAAGTGTTATGTTTAATTTTTTTTTTTTTTAGTTTTCTTTTACGGTTTTGAATCTTGTAAAATGTGTTCACAACTTTGAATGTTCAAAAAGAAAGGAAGAAATGAAAATAATAATAATAATAAAAAAAACCTTCCCAGCGTAATCCACAAAGGACATCCTAACACTGACCCAAATCTCAGAAAATAACCCGTATGAAATACAAAGGGTATAAAAAAAGGGCCTAAACAAACATATATATATTTATGGTATTATACGTAGTGTTATACGTTATGCGGTAATGTATGTGTATAATAATATGGTATATTGTCTGTTTTATTCACTCGCGAAATGTATATATACGTTTTGATATAGTGGACCGACATTTTAGCATAAATATGTGTATTCTGTCTACTGCCATTCGAAAAGGTTTTTTTCGGGTATGTTTGCAGCAGTTCATCCGCGGTCGTATTATTGTGGTTGTACCGCATTTAGTGCGATACATAATAATATACTTTCGCGTATTGTCCGAAGAAAAATGGTCTCGAATTGCAGCAGCGGCGATGGATGGCTATCGCATTTTATATAATATTATAAAATATGATAAAAACCTGTATAGAAATTGTAGTGTATGTATAAATGCGTCGGCGTCAGTTCCAAAGTTTTAAAATTATATATTTTATCGTTGTATGATGTAGTCTGCAAGAAGGGGGGTACGTATTAATGAACTTCACATCTCTATAGCGCGAACGGTATATGCGAGGTGCTCCAAGATATCACATTTCAGTAAGTTTGCTGTAATGCGATCGGGATACATTTTTTTCCCTTGGATGATCGCATCACCCCTTATGTTAAATTGAAAAACGGACAAATTACAATTTTATTTTAATCTTACGAAAATTTTATTGTCCAGTTGGCCATCATTAAAATTAGAAAATAATTACATACAATATCACTATTAATTTTGACGGTGTGCGACGCTCGTATAGTTTCATGGGAGTAGCCTGATCCAATACTCTGATAATATGCATAAAGTGACAAGTTTGTGTAAAAACGGCAGCCATGTAGGGACAAAATGCGACGTCGTATACATGAATCTAAATACACATAATATAGCGACTAGCTTGATCGTGTGATTACGAATAAATATAAACCGCGATGCATGCCGATTACGCACAGCCGTCGTTTCAACAATAATACAATAATAATATCAGGATTAAAAATGGTTTCTCGTCGATCCTTTCAATTCATACGCTCGCAGAGAGCATTATATCCGGCGATAACATTACGTTTTATACAATTAATAATTAACCAGTTGTCGTTTTTCAACAATACAATTCTCGACGGTGCGAATAGTGGTACGCTGCACTTATATACAAGCGGTCTTTTGAAAGAGAGGACTAGAGATTTGATTGGAAATTTTCAGCGCAATTTCGGAACTCGTCGACGGGGGGCCCGAAGGAGTTTCGGACTAAATAACCTCGGTAACGCGTGTCGGGCCCGAGACGAACGCTTCGTGTGCCGTCATCGCGGTATCATCCCGTAAACGATTCGATCGATCGGCTCTGTCGTTTTGACAGTGTATAGGAATATAATGTATTTTATTATAATAATGCAGAAGTATATTATAGTTTTGTGCGCAGACGAGTGGCGGCGTAGTAATTCGTTTTTTTCCCTCCAAAGTGTCGTCCCTTTTCTCGACCGGGACGACTCGCACGCGGCTCTCAATTTCGAACGCGCCGCATGCGGTCCGTCCGTCTGTCCGGGCTTGACGGACGGCGGCGGCGGCGGCTCTGCAGTGAAGACCTATTTCGGCCAGACGCTATAGTATTTATATATACGCCGTTTATACACCCTTTTCCCAGGCGTCACTGTGTTATCCATTATATTATGTATTTTTATTGTACCGCGCAGAGTCGGCGGCGTTTGACGTGAGACCCGAAATCGTCCAAAACAAATAACCCCGGTCCGGGCTATACGGTCGGCCGTCTAATTTTAACGTCGTCGCCGGTACTAAAAATACACGGAAAACGTGTGAAAACAAAATACACTCGGCGGTGTTCGCGAGCACCTCGGAGATTCTTTCGTCCTCCCCTGCACGTTATCATAAGCGTTGGTCTGCCGCTCGCACATGATGCCGAAACAGAAAACGTTCCGATATATAAGCGACATAAACGATAACACTGTGTACCTATATATAGTATATATATTATAAGTAATATAATGTTGTATGATGGACAGGCCGTAAGGCTTGACGTAATCGTAAATAAAATATAGATAATACACGAGGGGTGCGTATTTGCAGGACGGTTTTGACATTCAAGCGAAATAACGACCGGCCGAATCGTCCATATAATATTCCTACCCCTATATACAGGGGTATTATATGACGCATGTAGTCGTAGTGGTGTCTGGAATGTTATTTTTGAGGTATAGCTATATTATACGAAGGTGAATTTTACCTTTTTTTTTTTGAAACCGATCATATAGCAGGGCGAGAAAAAATAATACTGTGATGCCTCATAAGGTTTAATAGTTCGCGCGCCACAATCATATACCTATTGTATGTACCTATATAGTTCTTCTGATAGACCGTGCATATCGGTTTATAAAAATCCGTCGGAGAAATCAACTTGACACATCGTGTTATGGTTATCGTATATTATTATGGTATGGGTGTTTTCTGTTTTTTATTTCCTATATGGCTATATAACGCGTGCCAGCAATGCACTCGTAATATGGACACAAATCGTTCCGTTTTGGTTAACTTTTTTTTTATCCGTCTAGATTCCAACAGGTGAACTTCAATCTCTCCGTTTCGATTCATTTACATAATATATTTTATAGGCATAATATATATACACATATTATTATTGGGTATACCAGCATATATTGTATAATACAATTGAAGATACGACTTATTTTCCGGTTTTATTTTTTTTTTAATTTTAGTTTTTTTTTTTTTGAGACAGAGGAAATAAATACATATATTTTATTATTTACATATAATTTATTGTGTATTATAATAACGAATTGGTACTTAATTTAAACGAAACTCCGTTATAATTTAAAATTCCAATAATGTAAAAAACACAGGCATTTTTATTACGTTTTTAAAACTAGTAAAAAAAAAAAAAACTATACATTCCTGAACACCTTGATTTTTCAAATTCATAATATATTATAAATTATATTGAATAATATCAAGTATTATTCAATGATTTGTTGTTTGTATTGTTATTGTTATTAAAACTAAACGATATATTATAGTCCTGCCATCAGGCATTTGCTTTATTTTCTTGAAAAATATACATAAATATTATACCTACGACTTAGCTAACTGAGACATTGCACCAGTGCCAAATTATGTGATAAAAACTAATAAAATCGAGTTTATATTGTATGTATAGTCAGTAGGGGTACATGCATAATATTAAGTATTAATAATAATAACTACTATAATAAAATAACATAAACGATGATGAATTCTGTATTTAAATTTAAAAACGAAGGCCGCGTGTTGTTCGACAGTTCAATTAGAGCTGAATCGATCAGTCGGTATTCCGAAATGTGCAGGTATAGCGAATTTGTGTTTTTGAACGACGTGTCATACCAATTCGTTTTTTATTTCGCTCATGGTTTAGTCAGTCCGTTAACAGCCGACCGAGTCATTGCTTAGAATTCTACCGCACCGGGAGATATATGCGGCCTTGTACGATATATATATATATATATATAATACGTATTATACAGGTATACCACCTATATGTACAATCTTACTAGTGTTACGGGTTTTCGGTTTTTTAGCGATTTTACATAAAACCGAGTTTCGAAAGAATATTGGGTGTTTAACTGCAAGATATGACGACGACAACGACGTTTATGATGATGACGATAAGAGCCACCATCATTGCCATCGTCCGATGCTTTCGAAGTGTGCCTAAAAACGATTGTGCTGATATTTTGGCGCCCAACAATGCCAGAATTACGGCAGTTAATCCCCCAGCTTGGATTATAAAACCGTATAATATACCGTCGTAGTGAAACAATAATGATATTATTATTATTATCGTAGTCGTCGCCGTCGTCGTTATTGGGTGAAACCATTTTCTTTTATTATGATTGTATATAATAGCGCATGTTCGTAGACGTTCGTAATCTTCGAAATTGGACTTTATAATGGAATATCTTATAATACTCGCGCGCGCACACACACACACAACAGTCACACGCGTACGCAAACACCAAGTCGTCTCGTAAACGGGACTCCGTTATTTGTGCGGGTATTCGAAAGTACTGCAAAAGCACAATTTCGCAATATATTAAAAAAGGCGTAGGTTTTTTTTTCATCAAATCCGCCGTTTTTATTATTCGCCATCTCTCCGTCGCACCGCTGCAAACTGCGTGAAGTATAATAATGTATATAGAAGTATTTCTATGAAAACAACAATAATAATAAATAAATGAATAAAAGCAGAAAAAAAACACTTCTCTAGCGTACAAAATATTCAGGTCTCTATTTATATAGGTTATGACAGAAAATATTTTTTAATTTTCTATTAAAATAATAATTTGTCATTAAAATATTATGGTTAAGAGATAATAAAATAAACTTTATGATAATATTATAATCCATTGACTTTTGTCAAATATAAATATTAATAAGAAATCGTATAGTAGTGACTGTATAATATGAAAAAAAAATCAAACAAAACACAGGAATTACGTAAATAACAGTCGGTATTATCGTGTCGTTTGCCAGATGAATTTATTAATTTTGATTCGGTTGCCAAATTAAAAATGTTTGTGTTAAATTATTAGTATGAATTGTACTCTGCAGCTATATTATATTGAGTATTATTGTTTTAATTGTATGTTAAAATTAAGAAACTTGCTGCACCTTTACCCTTAGCGGGCCTTAATCAAATCAAATAAATAACAAAAACATAAAATAAAAATATTGGTGACCGAATCATAAAATATATAATGATATATATGCATTGATATTGGTGACCAAGGCTACAACGGATGTTTCGGCTCATGAATATCGTAACGACAAACGGACGACAGCCACGACGGCCATATTATAATATAGTTTTATTATTATGTGTATTGTGTATGATATACATTGTGCAGAAACCTAAAAACTAAATGGATTTTCGTGCGAACGACACGAACAAACGAAGAAGAATATGGTTGTCTGCTTTTTAATAACATTACGAAACGCACGTTTTCGACTATATATTATAGTACCGTGAATAATGATTTCCGTCACAATGTCGTTGGTAAATGTCTTCGGTACGATTCTCATTTGGACTCTAACCGAATCAATCAATTTTTTTTTTTGGTCGTTCTTTACACAGTTATTAATATTGTTATCATATTGGCTCGGAAGTCTAGTGTGAAATAATTACTCGCACGCATACAATTGTGCGCACTCGGTATTATATGCATTGAGTGGGTATAATTTTTAATTCATCAGCTATCACCAATCACTCACATCCAAACACATCTGCGAAGGGAAACCGCGATGATGGCTGTGACCAAATAATATTAGTAAAACTCATAGAACCTATAATAATATACAGTTAAATAATATTAGCCAACCTATCAATCGATGACTTACGAACGTCGATGTACCACGGCTTTAACATCTTTAACAATTTACCGAAACAAGCAACAGCCTATAATTTTTATTATACGTCCGAGTACGTAAAAATTACTAATCAGCTGTCCGACCTCATGCAAACATTGTTGGATTTTATTCATTTTTCAAGTTATCCGCCGTGATTAAAAACCTCTCGAATTGAGTCGTTAAATTAAAATAATTAGGATAGCTACCAGAATAATATTTCTTGCAAAAATATTGTTATCTACATTGTGTTATTCATAGAGATTATTACAATAAATTCTCTTAAGTTTTATATTATCTAATTTACAAGTTGTAAATGGAAAAAGTTACGTATACATATTATTGGCACATCATATTGCATGTGCGCCTGTGATCAAAATACAAAAATATTGGGAAAAGTTCTTTAATCAAATGAGTCAAATTTTCCGTATACCTACATTAAATATATTTATGATTTAATATAAAAAGTATTCAAATTAATTTTGCAAGTTGTACAAGTTTGTTAACCAGGTTATTTCAGAGAATTAAAAAAAAATAGTAATTTTAATGATATTGTAGCAACGTCAAATATTGTACAAACAATTGGTTGTTAATAATAATCGTTACTCTTTGTATTTATTTTTCAGTAATGCTTCCAGAAAGTTTTGGTAAATAAAGAGAATTTTTTTATTGCATGTACATTACTAATTACATTACGACAAAGTGGGCTCATTGAATATTACCGTCTGACGATGTTTATAATTAACGTATCCGAAAAAGCGAACAAGTCATTAAATAAACTAGAAAACTTTTACACGAAAAACGGATGGAAATGTAGTGGTTTTGATGCGATTACCGTTTCTTCTTGTTTAAATTGGTTATATTTTAATGGCAGATTTGTTTTACCTTTACACTCGTAAAATCTTATCTCAGATCCAGCTTTTTTGGCCTCGTGGGATAAAACTTTATGCTTATTAAACTTTAAACTATTTAATTATTTTGTTGATTATAAACAGTATTAGTGAATAAATATACTATATATTACTTAAAATCTTAGTAGTAAAAAAAAAAATATTTTTTTTTGGACATTTATGAGATAATTTTAAAATAATATGCTCTACCTACACGTGAGTCGTAAAATATTATGTGCCGAGATAAAATAATATACATTGAAATCAGTTGGATGTTAATACCATCTAATGTATCATACGGTAGTCATTTTATAAAATCAATTAGTTAGGAAAATCATTCGATCTATCAATGCAGTAGTGTCATGTTAATTACACTGGTATATTAAATTAGATTTTTAAATTTTACTCGCACCGTTCGATTGCTCATAATTGTTATAGTTTTTTTCTTGTTTAATACGTTCGATAAAAAAAAGAGCTAGTTATTCACTAAAGCTGCTGAGTGAATAAAAGTAAAAAATTAAATATTGAAAAGTGTCTAGTTAACGCGATTGATCGAGTTAATTGTGTTATTTTATTTTATCGGTAATGTACGCCAATGCGATTAGTGCTTATGTGACATGTATTTTACATGGGTTTTAATATTATAATATTAAACCAGTGTATAAATTTGTTATTTGTAAAATATCCGAACACCGTAATTGCGTTAGAATTTAAATATATTGAACTCATTTGAATTCACATCAAAACTTTAATGCTGTAAATATATTAAAATTTGATAAAGCTTCGAATCGCATTGTAGTGCATAATATAATAATGATGAGACATCGCGTTATAGATAAACTTCACTGCACCACATTTGGCCAAGGCATCGCGGCATCTGTGTATGTCTTACGAGCTCGAAAATATCGCATGACTCAAACCTAACGCAACAGACAAGGCTCGAACTTCGTAGTATACTATAAACATCAAACGCGCCTCACGTTTCATAATAAATATACGATTTGCAGGAATGTAAATCCTACGTAAGTGTAATAATAATAATGTGCAACACGCACATTGTACTTAATAACCGATCACGTAATAAAAGTCCTCGTGTTTAGTAGTTAGAGCAATAACATTGGGATAAGAATACAACTACTGAGAAACGGTGCAAAAGGAGGAATTCGCATATTATATCGAGGAGGTATTATGAGCGCGGATGGGATAATAGTGAAAAGAAGACAGTATAGGTAGCGAATATAGGTCTAGCTAAAATAGCATTTAATCAAAAAGAAGCCTTTTCACTTTGAGAAATATATTGGCCTACATATTAAAAATAACCTTCTAAAAATAAAATACGTTGGGAGTGTAATGCTTTATGATAAGGAAACGTAGATGATTCCCATAATAAAAAAACAAAATAGAAAAGCATTTGAGCGAAATGTTGTAGCTACAGAAGAATACTCCAGATAAGTTGAACATATATAATATGGAGACTATATAATGAAAAAGTACCTATTTGAAAAAATATCAGATTTCTATAGAAATGAATATTAATTATTAACTATTAAGAAAATATAAATGCATGAATTATTGTTCTCGTGCGGATATATGGCGGACTACTTGGATTCAAAAATGACGGAAGGTGCCTATGAGAATCGTGTAAGAATACTACAATAATTGAAATAGATACTTACATGATATATTATACGACTGATTAATATAATGCAGATGGTTGTAATTTTATAATATATATTTAAATATGAAGAAATTAAGAGAATGTGCAAGTATATCAAAATGAAATGAGTGCAGAACATTTTTGGCTACTGTAAACTAATCTCACTGTCATTGGTGAAAGTCATGGGGGGGGGGGGGCGTGGGGGACTTAGTCCCCCGCTTATATTGATGTTAAAAACGTTAGCTCTCCCTGAAATGTTAATAGTTTTCCGTCTATACGCTCACTACAGGATGAATATCATACAGAGAAGAGAATTATCGGTCGCTTATCATATCGCGGTTGCAACCACGATCACCGAGGTCCTGCAGGCTGCAATACGAGATGCAGTCTTCCTATCGTGTAAAAATGTCAAAATCCAATTTGCGCAGAGTTCCCGAAACGGCTGCGGCGCGTCTTAACGAGTGGCAAATATTATATTCAACGCACAATAATAATATTTAACATAATATATAGATCGGTGCACGAGCAATAACACTACCTATAGGTACCATATATATGTATGATGATATAATATAACAACTCTTTTCCGACACGACACGGTAGTCTCGTCGTAAAGGGAATATTAGTTTCACATAACTCAGAGTCGAGTGTGCGAGAATATATTATAAACGCCGTATTAAAAAAAAAAAAAAACATCTGTACGGCAGCGTCGGCGGCGGTTTAAGTAATTCGTTTTCATTTCGTGTGCGTGAGATGCGTAATATCACCTTTGATTAATGATTATTGCGTCTGCGCCGAGATCGGCAATTGGAAACGGTCGTCGGTTTGATGTTGTTCTTTTTCCTCCGTCTGGAATAATAACGTAACAACCAGCGATAATAATGATAGTATAACGTGTACCTACCTATGTATATATTATATACAGGTAACGCGGTAGCCGTGGTAGCTGCAGCAGTGGACCGGGTCGTGATTTAAGCGACACCTTATGCGCAGGTACAACAGGTAAGACACACACGCGTAGGTAAAACAATAATAATAACACAATATTATTATGCATCAAACAATTTTAAACGCTCATAATACAGTCTCCGTACAATAATATAATATATAAGTGGAATGCAGTGGTGCAGTTTTGTTGTAAACGCGTCCCAGCGCGTTGCAGATATTTTTTTAATTCAAGACGCGTCCCAATCGCTACGAAAACAAATTGCCCCTGCGCCGCGATGTTACCGTATATAATATTTTGCTCCCGTGGTCGATATTTTAATATTATAATTATGTATATTTTATTACGACGGCCGATTTTGGGAACGCCGATTTATTATTGTTATAGGCATTATCGTTTATACATAATGAGATTATGATGTATTTTACCTTTGAGCGCATAAACGTTTTATGAGCGTCGGACGATTCTGATTTATAGGAACCATCTGTGTGTGCGGTGTCAGTGTGCAGGTATTACATTATCGACAGAGGAAGAGTAGGAGGAGTTGATGCCGCCATTAACGTCGTGTAATATACGAAAAATTGCCTATAAATTGGCGATTTACAGCTTTACATAGGTACTCATTTTATAGTATTTTGCTTTCTTTTTTTCCGCCTAATAATAATCGTCGATAAAAACTAGATCCAGCCAATGGGTGTAATCATCGATAATTTGAAAGTCGGTAAAGTATTATTACACAACTACTAGAATATTATAATATAGTGGCTGCTGCATCTTATATTATGACGCACACCGCTGCAGTAAATTAACCTGTATAATATTATGATAATATTAATAAAGTAATATAATATGACTCAATTCGATAATAGTTTCGTAATTGTTAACAAATGCCGCGTAATAGCAGTGAAACATACAGGTGATTATACTTATAATTATTTTCGTAAATTAAAAACATATTTTATCAATATTCGTTGTAAATAAAATCTGCATAATAATCGTACATTTTACCACTCGATTTAGCATTGCGTAGTTCAACGAGAAACTGCTTAGAGTATAATAGTAGAGCGGCAACACACACTATACCGATACGAGTTATATTTAACCAAAAGTTTGACTTGTTTGGATTTCAAGCGCACTTGGACGAGACTCACCTCGTACGCACGAATAAAATATTCATCCGATGAATTACGTACATAAAGAATATTGATTAAAGTCATCGTAGTGTCTGTCCTATCTCTGCTGCGAGTACGACATGTATTTTATTAATTATTAATATTTGCGCAACCACGGTTTGATATATTTTAACACTTGATCAATAAAATATCGTGTTTATAGACACCGTTTGAAACAGACGTCATGATGATATCACCTTTAAAACGTTACTTTACGGATGTAAACATTACGCTAATTTTTTTATACCGAGTTCTTAGATCGGTTGACAAGACACGTATCTAATATAGTGAGCGCGTTTAGGGATTCACTTTGTATTTAATAATATATCATTTAATTAAGTACTGGCATAATATATATTCTGTTGGTAAGTACGTGCATAATATAGAAGCAGTGTATTGCGCGTAAAGTATAATATTGATTAGCATATTTGTCTCTGCTTTATTGTATTTTACGGAGAAAAAAAATATAATCCACAAAAATCGATTCGAATATGATGTAATATTATTATTGTACTTTTCGTTGCAAAACGACCCGTGCTCCAGATTACCCCGCCGCGGCATTAATAATTAATCCCGCAGCCAATTAAAGATTGCCGGCCGCGATGGCGCGGGGTGAGACGGAGGGTGAGCGGTTCCCATACATAAATATATTATGTTTGTAAATAGCGTCCATCTGCGCGCACGTTGTGCAATTAATATCACGATGTCGGAACAACCATATTATATATATATATATAAATATAAATATACTGTACCGGTGCAGTGATTAAGCGCCCAGCGGTGTGTATACCGCGTATACCTGTGTAGGCATATACGATATCGGTTAATTAGCTAACCGTGTACAACAACGACCGGCAGCGGCGGCGGCGGCGACGACGGAGTCTGTGCATCGTTCCACGCGATAGCCGCTGCAGATTCTGCTGCCATTCGATTCGCGCCGCGTATTATTATTTATTATTATTATGCTATCGTACTCGTTGATTAAAAACAATTAACGAGGGGCTCGAGGTAATTTCCCGATGTTTGCGTTGTTAAACACTATCGTCGGACTCGTACGGCCGACTACCACATTGCCGCCGCAAAACCGAGAACAATCGTGCAACAATTTATCCGAGACAAAACGCTGGAAACGGTTCGCATGGTCGCCCGTGACCATACGACGTAGGTATGGGGTACGCGTTGATACTTATCCGCGCAATTGTGTTCGGATAAAATCTGACGGATTTTCAAAAAATAAAAATAAATTGCAACGTTTTTTTTCTTCTCCTCAAAACGTGTATATATATATAGTACGTTATAGGTATGAGGCGCGTAATACACCTTACCCATGTACTGGTATATTATATAATACGCGTTTGCCGTTAGACGCGATACTTTTGTCGTTGGTTACATACATGGTCGGCGGCGGGTATAAGCTGCACATATTTATATGATATATATTTTTTTTAACGGATTTTACTTACTCGAAAGTTCGTACGATTTATTCATACAATTGCAGTATAACCTACCTGTTATGAGCCACTTGTTTTCGTATACGTTTTATAAAAGTTGAACCAAAATGTACACAATACGTAAATTCACGACGTCCGTGTGTTTTACAAACTGCTATGTACGTATCCACTACCCACTATTATTATTGGTAATTAGGCGTACAACTCAATGCGAAAATCATAATTATAGTCCGTTGTATAGCACTGCCGCACTAAAATTTATCAATTGAAATACTGATTGCCAACAAAACATGTAATATGTAACTGAATGCTAACTAATTATTGACTTCAAAACATATAATAATATATACACTTCATTAACGCCGGGTCGGGTGCCGTGCAGCACGCGAATCATCGAAAATCAGATTTTCAAATGGAATTTCGACAAAGTAGCGTTGATTAACGTAGTCCATCGCCGCCGAGTTGACTATTAACTACGGTGAATTTTTGGCGGAATAAGATACTTACCTCCACAATATGGATTATTATATATTATATTGTATAATGTGGGTATAGCGGCTCAGAAGACATCAAAAGTTGACACCACCCACGTATATAAGACCGTCGCGTACAGGTAGCTAAACTAACATTGTATTATATACTGAGCAAGAGACGACCTTTCTCGTGGCGCCTAAATCATTTCATTCGAAAAAGAGCCGTCCCTCTCGATCGCACAGCAGTGTACTATGTAGGATGATTCATTAGGCATAATCCTCATCATTTTTTTTTTATCTAATAATTAATTTTTTCAAATTCTGATTTTTGGAAGCTTTAAGTATACTTGATGACCATATTTTAAATTCTTGAGATTTTTTTGTACTGCTTAAGGAGTGCCCTGATTGGAGGGCATTATTAATCTATCAATATTTAAAAAACTACTCATTCGAATTTTGAATAAAGTACATAAAAATTTCAAAAAAATATATACACTGAATAATTTGTTGTAAAAAAAATGAAGGTTCTCATTTGAAAAACAGAAATTTGTTTCACCATAAGAGTACAGGACACTCCTCAAGTGATTAAGACCTACAAAAAATATCAAGAATCTAAAAATATAAATATTTAAAAATTCCTAAAATTGGAATTTCAATATATTCATTATTAAATGAAAATATGGGGGTGAGGATGCTCTGTGAATCACCCTGTATATACTACACCAGCTGCAATCGTCTCCGATGGTTTTCGAAATATATATGATGAGTCGAATGATGGCCGTCCGTCCGTCGTTCGTATTGAAGAGCGGCTGCATCGGTCACGTCTCCTCCTCCTCCTCCTACTTCTCGTTGTCCGTATATACATCTAATGAGATGTATGTACACTTCTAATGACACAGAGCGCGTATCCGCCGACAGTAAGCAGAAATCGCTACCACTCTCTGCTAAGTTACCCGCCAGAGAGAGAAAAAAAAATTAAATGCGGGTAATAATAATGCGCGCGCGGTAATAACAATAATAAAACAAACATTGTTGGTATAACCAATTTAAATCGCGCGCGGCGGGACGAAAACGGAAGAGTTTCTCAAAGAGTGGGGGGGGGGAGTGAGGGAAGGTTATTTGTTTTAAAGTGAAAAACGTACTTATAATATTATAAAAAGCGCGCGTTCGTATGTATGATGATGTGTGTGTTGGCGCGTCGCTGAAAGACAGGTGCCCCGGGTGGGCGTGTCCTGTGTATCTTATGCCGAAGATTGTCGGCGGCCGCAAGTCCTCCTAATCATTTCTACGGCGGCGGGGCCGTCGGTCCGTGTCCGCCGAGTTCTTTAATTTCGTTTATTATATTATTAAATGTATATATATATATATATTATGTAGGTACCCATTTCCCTCTCGGTCAGTGTTCGTTTCGTCGCCGCCGCCCGCAGGTTATTATACAGAACGCTTCGCCGTGTGTGTACGCGTATATACACTATATACATGATATATAATATAATATACCGAGGGGGGCGGGCGCAAATGAGCTACACGGACATTTTGACGTTGTTTGTTTTTTGAATTTTTTTTTTTTTTTTTATTTCATTTATAATAACCTGTTGCGAGACGTCAAATTGACGACGAAGCGAAAAAAAAAACGAAAACAGACGATTTTTCTATATAATATTATACCATAGTACACTATAACTATATTATACACTAAGAGGTACCTATATTATGTATTATTATACATTTTATTACGAAACCGAAGATCCGAAACGGTTCAATTATACTACTATAATATGTATATAAGGGTTCACGATCCTCGTGCGTGCGTGTGTGCGTTAACAAGATAGATGAACGGACAGATGCGCGAGTGGAGGACAGACGATAACTACACGCGTTCTCTCGTAATAATAATATTATAATATTATAATAATTCGATTTCTTCTTTCTTGTATTCGTCTGATTTCAATTTTATTACTATTGTTTCCCCGTTTCGTATATTATAATATACTATTACAATATTTAGCATATACGCGCAAAGACCAAGAGCACGACGACATCGGCAAACTTATCGTGACCGATGTAAAAACGAAAGTGATTTCGCGATATCATATTATTATTACTATTTTAATATAAGGCCATGGCGACGCCTTGTAATAAGTACGATTTGTGTTCACGCGTGTGTGCCTCTAAATGTTCAATATCATCGCGACCAAGACGTTTTCGATTACAGATCACCTGTTGTACCTACTTATAATATTATATAGTTTAAAACTCAAAACGTTTATGATGATATGTTAAATCCCCACTTATACACCGGTGTACGATAAATAATGATTTATTCGTATTTATATATATATATATCAATACAAATGTCAATAATAATATTATCACATACAATAACAGGCGTTTGAATAAATTCGTTGTGATTACAATCGTATTGGATTATACACTTTTTTTTATACAACGCGAAAAGAATTTGTTTTTATTATAAGTGATTTTTTTTAAGTTTTTAAACGTAGGTCCTTTATTCTTTTCATTACCAAAATATATTATAATCTCTTAGACACATTCCGTGCTATGTCCGAGGAATACATTATACGCACGCACATATTACTATATATAGGCACCTATTTATATACAGATTCGTCTTGCTTTTCATTTGGGATTTTGAACCTTTATAACATGATGGTGAAAATGTTGCTGACATTGAATAAAATGAATACTGAATTAGACGTTTAACTGCAGTATTTAAGCCCCGTGTTTCAGAATTCCTCGGATTACATCATTCCCTTGATTCGTATCATTTAATCCGACATAATAATACAGCTTCCATTTGTTATGTTATAGCTCTCGAACCTATTAACTAATTGGTTGTGTGCACTCGCCCCATCGAAATATTCTCGAAAACGTCTAACGGAAGACGATTTAAAATCGGGCGTTTTGTATTATAGTGTGTGCGTGCGCGCGCGTGAGAGAGAGTGCTGTAGTATTATAGGTATACCTACCTAGTTGCTATCTCGAGACAATATCGATGTGCCCGCACAATATAAATCATTTATTTTTATCATTATTGACCTGTTCAACAACAGAACCACTTCGACAATGTACTACAACATCCATTGACGATTACGAATGTGATTTACGCGTATTGGTTTTAGAACACACCTACACTATATAGTAATATTATTCTCTTTTTAAATCTCTTCGGATTCGGATATACCAGCTATACCTATATAAAAAAAGTATATATTATATTATGATACCAGTATACCACATAATATGATATGCGTCTAACGTGTGATACATAATAAATATATATATATATAATATTATATACCATTATATATTATAATATAAACTTTGTATACTACATATATATGTACTATTCAAGTTTTTAAATTTTGAATATCGAGATTGCCTCTTTACAATAATATCGTTATCTTGGTTGTATTATTTTTATTACATTTTGTAAGCGTAGGTTCACTGTACAGTTATACACACACACGATATAACAATATTTTATACTATAACGCATTGTGATTCATTACATTGTTATAGGTAGGTATATATAATATCTCGTTGTAGTTAGATATTTTTGATTGCACGCTTCGTGGGTTATAGGTATAAGCGGTTAGTAAACAGTGAATAATAAGACCGTTAGGTATAGGCATACTTGCTATAAGGCGTTTAATATATTGAGTAGGCATTTAGCGATTGGATTTTTCATGCATTTAGACCACAATTAGCTGGTGAAAAATAAATATAATTCTAGATCCTGTAGTTACCAATTTAAATTTTAAAAAATAATTTGAATTTGTTAGCCCCTTTTCTCAGTCTTTTAGATAAAACTTTTTCATTTTTTTGTTTTGTTGGCCCTTTAAAAGTGCATGTATATTTTGAGAAATTAAGTAAATGAATTTTGAACCATACTACGAAAACTATCCAAAATGTAATTCTATTTCCTATACAAAATACAGACAAAAGACTATCAAATTAAACTTTTTTTTCAAAATTTAAATTGACTACTAGAAGTATATTTATTTTTTTACCAGTTTATTGGTATTATTTACTCTTGCGTAAGTACAAAAATATTTTCGAGTGCTCTCGATGACTAATGCATACGTGTATACGTGTGCTATATATATATATCATAGTCACCATGTCCACCTGTATATTTAACGTTAATAATCATATACGACTAACACAAAGATCAAGGGCTGCAGAAATGACAAAATTAATAACTGCCTAAATAACGCCCTTTAAACTTTTAACCATTAAGAGCCACTTACCCCTCAAACCAAAATGAATGTTGGTGCATTTGTCGTATAAATACGCATATAGACGCGTTTGCATAGAAATCGATTTCGAACATAGACGGAAACGATTTGGGACCGTCTGCCGAGGTGAACGTGTCTTCTAGGATATTCGTAACAAAATTCTGAATCCTGAATTATAATACATTATAATGTGATGTGCTGTGGTGCAGTTCGTCATGAGAAAAGTCACGCAAAAGCTGTGCATTATGCAAACGGTAATAAAAGTTGAAACGCATCATGAACGACGTCAAATCCAGTATACCAGCGTCGCAGACGACTTGAAACTTGTTCAAAGTTATAACAAACGCCCTTGTTTGAGGACTATATTTTAAAGTATATATATATATATATAGCACGGTTTAAATATATTTCAAATAATAATAATATATACCAAGCTCGTCCGTCGCAAGTATCGGTAGTACCCGTTTTCAAGTGGACCAAACGTTGCGTTACGCTGCACTCGCACATCAACGTAAAGACGGCAACGTTTATTATTTTATACACATCGATCTATTATAGTAATATTATAGTTTTATCATCTCCGTTCTGGTATCGGTTTGTTCACACGATCACAATCCGCTCGTCTATTTCGCTTTGCTCCCTCAGTGCTACAGTAAACTTTCGTTGTGTCGAAGCTCAAAGGGAACAGAAAAAAGTTCGAAATATCGAGTTTTATTGTAGATAGGCGGTAATGGTAATTATTTCAATGGGATTTCAATTGAATTCGAGATTACGAAAAACTCAGACATCGACCTTCGGCATAATAAGAATTTACTGTGTATTAACAGAGCAGGGACTGATCCAGAGCACAGTTCGGTGGGGAGGGGACAATATAAATACAATACATTACATTGATACAGTATTTGTATAATCGATGATAGTGTCCAGTATTAAGCGCTTTTATTATGTCTTGCTGGACTCCTAGCTCCCCCCCCCCCCCCCGGATCAGTTCCCGATGAGTGTGACTGACGACGATTTCCCGTGTCGATTAAACGAGAAAATGGGAAAACGCGGTTTCCCACACGATGTACGCCTATATATATATACACACACACCTACAAACGGACACCGCGAACTTTCGGTCTACCGCCGCGGTATAACTTATGCGCGCGCGGACCATATTATAATAACTATTACCGTATAGTAATAATAATAATATGTGTTTTTGAGTTTGTATAGAAAATTCGTCATGGTTATTACCGCGTTGAATATTAAATTGGTTTTTTCCCTTTAATATATACGCTTATAATGTAATATATATATGTATATATATATATATATATTATAGGTAGGTACGTGTTTAAATCCGGACATGTAAACGACAGGCAACCGGGGCGCTGTTACGGCGGCGGACATGCAGCGTACAATGTTATAAACACCGCTGTTATAATAATATATGCGGGGAAAAAAATATAATAATATAAAATCGGAAAAATTAATTGAAACGTTGTGATGTTTTATCATATTTATTATTTATTTAATATTTTTTTTTGCCTTATCGGTCAAATACCGGTCCACGCGATATGGAATATTAATTTTCTGTCGTCATAATTACGTGTCCGATTCGTGAACACGAATATAAAAAAGGTCGGCAAGTGGGTACCGCTCTGCTGTACAATATGTGTCGAACGGTTGAATCACTTTCATAGATGTGTTAAATTTGAATTCAATGATACAAATCATCGTATACGAAAAACGATTCTGAACGAAGACGGTCTGTTAGCTTATATAACTATATGTATTCTATGATATTATTGCTATTAAAATAATTCATTTTACTATTAAGAATTCAGTAGGTTGATTAATTTTTGCAGAAAACATCGTATTTGAAATTTTCATTGAGTGTATAAAAAATCATAATATCCTTTAAATGTGTCAAGCACCTACAAAAAAATGTTTTTAAATTACAATGAAATAACTAACATTGTCATTCTTTATTTAATATCTAATTTCGACAAAATTTGAACTTAAAATATGCATAAGAATTTTTTTTAAAGATTTTTTGATTATACTATTAAATACTTAGGAAACACCTTGTTTTAAATTTTTAATCCTTAGGTATAAAAACTGATAATTTTATACATTTTTATATGTTTATAAAAAAAACTGTGTCTATGTATTTATATTATTTTTGATCTACTATTTTAAAAACTTATAAGAACTGTCGTATTAAATTTTCAAGAAATTTGACTGGACGAAATTTTTTTTATCGATATTTAAAGAAAAAAAAATTGAAAAAACCAAAAATTTCTTAGGCCTAAATTAGTTCAAAAATAATTAAAATATTATTAAATTATTTTGGTGTATATAAACATACAAAATATATACAATGTATATAACATGTAATCTAAATATTTGGTGAAATTTTCAAATGTCTACGGTTATTCCTTTTTGAATTACATCAAAATAAGAAAATCATTTTCGAAGAAAACTGGTGAATATTCAATGTCTAATTTCAAACGCTCAAAGATAGTTTGACTACCCTATAAACGTTTTCTTTTTTAAAAAGGTAAAAAAACATATAGAGAATCTTATGTAGAATTTTCAAATCTTAGATTTAAATAAAAAATTTTTTATGAATTTCGTAATTAAAAAAAAATGCAATTTTTCATGATTTTTACGTATTTTGTCGAAATTTTAACTTTAGATACTTATAAAAACTATTGGAGACTTACGCTCACATTTTTTTTTTAATTTTCACCTACAAAAAGTTATGAAGAACTTTGTATCAAATTTTTAAGTTTTTTGATTCATAGAAAAAATTTTTATTGATAATAATAAAAAAAAGTAAAAAAAAAAACCCGAAAATTGATTATGCATATAAATGGCTTAAAAAAAGTCAAAACATATTACAAATTTTATTGTGTATGGAAATTGCTTATATAAACAGTTTGTGAAAATTTTATATATCTACTGTGATTACTTTTGTTGTTACACAAAAAAAACAAAATCGATTTTGTCAAAAATTAGCTTCGCGTAAAATTTTCCGTTTTACCCTTAATTTTTTTGTTGTTTTTCCCGGCGTATTTAAAAACTATTAGGAATTTTTCACTTTTGATCCCCTCAAAGTACCAACTAGATTTACTTATCTATCAAAAATGATATTGATGAAGAAAATCGGAACATTTTTACTGCACTAAAACGGGATGACAGCCACAAAATAAAAAAACACACAATATTGTAAAATATTCATCGCTCCGCTCAAAATCTAAAATCTATATTTTATAATTCTACACGGAGCGAATCAGAGAACAACCAAAATGTCTCCGAAAGACGAGCGCGTCGGGAGTTTTCAGTCGCCACGGTCAAGAGCTAAATCGTTTGAATACTTCCGATAGGTTTTTTCCGTCCAAAACATATAATAATATTATGTTGTGTTGTATACCATCTGCACGCTCCAAAAAGCATTTTCGGAAAACGAAAACATTTGTCAAAAACGCACTATTTTTGTTTACGAATAAAAGCATGTGTGTTTCGTTACCTAACGCTATTTCACGTCGCATAAAACCGTTTTCCTCGCGAAACGTTTTTTAAGACTGAATTTTTGAAATCTCGGCCGAGAACATACACGCGTAACAAAACGGTCTCCTCGTACATTTTAGAGAATCGATATTTTTCAACAACGGTTTTCGAAACGTTAAGAAAATAGGAATTGGCAGACAACTGTTTTTCAACGCGCGCACTTTGTTCGCAGGACGCGTTATTGTGGTGCCGCGCGTGGGGTCGTTTTTCGTGCATGCGATTTGTCCACGCCATTTTCCGTTTGATTGAACGCGTGCCGTGTTCGCAACAGTCGTCGGGCGTGAAAGTTTTCGGTCCGAACGCATTAAATAGATTGCCGAGGCTGCGGCGAAGGATAAAGTCGATAGAGTAAGTGTGTGCATATACATATATATATATATATTGGGATTTGGTCGTTGACAAGCGCGCCTCAAGACGTCGCTACGCTGCAGCCGATGTGTATTATAACAAAAACGTTTCGCGTTCGTATTTTATGCATTTTGCGATCGGTTTGTGCTGCAGTTGTTCGGCGAGCGCGAGTGAAGTTTCTTTTAAATCTAAAAGTCTTTGTATGTGTACATATATACATGCATCGGTGTGCTACAACAGCATCCGTGGTCTCGAAATATACACGCACATTTGTCACTTTGTGCGTGTTCGTGTGTGTGCGAGTTAGATAAAAGTATACACTTGAGTAATTATTATATTTTTTTTTTCGACGGCCGTAAGACTCTCTTCGTTTTGTCGTCGATCGCCCGGACTATAATATTATCACGAGACAATTTAGAATCTAAATTTTACATAATCTGTTGTCATTTTTAAAGTTGGTCATCCGAGCCGTCCGAGTTATCTGATCTTATATTATAGGTACACCTATTATAAAGCAATAGAGGTATTGACGGGCTAATGTATTAAAAGAATGTCTTCATGTTGTGTTTGAAAAAAAAGTATAGGTTCCCATTTGAGTTTTTAAAATCGACCCTTTAAACCCCTTCCCCTAATATATTGTAAACGAACATAAAAGGTACAAATCACTTTAGATGTTTTTAAATCAAAACACTTTCATATAATACATTTTTTCTATATTTTGAATATTTTTGTGATAAAATTCCTGCAAAATATATTATGAATTACCTTTTATATAAATGGATGTTTGTCTGAATGTTAGCAGTTAGCTAGAGACTCAAAACTACTGTATCATTTTCAATAACAGTTATATCAAAGAGACTTAAAGGGTGTTTTAGCTTATTTTTTCAAACCATGCAGGTAGCTAAAAGGTGTATCGGCTCCCAAAGTTAGATTTTTTTTTTATGTTTTATTTATAGAGTTGCCATTGCATATTACATATTTTATTATTATTATAAATAGTGAAATATCGTATATATATTTTTTTATAAATATATTTATAAAATAAACAAATCTTTGGTACAGTCAGCGGCGGGCTGGACAGCCAGTTATAATTTAAAAAAAATTCCATTTTTATGTTCAGGATATTTTCGGAAACTATTCTGGCTCGATTTACATGTAGTTTTTTTTAATCTCATTGATAATTTTTCGATTTACATGTAGTTTTTTTTAATCTCATTGATAATTTTTCAACAATGAACATATACGATATGGGTATATAATATTTTATTATTCTATATAGGTATGGTTATGTATGAAATTTTGCGATTCAGGGTGACTCATGACACATAAATTTAGTTTTCACTCACGAAAATCGAATAAACGTTTTGTGTATATAATGTAATATATAAGGTTGCTATTGGTTACATAAAAATATGTATAATATTAAAATATGCTATTATGGGATTTTTCATAAATAAAAAAAAAAACACAAAGGATTGTTTGTTATTCAAATCTATAAAACAAAAGGCAATATCCATAATATTATGTTTGTAGCTTATATACTCAAAAACTACTCAACCGATTTTGATCAAAATTTTTTTAGAGAGTTGTTTGAACCATGTTCGAAAGTATATGCCAAGTGTTTTATGCAATCCACCACGGGATGTGGATCTCAGTCGAATTAGCGAGGTACATCGGTGCAGATATGACCTTGTACCGAGGTACAGCACTAAAACCGAGATACACCGATATTATAGTGTCGTCATATTTTAGGTTTGTTTAATTTTTTTCCCGTGCGCGAAGTCTGGTTATACAGCTAGTGTATGTTATATACGTGTGTGTGTATATTTGTGTGTAGGTCGAGCGCACGCATAAACCCAAATAATAACGCAATATAACCTGTGCTGCAATAACGATTAAAACAAATGACGGCTGCCGATGACTGGAGTGGCACCGGGTGGCATTCGGTGTGGAGTATAAGGTGTATTATATTTGATTATTATATTATGGTACCTACTCACTGGCGCGTAACGTATTATAATATAGGTAATAATAATTATTTTAATATACGACTACGTAATCGAAACGAGACGCGATAAATTTCCCGACGAAAAAAAAAAGAACCGTCCAAAAACCTATTTTTCCGGCGCCGCGCGTTTGCGACAATAATAATATTATTTTAAAATATATATATATATATATAGGCTTTTATGTATTATATTTTACTGTTATTGGTCTTGCGTGTCGTTATCATACGATTATGACGTACAGGTACCTACAGGTAATGTCCATCAACGGGCGTGTCATATCGTTACGATAAAGGTAACAATTTATAACTCTTTGGTGCAATATCACCACCACCGAGGAGGCGGTACGATTGACACGGCTGCGGCAATTATAGTCACACCGTCGTAATTTTTTTTTTCTTCGGTATTTTGTCCATTTTTATTATTATTATTTTTAATCAACATTTTACGACCGCCTTAGCGTCGTACAACGCGCGCGGGCGGCCTGTCGGTCCGCTCGTGAGACGCGCGAGCGTAGTCCATTCCGTGGACCGTTCGCAGCGGGTGCTCGGCCGGCTGACACGGCGCACGACTGTCGCGGCACCGACACCGCCGACGGAAAAGAAAAAAAAGCGTCCCGTACCGACAGGCCCGAGACGTGCCGCAGCGCGAATACCTATCGAAATAATTTAATATTAATATTATAAAATTTTATTCTCATCCTCGATATTAATAAAAATAATAATATCGCCCGAGCCGCAGTCATTTCGTCGGGTCGCCGTCGACCCGCTCGCAACCTAACCTGGATTCGTTTTTGTTTATTCTACACCGTTAATATGCGTTTAATTAACACGTCTGTTTGTTGGTTTTCGGCTTCGTCAGCGTCGTCGTCGGACGAACGTTCTTTTTTTATCCGTCTTCGGAGTTTACTTATTCACTCGCTTTGTGTAATACACTATTCTGCTGCAGTCGTAGTGCATCGTCGACGTGGAAGAAGTTATATTGTTTTCATTCGTCTCTCTTGGCTCTTGCCGAGCCGAAGACCCGCGGTGTTAGGTCCGCAAAATTCGCTGCAGGAATAACACTGCAATACGACAATTATTATTGTACACACGGCAGCTCTATAATTGTAATTAATGATTCGATTGCACGCGGATCTTAAATTTTGTATTCTATATTGTGTTTTTTCGTAATTTATTTATTAATCTTTCACACTATAAAGCGATACGTTATAAAAGTATTATATAATATAAAGTATTTTATGTCTATATATAGTATGCTAGTTTGAAGACTTGTACCTTTTTACCCTGGGGGAAGAAGATATGCGCGTTCGTAATTATTATTATCATAAACTATTATAAATATACACCGAGGGGCGCAGACGTCGACGGTCTGTGTTTGCACAAGAAAAAAACAAACGTCGCCGGTCGATTATTATTATAATAATTACACTAGATGACTGCATACCTCGATGCAGGTGTCCCAAGTAAATAATACATAATATAATATTATATGCAGTTTATTGGGCACAAGTTAAAAACTATAGCGGTGGTATAATATTGTTTGTGTTATTAATTTAATAGTATCATCATTATTATTATTATTGGTATTATTAGGACACATAAATATATATTTTATTTGTTTAAAAAAAACAGTGTCCTCCCTAATGAAACCTGCAAACACATTTCTGTAACCCGTCGTCGGACGTCTCTGACCTATAATAAATATATAGTAGCTGACTGCCACACAACATTTTTGCTTTTAGAGTAGCTGCACTCGACACGGACGTGCGCGACGTTTAGGAATGGTTTCTGCAGAAAAAACGGTTAAACAGGCCAAGTGTTCCGTCGTATAAACGTTTTTTTAGCCAATTAGAGGCAAACTCTGGCAGAGACTTAAACTCGCGGGAGTATAGTCATACATATATCTACATATTTTAATTAAAATTTAAATACGATATTTATATTTTATTATAAATGAATTTCACAAAGTATGTGTATTTTAAATTACTATATATTAAAACATAATTGAATATACAATGCAATTTTTTTAAATTAAAACAATAAAATTGTTCTACACAATGAGATAGTCTTGTCAATATTTAAATTTTTAGGTATAATCATATGCTACCTACTCAATAATTTGATATCCACTTATAAGATACTTATATTATTTTGTTTGGCTTTAGTAACCATCATATTGATATAAATGTAGATGGCTAATTATTATCAATTAATTATTTAATATAGTACTAATAATTGATCATTATCAATTATATTTATCACTTATAAATTATAATTGTTTAACATTATTAATCACGTATATTATATAACGTAGTTTTCAGTCGAATGCCTATAAATTGTTTTATTAAACTTTTTGAAAATACATTCAAAGTCCGCAAATGAGTATATAAAGAAAAATAATATCTAAATAGAAGCAAATACATCGATAGACCTATCCAATATAATAATTATATTATTATTTTGTAATAACTTAAATTCTGGGATCATTATAAACTTTCATAAAATAATTTCATAAGGAAAATAGTAAATACCATAAATATATATACCAGTTTGTTTCTGTTCGAAACGTATACGCAGTCAAATGAACCTGTTTTGTACAGAATAAATGAAACCTAAAAAAACACACAGACCAAGACGTAATTTTTACCCCCAAACTGCGCAATTATGTGAGAAAGGCGTCTTTCCAATTGTACACAATCTGTTCGGTGTATTCACCACGGGGGTTGAATTCAAATTAGTACGAGATCGTTAAAAAAACAGTATTCAATACTCTTCTGTCGCTCACACTATGGAAAAAAAATATAAATATAGTTCCCTGCACATGACCGGCTCTTTTGTTCTCTGCATAGGGTGTTAACGGTTGTTTGTTACTAATCACCACCTACAAAAGACGCCAAGGGTAGAAATTTATTTTTTTTCTGTCCCATTTCTTATTATCACTTCAGACGTTCTAATAATAATTTATTTTGAATAACGGATTGGGAGGAAAAAAATGTAATTGTTTGTTGCTCGCGTATGTCCTATACTATACGTTTTGTTTGGTCAAAGTTTTTTTCCACTTCTAACCCTTTTACACCCGTACACCATTAACTTTTTTTTATAACGCCTCCAGAAAGTAGTAATTTAAATAAACGAAACGACTGACTACCAGATGCTTCTGAAATGTAGGTTACATGTTTTTTTTTTTGATTTTGTTATTTTTTTTTTTTTTTTTGATTCATGGAAAAAGCAAAAAATTACTATATAGAAGTTTTTTAACATCCCTGAGTTTTAAAAAGTTTTTTAAACTCCTACAAAAGTATAATTTCATTACATTAATTATACATTATGTATTATATATATATATATATATATATATATATATATGTATAAATAAATTATAATATGAAGTCTGTTCGAAACGTTTTCTATACGTTAAAATAATTAGATACCTACCTATTATCACTAAACAGATCAGACACACATTTTTCAATTTTGCATCATCAATTGGCTTTTGCTCCTTTATGAAATAATATGTCTCAAATATTTTATTTTAGTCGCACTTCCAGAAGTTGAACAATAAAATTAAAAATAAAAAAAGTATTATTTAATTAAACACTTTCGAGAAGTCTCTCCCTTTGGTTTATCTCTTCGTCTCGTTTACTTGTAAATATCGTACAAGAGGAATTCACGATTCTTGCTGGTCACGACTACTTAGTACAATATTTTTTTTTAAAGAGTGTTCAGACATGAAGATTCTCTAACCGGTTGCACCCGAGTATAGACCACCGATGCGGTTTTTGGCATTGTCTTAACAATGGAACGCTACAAAGGTCATACACGACTCGAAAGGTGACTTAATGACCAACAGAATGACATAATGTTTTTTTTTAATTTATCATTACTACTACATTTTGTTTATTTTTCGTAAACTTACCAACCGTAATTGCTCGGATTGCATTTTCACTGATTTTAACAACTATAATATTCTCGACGGTTGTTAATGTGGTTAGCGGACCAAACGGCTATCTGGCCCGACAGATCTATAAAGCTACAATGGAATTTTGGCATTGTTTAACTTCGTCTGGGACTTTAGAATCATCGGAATTGGAATTCCCAACGAGGTGTAAAAAACAATCGAATAATTTGGGATCGTAATAGACACTTATTATGTAATGGAGAATTTAATTTAAGAGAAACCGCCAACACGAAAAAAAACAAGTAGGTACCTACCTAAGTGTAGGTGATTCACGCCGTAAATATATATTTTCAAATTTACACAACGATTATATCGAGCTATACCTAATATGTAGGGTAGATACCTACTCATTAGTCGCTACGTACAATTGAACCAATAAAAATCATAGTTTGAGTTTAGCTGACTTAAAATAAGTTGTAAATTAAATATTGGAATGTATTTAATTTATCACCAGGGATGCTTATTATTTAATAGGTAATAAACAACAATTTTTCAAATAAACACGTATATAAAATCAACATAAATAATGATGTATAAATATCTATTTGGTTTTTTTTCGTATAGTTCTGCACAATATTAATTATAAGTATTAAATAGGTATTAAATAATACTAACAATAGGATTTTAAATAGAAATGTTTTCTGTAAAAATAAAATAAAATAGATAGTAGGTACTATTGGAGTCTAGTCATATAGGTAAAAAATAGATACTTCAAATTGTTCTGGCACAAAATTAAAATCAATATTTAATGATAAAAACACAATTTGTTTTGTTTTTTAACATAATCAAACAATATAAATATGTAATATGTTCGCAAAATAATAATTTGATATTTTAATATTATATAAACTTCCTGCGTATAGATTTATATAGGTAGATATTGCTCGATTTGATTTCTTTTCAGTGTTCCGAATTCACATTTACCCTAATCGATAATACCATTGTCGTAAATCTGTTTTATGGACTTTTAGACACAAGATGTACATATCATCAAGAATTATGGCAACACAATAGAATACTACCCACGCGGACTTGTGATCGCATTGGAAAATAAAAGGAATTTATAGTCATAGGACACTTATTGATGTTAAGGTCGTCGAATATGAGAATTATTATTATTATTATTATTATATTATTTTGATTTATGATACTATATGCGTACAGCTTTGTAACCATATTTTTCTGAAGAAAACTACATTGTTTACATAAAATATGTTATTTATGAAATGAATATTTACTAAAAAAAAAAAAACGTGTAACGATATTATTATGAATAATTTTTTATATAAAATGTGTGTAGTGCATACGCAAAACAGAGTTTATATTGGTAAGGCAGTTAAGTTTTCAGAGAATAAATATTATGACGTCATTTTTTTAAATGTAAAAAAATCAAAATAACGATAGTGTAATCCTAAAAAATATATTCGATGCTCATTATTTTTCATCAAAATAACTACATAATATTATATTGATGGGGATACTCTAAACGTAAGATACTTATTTTATGGACCATTTTTTTTTTTCGTGATTTGAATTTTTATACAATTAATATATCGAATGTTGTATATTTGATAATATCATATTATTGTGTTGTAGTTTTTTTTCACCTATTTTTTAATGCCTTTTAGGTTAGAAACAACTATTTGAATTTAATATCAAGCAACCACAATTCACAATACCGTTCTAGAAATGTTGATTCACAAAATATCGAGCCATTGAACCAATACTCAATGATTTATGGACATTTAAAATTTATGTACGAGAATTGGATGAGTGGCAGCAGGGCTACTCTGTGAGTTTTAGTTGTACTATATATTGGGTAGCTCTATGGTTGTCTAAATTTTAGATACTTTTGTAAATAATAAACGATCGGTTCGGTATTTGATATTTATACATGTACATTTTTCAAAAAACCATTTTGAATCAGAATAAAATGTTAAAAATACATAATATAATACCTACTTAATATATTGGATTTCCTAATAAATAAAATATTAAAAATCTAGAGAAAAAAATATAGTTTGAGATGAGTTGAATTGCTTTTTGAAAAATGACCGAGAAAATGATTGTTCTTAATTGATTTTGGTATCTGAATAAAGTGTATTTTTACCCATACTTATGATATTGTAGACATATCGTGTTATATAATGTATACATTATATTATTATGGTCTGTGTTTTTTCATTACAGACGATCGCTCCTCCTCCGAAAAAGGCGCGGCGACCAATGCGATAAATAAAAGATAAGCGTGTTCCAGTTTATTAATTTAACGAATGGACAGCGGCAAAGGAATCAACGGTTTCAAGAAGAAAAAACCGTTTTACCATCAGGTTGGAAAAAAAAAACCCGAACTGCCATATTTTAAAACGGATGATACGATATAATGGAATATAGTAGGTTGCGGGTAAAAAAAAATATCTAATTAAATAAATAAAATCAATTAAGAAATTATATAAAAACTAAAACAACTCACCTGCGTTCATTGTTATACTATATGCCTATAATACTATTCTATTAGGCACGGATGACGAGGGGGGTTGGAGACTTGTATTAATGTATAATATTTAATCCGCCGGGGCCAAGTCGCCGCCGTCTCGCCCACCCGAGACCAATAAATTATTGTTATTATTATCATTGTTACCATTATTGTTATTATATTGTACGGCGTAGCACAATAATATTATAAAATATTATGAAGTAGCCGCACGCTTTTTAATTGGGCCGCGCGCCCATACCTATATACGTATATGACACGATGTTTGGATTGAAACGTTTGTCGGTAAACGCGAAGAGCTCGTTTATCATTTTATTTATTATATCTATGGTTTTTTTTTTTTTAAGTTAGCTACTTTGTTTAGAATATTGATCGGAAAGATATCGAGAGCTGCAGATGTCGAACCATCCGAGATGTTTTGTAGTATCGCGATGATCACCGTCAGTGACGGATACATCCAAGTTTTAAGGAGGGAGGGGGGGGTGAATTTAAAATCTACAAATGTAATGTGAAGTTCAACCCCTTCCTAATTTTTTTTTTTTTTTTTTTTGGAAATGTATTGTTGCAATCGACATGAAATATACACACATTATGTTGGTTTTAATTTCTAAAAATGTTAAAATTGTTATTTCGTACACATTCAAAAAAAAAAAACAAAGGTTTATAAGCAACACTGAATCAAGCTACTGTTGGCCGTTGGCTTATCATATTTTGAGCTTCAACGCAATCAGGCATCAATCTGTAGATTAAATCCATATAAATTCTTAAGTATCAAGTTGTAGGCAATATTGTAATAATGTATAATGGTGACAAAAATCCCAAGGGGAGGATTCAACCAATTACCTCCCCCACCGATATTTACCACGGATCACCACCGCGACCTCTATAACTGCAATTCATGATATGACTGGTTTAAGATACCAGCTGCCACGAGAACGTGTTGACCAAATCGGCGATTAGACGAAAACACCGGCCGAATATTTGTCAAGAAAATTCGAAGCTTTCTACATACGTAACGCACTATCGTTGACGATTTGCGTCGTTTTCATTTTTTTTTATTTTTGTCTGTCATCATCAGTAGTTCCCATTATTAGAAAATATTTGATTGGTTCGAGCTCGTCGCATAATTTTCAAATTTACAATTGTATTTTTATTACTTTTTACATAATTTATACAATCCATTCTCGTCAAGTGGCCATCGTCTCATCAACACCTATAACGTATATCATATTGATCTTAAGAAAAACAAATTCTACTATAAATATTATTACTATTCGCCCACTTTATAACATACGTATACGTACTTGCGTTACTCCTTCCCACGATAACCTGGGTTTTGCAGTTGTTACCAAAGCCCGCACGATGAATATAAATTCGACTTTCCTGGTAAACGGTTAGCCAAATATAAAAGTAAGTAGTAGTAAAGTATAATATAATATCATATTCCACGAAAATTACTACGCGTGGTATAATATTATTTTGTTAACGGTAAAAATACAGTTGATTTTTTCAATGAGTGAACAATAATTATTTTCTAGAAATACAAGCTGTTCATTTTTTCTTAGCATTTCCATATTGAAATAATTAATTATTAGTAAGTGTAATTACCATCACCGACACTATAATTAACAGATCATTTTATGGCTTGTAAAGTATTAAAACTAACCTCAAGTAATAAATTTAACCATCAACCAAATTACTTTTTATATATGTACGTTTACAGTAAATAAGGCGTAACGACGTAAGTAAGTACCTGTTATTATTTTTTCGTTACCAAATAATGCATTTTTTTGTTTTTTTAAAAACTACGGCACATGCGTGTAATGTGCGCACAGTGTTGAGACGAGGCAGTTTTGTACCAGTGGATGAGTCATTTGAGGATCGTACCTTTACGAATGCGTACGGAGTACATTATTGATGTACCTACAGCGCCGTATATGGACGGGTCATTTTTGGGAACGTAATTTAAGGGGGATTCCTTGGAAATAATTCCTGGGAAACACGTGGGAAATACCGCAAAAAAAACTCCGTCGCAAAATCGGACCGACCCGCAATCACGACGACCGGTGGTAGCGGTTATCTACTTATTGGCAGAGCCTTTCGTCTATCCGTATACTCTGTTCAGCGAGAGAACACGCCGCGGATCGACGAAAATCGGTTCTTCTGCGCATCCTGCCATAGGTTTAACCCGTTTCGATGGCGGGGGTGCTCAGATCGGCGTGTTCTCTCGCTGAACAGACTATAGGTGCATAATATGAAGAGAGCACGTTTTTCAAACATCTTCTTTCTCGGTCCTAAATCAACAGCGGCCGTTCGAACGGCATGATTGTTATTTATTACAGTATATTATAATAATATATATATAATGAAATGTAATAATGTGACGACGACAATGGGCTCCGTCGTCTAGACACGAATTTTCGGTGTACCACCACACAATACGCGCACTATTGCAAGGTGAAAGGCGTATACGGCTATATAGCACACCCAACACGAGTTATATTATTATTATTATTATTATTATTATACGACCATAACGCGTAATGTAGAAACGTCGTCCGTCCGCACACGCGCCCGCTTTTTTTGTATATTATTTTCGTCGACCGGACAATGTCGGTTGTGCGCGTGTGTTACGATATTGTTATTATTATTATTATATTGTCTGCGTGCGTGCCCGTGTTATAACATTACTTACGCATTGTATACCTACGCGGGAGGACGGACACTTCATCGGCATACGACCATTATGGCATTATATTGTATTATAATATATATATATATATACTTACCTATATGACGTACGCGCGGGAAAATCGAAAGTTATTAAAATACGCGAGCGCGTGTATGTGTATTTTATGAGATTTGTGCGAAGCCCGTGCATCGGAAAACCGGTACTGCGGTGGTAGAGGCTGTAAATATAACACAATGTACCTATACCACGGTATACTGCAGGCCACCGATTTCCAGACCGTCGATACCACGACCCTTGTCGTCTTCGTGGTTGTCGTCGTCGATGCACATCGAGTCACACAGCTATTATTGTTTATAACGACCATAAACGCGTCCGAGTTTGCGGAAAAAGAATGTCCCTCGTTGGCATTTTATGTACCTGTGTATTACGACGTGTATAATACGTATCGCCGGAATCGTTTTACGGCCTTTCGCATCTCTCCCACCCCTGCAGCAGTGCCACACCATACACAGAATGCTTAAGTATATATATTATAATGTATTATGTGCAGTAGCGTTTGAAAATAGGAACAAAAATGAGTTAGCTTCAACTATTGGTGCTTTTATGCAAACGTTATACAAATAATATAATATGTAGAGGTTAGGCCTAGGTTAGAGATTAAAATGCAAGCACAACCGCAGTTAATAAACTCGTCTGCAGTGTCGACAAAAACAGAACTAACATTATTTTTTTCAATACGGACCGTATTGTTAGGATGTCTTAAATGTATCACGAATCTCATAAATAGGTATTATTTTCGGATACTAGTACAGGTGCAGTATTCTAGTGCTCGAATTAAAAGAGGACGCGCACGGGGGACGGAGTCTTTTTAAAAATATTCTAGAGTACCCATCTATAATTATATCTTAATGACCTAATCGATAAGACATTTAGATATTCAGGTACGCATATTTGTTTTTACACTTTTGCATCTACCTTTTATTTTTTTTTCCAATTCAAGCACCGCGGCTAAAAATATTATTTTATTGGTTAGAAGCTGTAATAAACGCTTGTGAAAAGTATCGAAATTCGCGTCATTTACAAATATGTGTAATCGAAATTTGTATAGTGTCGATTTAACTAAACGGAATTACCGAGATAAAAGAACAGTATACTCATTTTGAGATTCATTATAAATATAGCATAGCGCTACTTTTTAGAGGACGTTACCTCATTTGTTATCTCCGTTTTACGAATGCGTAACATGGAAAATTTATGCTCAGCAGATAACATTTACCTTCGTTAATTTAAACTTAATCGACCCATTATGAAACTTAATGGCAAGAACATTTTCTGTGTTCGTAAGTCTGTTTTTTTACGACAGTTCAGTTTTTAGCGAGTTTTGTTTACATATAAAATAGCGCAGTTTAAAAATGTTCATAACTCGCTTAAAAACCGGACTTTCGTAAAATACCGACATACGGACACAAATCAACGCAGTTGGATCTTTAAACCGCAGAGCGTAAACTTGCCATAATATTACTTAATTGTAAAATGGACACTTTAAATGCGTCGTTTTAAGTTCCAAACACTCTGCTGCTGTAGGTAGACTGTGGTGAATGGTGATAACAGAACGAGGAATTTTTGTTTTGTCAAAATCATCAACTCAACAGATTAGGTTAGGTTGATTGCTTAGCCATCGGCCGGTTAGGCCGAAGACAGCCTTCGAAACTCACGATAATAATTATTGTTAAATCGATGTTGTTAAAACATACATAGTAGTACGTCTGTATACGTAGATAATATATTATATGCGAGTCCATTTGGGATGATAATTTTTTATACAATCAAATTACGCACGGCCATTAGGTTTTTTAAGCAAACGTTATTTAATATTTCTGAGGGCACTATTAAAACATTAAATATTATAAATATAATATCTGCTGCCCTCCCGTATCCCATAAATAACATTAACGACGAGCTTATAAATGATTTTTTTTCGGATCCCCTTCATTACGAGTTATTAACATTTTATACGGAATTCGTTTTTTCTGTTTAACGCGTTACGAAATTCGTATACACTAAATTCTGTAGGAATTATTACACATATTTAAAATGCATAATATATTAAATATTGCATAGTATGGGTATATTAGGTACACATAATAATATTATGATTAAATCGTTTCTTTAACAAATAACGACTTCGTGAACTCGAGACGATAACATCAGCTATAATGTATTCGAGAATACCCATGAGCTATTTTCGTCGGATGGAGATGCACATTGATTTAAAAGGTCAACATGGAAGGTGATGTTTGTACATAGCAATTATAATTGTCTGCCGTGTAATAAATTATGAAAATTATTTTGGCGAGCATCAATTCGGAATTTATGCTACGCGGGTATATTTGTCTCATATCTGTACACTTTTTTCTTTGCGACTATTACAAAAGTGCCTTTTAATAATAAAACGATTATTAATAATTAACTTTTCCCATCAAATACAACGGGTCATTACACAACTACGTAACTCCGTTTCACAATTAAGTATTAAACATGACCAAGTTCTATAGACTCGAACATCTTTTGTTCTCGTATAATAAAACAAATATCTCATTATGAACAATACTAATTTGAATAATGGTTTTTGATCGTTTCGTAATTAAATTACGACAAACGTTAATCAAATTATTAATACATCACGAGCAAATCATTTGCCAACGGTAACAATATTTTACAATCAGTCGACTTCGAGTGTATTAGTATATTATTAGGTACTTAAAATTCTGCGTAATTTATATAATAAACCACAAAATTAAGAAAAAATACAAACCATAAACATAATTATGTATTTTTTAGAATATATGATTTCAAAGAAGAGAAAATCTTGAAAACAACCCCTAATTCAATCGTTGTTTTAAATAGTTTAATAGTCGTAAACACGAGCGGTCTTCAACTGGTGGGGTCAAGTGAGCTTCAAAAATAGGTCACGATAAACCTAATTCTGTTTTTTTATTTTTGAAATATAACATATTTGGATTTGGGTCGCAAAAAATAAATAGATATCAAAATTGGTCGCGAGTACAATGAAGTTGAAGACAACTGGGCCACAGACCACAAGCGTTCAATTTTAAATATTTTGATTTTCTGTAATTTTGAAATTATGTATACTATATCCTTGTGTATTTGTATCTGGAATATAATCCGGCAGAAACTTATATCACGGCACTGGGAACGTCGCAGCCTCGCGACAATGTACTAAAATAATAAAAACAGTGCGGAAAAAGGCCACTTATAGCCGTTTCTGAAACGATTATTACACACGTCAAAAATAAAAATCGTCGGCCGATATATTATATTATAATAGGTTTCAACGACTGTTGGGTTTGTCTCGCCACAGAATGCAGTATCTTAAAATCACCCTCACACCAACGTCAAGTATACGACTTGTAATATTTTATATGGATCCAATAGCGGAATGTGTTTTTGAACCGTGCGTGCCCCGTAATCGAGTAATCGTCTGCAAGAAATATTGTTAAGTGTAATAATATCAAATAATATGTATTATAGGTATTTTGTAAGTAGTCAAAACAAACTTGTGGCGTTGATCCGACAGTGGTTGTATGTTATTGCGCACATAATGTGATAACGACGTACGAGGTCGAGAGCTGGACGCGTTTTATAGACGACGGAGGAAGGAAAGAGTTGGAGGTAGACGGAGAAAAGTCGTCTGCGGTGGAATGGTCGCCGCCTGAGCCGGCAGAGCACGAGGCGGATGATACACATGAGTGCTCATCCGCGACAGGTAGCAGCGGCGTTAATTAAATATTAACGTGGAAAAAACAAAGTAATAGAGAGTAGTAATAATAATAATAATGAAAAAAAAAAAAAAAGTTTAATGAACACAAAACATGGCGTTCGTGTACGCGGCGCATTGGTCGGCGCTGGTGCAGTGGGCAAAAAAACAGACCTATTCTTACATTATAATATAACATATTATACGCACCGTACGAGCATAATATAATATACATGTACGCATTTTATAATTGGCCGGCCATCCGCTTGTGCACACACACACACACACACACATATGGATATAATATATTATGTAAGTGTATATGTAGAGCTGTACATATTATAATGACAGGCCGGAGACCTAGACGACTTAATATATATTATATTATTCCAGTCATGAAATGTTCCTACCTTCTTCTTCCCGCCGCCGCCGCCGCCACCGCCGAAAATGCTCTATAGTCTATAGTATCAGGGGTCACCAAATGGCGGCCCTCGGAAAAATTTTGACCAGCAAAATAATATAAAAACCGATATTATACCTACGTTCTATATAGTGTTGAAACTTATCATTTTTTTTTTTTTTTCATTGGTTTTTATCTGAAATGGTAGCAGATATTAAACTGGTTGCGAAATATATATTATATACGTATATCGTATATCGTATCTCATTGATCATATTATTATTTTTAAACTATTCGAATTGGGTGACGGGGTGACCGTCTGTCGTTTACACCAGAGTCCGTCAATTTTCGTTTACCCGCTTAGACTTTTTCTGAGATCGATCCCGGCTCACCTACAAACTCCTTTAAATATGATGATGAAGATAGCGTACACTAATCATACACTCGATTTCGAGCAATTTGCTTGACAGTAAGACTTGCTATTTTTTCCAACTAAACAATTTTTCATTTATATTATAATAATAATAATTCATTTTTATTTTATATTGAACTGTGTGTTCATTACTTACAATTTTATAATAAAAAATATAAAGTTAAAAATATGTTCTTTAATTTTTGGTCCGCGAAAAATTTCTAGATTTCTTATGTGGCCCTTCAAAAATATTAATTGGTGACCACTGTTCTATACTATGTAATATTATAAAATACGCGTACGTGAAGAATGGGCCATCTTCTCGAGGTATTTGATGACTCATAAGAGCGACGGGCTAGCTGTTCTCGTATAGGTATATCGTAGGTATATATATCACAAATATTAAGATATGATAGAGGATGCGCAACGAGAGCTTATCAGCAGGCGAAGACGAAAGTTTCCAAAATCCAGAAGGACTAAGAATTATAATTTTACGTACGGATTGATCTCTTGATTGTTTTGCGCCATTTTTATAAAATATTATAAATTATAAAACGTGCTATTTTTTTTTTTTTTTTTTATTGAGAAAACGAATATTTACAACCTGTATTACAGAAAATATATATTAAATACAATAATTAATACGTATAAAAATATTTACAAGGTTTGACAGCGTTAATTAATTAATATTATTAAATATTTTTAAGTACTTAAACCCATATTAAAATTATTCGCGCCGACAATTTTTTCAAATATTCGTATTTTTCCTGTTTCTGGGGACACCGCAGGTTATCGATATCGCGGTTTGCACGTCTGTCTCAAGAGAATCCCGACGACATTTTAGACGGTGAACAACAAAAAAAAAATGTTTTTCTCCTGCCCGTACAACAAACATCTGCCTCGAACCGAAAACATTTGGCAGCGGTAATCGAGGTTATACATGTAATAATATACTATATTATATACCTACCGCGTAGAGCAAACGTTAGTTCTTCATCGTCTCATTGGCCCGAAATTATAGAGACTAATGTAAACAATCGTAGCCAATTACTGCGACGATCGAACTGACGTATAATATGTATATAATAATATATTATTGTGCAGAGAGTGCCGAGTGGCTATACAGTCGAATAAAACAATAATATTTTATTGACGACGACACGCGAGTAATGTTTGTAATATAATTTAATATTATTACTTGGTGACTGTATGCGCGAGTCCGATGGCGCGAGAATTTGCGTATTGGATATATGCGTATACGCCGAAGACTTACTGTGTACGCACCCTGCTTGAGTATATATCGTTATAATATATATATATATAGGAACCAATATAACACAGGTATCTTATGACGATGTGTGTCGAATAGAGTCCGAGCACTTTTTGTGTGGTAAAAAAAGGTTGTTGCGACTTTCGAGAGCGGACGACTAACCGAATATTTTCTTTTATTCATTACCTACTTAACACAATGTTAAAATGTATATAAATGTGTATGACACAACGTGTTCGGGGCGCCCAGTACCATCTACAGCCGTATATTATATTATTATTATTTTATATCATACTATTATTATTATAATATTTTGAGGTGCGAGCCACTCGAAAATTTCGCATAAAAATCTCGTCGATCGTTAAAAACACACCGTCGCCACAATAAAACCATTAAAAAAACCATTAAAAAAAAACCGCACAGCGTATTACGAGGCGAGGAATCGCCTGTGCGTCATTGCAATGTCGCGAGAACGACCTGCTGCACTGAGATTGACATCGCATCATACGCATTCAACAGGTATATAGCAACTCCGGTCCAGTCACCTACAACTACCTACCATAATACCATAGCATAGATACTGTATGACAATATAGTATATCATAATGCAGTGTTTCTTAACTGGTGTTCCGTGGAACCCTGCGAAGGTTCCGTGAGAAATTAGGCAAATAATACATATGACAACTACCACGCGAACGACAACTGGACCTTTTCTCGTTAAGTCGTTTCCTTATCTATTATAATAAAATATTTGTTTTATAATGAGGGTGCCTCAAAATTTTCAAGTTCCTGCAAAGATTCCGCGAATAGTTAATGAAATTTGGAAACATTGTCGTAATACCCGCAAGTGACCACGAATAACAGGGATGGGTACTGGCGATCCGTGTACCTATTTTTGGCTGGCTTGCTATATTTTCTAATACATAACATACCAAATTAAAACAAGTATATCATATTTTATAGATGGTGAAAACATTAGGTTGCCTACTTAATCGCGTTTCCACTTCCGAAATAGGAGTTGATTTCACTGCGCTCATTTGCTGTCACACATCCTGAAAACTCACTTTGAACAATTTATACAAATTATAGAAAATAAATGCTAATTATAAACAGTTATTTTGAATAACTTCAAATTTTTACTTTCTATGCTCTAACCCACTAAATTTTAAAGTTCTATATATTATCCTTCTAGTAACTTCGAGTTACTCGTTCCTGATACATATAAGCCATTGTTCCTTAAGCACCAAATTCGATTATCATATATCGAAAAACTTAAAATTACTAAGCTTTCATTTTTCATTTTTTTGGAATTTTTAATGAATTTTTTATATTATAAAGTATTTTTTTTTGTATATTGTATGAAATAACATTTGGTACAATTGACTAAAAACTATCTCACATTCTCACTCACAGAAAAAAATAAAATATATATTTATAGGTATTAGATAAGTACGTACTAGACAAAAGCAGCGTCGTGGGTTGTACACTTGTACAACAATCTGATATACAAAATTTAAATAATGCAAATATAGAATACTGTTTAATGATTTTTGTTGTTTTTTTTTTTTTATTATTACATTATGAACGATATTTTTAAATTTTTGTGATATTGCGGTACATATTGAAGTTTTATGAATTGTTGGATATTTTAAAGGCATTGATGTTCCTTGTTTCTTAAACAGGACATTCTAATCCATACATCCTAATTATGCGACATATGTTTATATTATATTGTTGTTCTGCGTCCAAAATAAATAGGTACCTAAAAAGTGAAAACATGTCAAACTTTTCGGTTTGAATGCACTATGGATACGTGCTACTAAAGTTGTAATAATCATAATATTATATTTTATGCTTGTCGGACGACAACGACGCGGTATACAAAAAGTCGAAAAGTCGAACCGAACGCTGTTTTTCCGTTTTACTTTGCAAACTCGATTTTTGGGATAAAAAAATGTTGTTGATGGCGGCATTTATTGTCAAAACGTTAAACTCGGTAGTGTGATGCACAAGTTGAGTGAGTGGTTTTATCTCATTTTGTCTGCGAATAATACAAATGTGACAATGTTTGTAAAGTGAGCGATTTTCATTTTTCCGCGTATATACGCGTCGCTGTCAAAACGGATTTAATTTCAATACCGGTTACATATTATGCTAAAAATAATATACACACAATAACGATGATATATAATAATATGTACACAGCACATCATATTATTATTATTTCTGTTGCAGTGCCGTTACAACGAGTGATTTGTAGTTCTTCGCGGCATCGTGGAAATGATGCCATATATTGTTATATATATATATATATATATATATATATATAGATAAGTACTTACTATTTGTTATTATAATGATAATAATAATAATAATAATAATAATATGCCATCCACGTTTATTCATCCTTCGACGGAGACTACGATGATACCTACTGCGACCGCTGCGGCACACAGATTGAATTAATATAATATTTTACGAAAAAATAACATGTAATGTATAACGCGCCAACGGAATATATGATATTCCGGATTTAAACGAGTGCCTATATTTTATGTATATTTTTTTTACATATATAGTATCCATGTGATTTACGCAAATATGACGTGTTTGCAGTATTATATGCATTATAATAATACTCATCATATATTATCATACTATATATTAATATATTTTGTCAATCTTTACATTATGCACACGCAATAAACTTAGGTATAAAAAGTACATAGGTACAAGGTGATGATTTTAATAGTTGATACATTCGGCTTTTAAACACTGAAATCCTCAAAAAAAAATTCTGCTTGAGAAAATGATAATGTGTGCTCTCGTTATAAAAATTTAAATACCTATAAAATGATGACGAAAAAATCTATTTGTTTCTTAAAAAATGTTGTATTTTAACAATTACAAATCATGTGAAGAAATATTCATTTTCAAAGTAATTCATACTTTTGGAGATAATTTTTATTTCTTAATGATTACTGTTAAAATAATCTCTTTGTATACATATACCTATACGGGTACATCATCTACTGGCAATGAAATTAAATTTCCGATCATTAATTATTTTGATTTTAGCGTTAAAATTATTTCATATTGTATACCTATGAATATTATCCAAAAATTAATCAAATTCGCGTAAAATATTCATAAGAAGACTTGTACTCGGTAAATTACGTTTGTCATACTGTACGAATTAACCCACTTCGTATTGCTTTAATATCGTAATAAAAATTCCCGTGTAACGTGAAGACTGATTCCGTAAAAATGCAAAACGACTTTGTATTTGTCGACCATGCATATCGCCGGAATCGAGTAAGTGAATTTGTATTTTAAACAGTAATAACATTTAATAACCATCCATCAGTCGAAATTCGAGAACACAAAGTCAAAATTAAATGTTATTTTCACTACACTAAACTACTAATAAGACGGTTCCTCTTTAATTATCTGAAAACTTGGCGCCAGTATCTTCATTAGGAGTTGAACGAGACGATACCGATGACAAACGTAATAACATGTATATTATACATCCCCGAACACACTTCCTTCAGCTGTTTGAGTTTCTTAAAAGTTAATTGTCAAAGATAGTTACGAGAAAAGCGAACACATTTATAGCATTGCAGGTTTGTGTATTACCATAATAATATGTCAAATAATTTATAATAGAAACGCAGTAAATATTTTTGTTTAAAATGTTAAACAAAATTATAACAATGGTTTTGGTGCCTATGTTGAAATGTCCAATATACGAGTGATTAAAAAAATAATATTTTTATTTGTTTTTAAACGAGTGGATACGTGATCTAAAATATGTTATAGATGAACGTAGATACAATCGTGTCTGACGGTTAAAAACGGAAAACACAGCAATAACGTTCGTGTACAACCATCATCCTATATAGTTATAGGCTTCACGGATACGAATGGTATGTAAAATTTAATTTTCAGTCCTTTCAACTACCTACCTATTGTTATAAGTAACAATAAACTCAACTTTTGAACGGTGTAATTTATTTATATTTTATTAAATCTTCATAATATTATATGAGCGCTGTTCCGCCTGCACCCACGCGACCGACGAGACGTGTAGTTTTATGAACTGTGTATTATAGATAAGACGTAATATAAACATTACACACATATGTGACGTATGTTTCCGAACTTGAACGCTGCATATGTGTAATGAGATAGGATTTTAGCGAAGATTAAGGAGGTCGTGCCACTGACACTGATCCCACTTCACAGACAAACAATAAGGGAATTTTTCGGAATAGAATATTACGAGATTTAGATACTTACTGCGATGTAGTGGGTTGACACGGTACTGCGTTATGTACTTATAATATCATTGTTATTATTAAGTTCTCTTTTGCCTAAATTATAGTCGTCGTGTGAAATGAGTTATTTGTTTCACAGAGTGTAGACGGTCATATAGTAGTAAAAATAATATAATGATACGGCCTGCACGGCGTTACAGTAGTATATGATACAATTAAGTTATAATTATTTTAATATTTTTGGTGTTGGCAGTCGTTGTTATTGTACCACGCAAGTACCGCGTACGATTTAAGACATTTTTTGGTTGTTAAAATATTATGTATTTTATATTTTTCTACAAACAGACAATATTATTTTGCGGTCTGATCAACACCCGACAATACAGTATACACGCCGATTTCATTAATTTATATATTTTTAAAACGTCATAATAAATTGATTTAACATAGAGCTGAGTGTCGGTCATATGATTAAAAAGCTTCGATTTGAAAAGACGACGGTGGACATCTATATTATGTGTTTTGTTTTTTTATGCACAGCAAATGATTGCATCGCTTTAAAACGTACTAGGACGCACTTAGTTTAATGAAGAAGACGGTGTTATACGCGAACTGATTTCTATTCGATAACTTTGTATTTGGTAAGATTTTACGCATGTTTTCAAGTCGAGTATGATTAGGAATTGAAATGCACTTTGTGGGAGTAGTCTTTTTCGCGGTATCTCAGATCTATATTCTATAGATAAATGCACGCCATCATCGTATCCAACCGATTTTAATTAATTTAACAATTAAGAAAATACATTAAGTCCTATCTGAAGATAATTAAATCACGATGACATTCTATATTTTGTATTGGTTAAAATGTAATCAATAATCTATATTTTGCATTTATTATTTACTAGGCGTATAGAAGTAAGAAAATCTAGAGTTTAAATTATAAAACAATTATAGAAATTTTTATTGTGTTTTCTATAGCAATAATATAATGTTTATTTATTATATATTAATATTTATATGTAGGTAATATCAGTAATCAATGAACAGTGATTATTAAAAAAATATGTAATAACATAAAATTAATTTTAAAAGTGTTAAATTTACTTATCGACATAACGTTGTACACATATCAAACAAAGTCGATCAGATAATATTAGATTTAATATTTTCTTTCTAGATGAGATACCTTTATAAAAAAAAAATGTTCCTATTCAATATTTTACAAAATTGTACTCACCGATTCGTGGGTAGTCTTTGATGTGATCTTTTAATCGAAATTGAACGGAAGATACTATTTTTTATGTTTACAGTTTAAAATGAATACCTATATTTAAAATGCATTTTAATGTTTGTATCAAAGAATCATAATATTAGTATTTATTTTTGATAAACTTTGCATTACAAAATTATCACTATTTTTACAATTTTTTTCAATCTATAATCATATTCAGCATTCATAACTGTTTTCGTATTATTTTTTTCTTGCGTAAAATTACTTTCAGAGTAATATTTACATTTTTTTTCATTTGAATGCTGTAATATGTCTAATTTGAGCTTACGTCAACGCGCATCTAAAAAGCTCTGATAAGCATAAATACTCATTGTTTGGATAAAAGATTGACGTAGACCAATACTTAAATTTTTTATCTGACAACTCGATTATCTTATCAAATCACAAACCTTTTTGTACTCCTGTCACTTTTGCATTCAATCCGAAGTTTTCAGATGATATTTTAATAAAAAATTTTTTTATGCACTTTAATCTTTTGAATAAATGGGAATTTGTCACCAAAATCATCTTTTGTTTTTACATCTTAAGCTTTAGCTTTTTTCGCCGTACAAGTTGGAAGTTATTAATTTTAGACTATATGCGCGTATAAGCTTTAATGTACGAGTAGTCTGCAGTTATTGCAGATATTGGTATTATGTGTATTACATGTATTGGTATTAATATGTTTTAATTCAATTTTTCCGTTTCACGATGATCAGAATGCGGACTTTAAAATAGTGATAAAACAAATTAGTTACAAAATAATGAAATTGGTTTATAGTTGATCGGACAAAGTCGAGTACCACGTGAAATTGGCAAATTTGAAATTACGACGAAACCAATAAGTATCAAATTTTCAAATTAGTGTTGCAAATTGTTGTAAATTATTTACAAAATAATGAAACCTTTTTGGAGTTGATTTGAAAAAGTTGGAGTGCCAACTTCACAAACGTACATATTATCATATTTAGACATGTTTAAAAAGAATCGAAGAGACCTATTGAATTTTAAACTCGGGACTGCACATTCGAGTGCATTCATTAACGTCCGGTTTAATAATAATGTATTGTTATACTAAAATATGGTCGTAAATGTTTGTAACATAATATCATTATCTTAATTTCTTTCGAAACCGATGTTGCCTCCACCTACCCCGCTGCCGACACCGCTCCCAGCACGGAATTATCCTCCGGTCCGACTACTGCACATTATAAAATGCGGCACGTCGTTTCATATTATATAATCGTACACTGCTGCAGTACACACCGGCTACTTTATAATAACAATATTACTATGAATAATGGGCTCGCATCGTATACCGATGACGGGTGCAGATCGTTCAAAATATTACGTAATAATATGTTAAGCGTTTAAAAATAATATGCCGTATAGATATGGGCACGGGAGACGACGATGTACCGTTTTTCGATTCGACGGTCGCGCGCGGTCCGGCGTTTTCGAAAATAACGACGTTCACGGCAATTTCCGTTAATAGCCGCGTTAGGTAAGGTAAGGTTAGGTATCATCATCATCATCATCATAATAATGTAATATATTATTATCGACGACTCAACCGCCCCCGAACCACCCACTCCACCACACACCCACGCCATGTCAACCGTCACCACCGAACATAATACACACGGGTAGTATTTATAACAATATAATAATATACCAAATTAAAAACCGTTAGAGAAATGAACTACCGATCGATGAATTAACAACTCTCTTAAAAATAATGAAGAATCGATACTAAACCTAATGAGAATGTTGGACATACGCTCACATGTGAAGTCTGCGGTGTTAGACTGACTGTGAAATATATATTATTATAACCGAATGCCTCAAATACGAGCGAGGTCGATACGGTATCGGAATATATGCGATTTTTGACACTGCACTCAGGTCCAGAAGTCGTGAGGACAACACCAAGACGATCGCCTTTTTAAAAACAACAAATCTGTTCACCAACTCAATAAAAAAAAAAAAAAATATTTAAAACATATCACCAGCTCTTAGTTATATATAGTACGTACATAGAATTGGCGTTATAAATAATTCCACTCTACTGCAGCTTAGCTTACTTTTCATGTGGTACTATTCGTATAATATTAATTATAAACCATTGTAAATACCTTGACTACAACTAATGGCCATAGATCCCGAGTTTTTGCTTTGAGATCAATAAAAAAAAATAAAAATAATAATAATAACATTACAGTTTAATCGGTCGAGAACTATCAATATATTGTTTTATATTATTCTCGCGGTATAAGTTCCATTCATTTTTTCACGATACGTTGGTCATACGCGTGTACATTATTTTATATTTTATTATATTATATATTGTTATTGAGCGGTTTGTGGGCTAATTAACGTTCGCCCCGGTGACGGGGAGTACGCGAGCGTTTACGATAGGTAATAATAATTGGACACCGCGCGATTCCTCCCTCCGCCCCCTCTCACCCACAAACCGGCAGTAACTACCACCTCGGGCTAAACCGTGTTTGATAAATGATGAATGTCTATAATATACATGAGAATGATTTTTTCCCCTCGGAAAAAAAAATAGAGCACCCACAAAATTACTTCATTTGTCACGTACGCGCTCATACAAAACACACGGCCGGTTTTCGAGCGACGGCGTTTGAAATTTGTTTTTTCGTTTTGTTTTTTAAGCATATATCCCGCACCTTACGGTTAATAAACGCAGACTGTAAAATATTATAATATTGTAATCGCCACTTGACGTTTTTCTATTGTAAGTGCATTTTTTTTTTTTTTGGATTTTCGTTTCGTACCCGCACATTTCACGGCGAATCTCGTTATTCAAAATGTTCAATAACATTATTATATTATTGTCATTGCAATAAAAATCGATTGAGAAGTATAACGTAATATTATATTATGATTGGGTTAATGTAAATTAATATTCATGTCATAATATCAATGCATATTCAATTATTTCAATTAGAATAGAAAATGTTTTTACTGTTTTAGTTATAAAAATCATTTTTGCGCGCTTTCGAGCTTAGAATCGAAATTCGTCGTTTTTTACACTGTTATTGCCGGTAAAAGAAACAAAATATTCCTGTTTAGGTATAAATGAATGATTTAATAAAATTCATATGATTTTATTACTTTTAGAAATTAATAAGCAACGGGTGAAACATTAAGTACGCAAATGTTTTATAGTTTCGATTTTTATTTTTCATCTTCTTTGGAATTCTCGAGAAAAAAATGAATACTACACCTTTATTTATTTCGAAAAGATGCGTTAATCAAGTTAGTTGGTTAGGTTAACGAGATTTTCTAGTACTACTATACAAAGAATTAAATTATCCAACTTCATTTCTCTGTTCTTTCCATTAGACATTTCATCGGCAAATCTAATTTAAAAATCTCGAAATATTTGATTGAATTGACAGGTCTTTTTATATTGCTTGAGTATGTATTCCACTATTTTGTCAAAGCTGTGATACCGCGACCTACCTATTCAATTACACAATTTTAAATATTCACCATGGTGTTTATTTTGGCTGTAGTTACACAGCCAAAATTGTGGTAAACAGAATAATGTACCAATTCATTAAAACCATGGTGGATTTCCAACTGAAGTTTATATATTTTAAACGTTGAATACTTCGTACCACAGATTTAGAGCAAATTTTATACTTGAAATATTATTATTTATGTTATAGCAGGGATAGAAGAATATTTTACCATAAATTTTTTAAATTGTATTATTTAACAGAAAAAAGTCACGTTACTGTATATTTGTTTTATACCACCATAATAATATTTTAATATAGAAAAATTGAACAAATGCATGTCTCCTAATTGATATAAATTATCATTTTATAAAAATTTAATACCTATATTAAAATATTATTATGTACAACGATATAACATTGCAATATTTAAAATAATCACACGATCGTGTGTATGCATGATTGTATACAATAGATCATATTTGATTTATCATATTATAAACAATATTGAACACTATAATATTTATAATGTGTACATATTGTCGATGTATCTGATAAAAATTTGTATATACCACACGGTCGTAATTATATATATTTAAGTATATTTTTTTAAGATTAAATCGAGTAGGTAATAAAGCCTTACCAGTTTTACAAGTTAAATAATTTCGAGTCCAAAATAATTGATTGTGTTTGCACGTTTGGCAGGTGATTCCGGGATTAATTTATATATTTAAGATTGTCTATATGAGTATATCTTCATGTATATATATATATATATGTATTTATGTAGGTATATGTTCGTGTTTGTATTTATCGGGTGTACGGTAATACGCACCGTAATTTTTATTTCTTACGAATTGTGTTCAGTTTTTTGAATTTCCGTGTTCCCCTTATCTGGTGTAATAATATCTAAAATATCATAAAACAATTTTAATTCGGCCCGTTCGCGTCGCAACAAGTCGACAAATTGTATTTCACGGTTGACGCGGTATACATATATTATTATTATTATTATTTGGCATCAGTCGCCTTGCGTTTGTCTTATACCCAAAGACGACTGTCTTATTTGCATAGGAAACGAATTTCGGTATTTTTTATCCTGATCGGTGTAAATTTACACACACCCGCCGAAATACACACATAATATTATAATATACCTACAGAGATGTGGTTGTATAATAATATATTATTTACACGTTTGCGCGCTTCCATGCGCACGCGCAGTGTTGACGAATAAAAATATATTCGCGCGTAGGTACGGCGGCGTTCGATATCTCAATCCAAACGGTTTAGATATTTGGTGTCGTCTGCATAACATTATAATGTTATTATATTACATCGAAATTCGGTTTTATGTGCACACGAGTGGCGAATGCAAATGTTGTAGCCGCCAACGCCGCCGAGTATAGATTTAATGTGGTTGACTTTAGCGAAACCGACGTGTGAATGCAAACGCTTAATTAATCGAAAGGGAATAGATAGACAATTTAAAAAAAAAAAAATAAATAAATAATGAATTTGGTCGTAAAATTTAACAGCGCCGACTCCGGTTTAAGTTGTTTCGTCTAGTTGTTAGCCTTAAATCACATTTCCTGCCGCCGCCGTTATTGTTGTCACGTTTATTTCAAAACGAGATGTATTATTATTATTATTATTATTGTTGTTGTTTCTTTTTTTAATATTTTATAAAGCTTGAATTTTATTAAAACTTTACTCCTACACAATAGCAACGAGACATCATTATTGTAAAATAGTGAATGCTGAAAATAATAAAAACGAAAACGCCTGAAAAATACAGTTTAGCGTGATAAATATAATGTTTATTTATAGTATTTACCTTGAGGACATAAGAAAAAAGAATAAACAATATGAAAGAAATCTCTACCACGCCACTGTTTATTTGCTTATAATTAAAATTATTCATTTCATATAAATTGCATTCATTTTATGCGTGTATATATATATTGTACTTACCTATTTTTTATTTTAAATACTGGTACACTATCTACGTAGGTTTGGTAAAAAAATATTCGAAAAGAACGACGACAGTTTTTGACTATATTATTATAATATTATTTTATGAACCGTCTCATATTATTACGGCCAATAATATGTATACATTTATTGTTTAAATATGTATAATTTCACAGCAATGCTTTTTCCAGAAAATTGACATTTTTTTAACGTTTTTTTCAATGCCTAGTCGAAACAATTGTGATTGTATTTTTTTAAGACTCGATAATTTTATGATCTAACTGGTGTGAAATATTCAAATAAAACTCATTTATATTTATGGAAATTATAACGTAAACAACTTGCACGTTAATTGGGAATCGTGTTTTTAAGTACCTAACATCGACATATTTTTTATGCTTTATTATTAAACACACATGGCAATGTTTTTTTGAATAATTTTATGATATGTTTATAATATCAATAATCGAATCACTTTGTAACACATTCAAATCATTTGCGATCGTCGATTAGCACCTATAGGTATGCATATATAAACATATGCATGCTATACAGCTGGGTGGGCAAAGACTTAACGTATATAATATATTATAATAATGATATGAACCTTAAGACCGGGACGAAATTAATTTTTCGTGTCTTTATCACACATGCACTGCAGATTATAATATTTAAAACCACACACAAAAAATATTTATTCCTTCTGAAATGCCACGCGTGCATTAGATAGGATTTATATATATATATATATAACACATGTATACATTATGTACGAGTTTTAAATTAAATAAAAATGTCTTCGAGTTTACCACTACCTATAACACGACGCGTTATCGAACACTTAAAAATCGAATAATACGTTCGTTTAATCTTAACGAGGTACCTGTGTTTATTATTATTTTTTTTTTCTTTCGAGAAATTAATTGAAATATAGATGGGTCGGTATTATGCGTGGCGTTTAATACGAAACATGCGCGTGAGATAACACGAGATTGGGCAGAAGGAGGGGATGTTTCATTAATATATTATATTTTATTATAATATATTCGATTACTCTCATGCGCATCGTTTGGTCGGACGGTCGTCGGCTATATACAATAATAATTTATTATTATTATTATTATTATAAAACGTTATCATTATTATTATTTTTTATTTTCGGTGGCCGGTGTGTCGTCGTCGTGGATAACATTTTTCGAAATCGTTATGACTACTGTCATCGCCGCGTGCCCCGCAAACCAGTTGGAAACGACCGTGGCGGGAGGAGGGCAAAACGTACATATAGGCGTATAATATAATATTCTATAATATAATGTAATAATATTATAGAGAGGTATTTTAGTGTGAAAGGAATCTTAATAAGAAGGTACTTCTGGTGTTTTGTCACATTGTCAAAATTAATTACGTGGCTGTTCGGAAACCCGTCTGCAGCCGACAAACGGTCGACCGGTCGCCCTCTCCTCAGCCCCACCCGATAGGCCATCAACCCCTCACCGCTCGCCCGTCCACGCGCACCGCTCCCCCGCAGAAATCGTCCTTTTTCTCTTTTTACTCCACTGATGACCGTCGTCAGTCCAACGCCGTCGGCACTCGGACTCGCGCATGTGTAAATCATCACTACCTCCGTCTCTCTTCGTCCCTGTCACCGTCCTCTTTCCACAATCGCATTATTTTTCATGGAAACGCTACGTTATAAAATACGTACAACAGATGCATACATTATAATATGCACCGAACGATTTTTTCGGGTTTGTTGCCTTGCTGTGCCCGTCGTCCCGGAAGACCATCGATACGACATCTCGCTATAATATGATAATAATATATTGTACATTATTATATGAAATGGTCGTGAAACGTTTCGGGTTTTCGGGCTATGTTATTGGTTTTTTTTTTCTCAGACCACAACACTTTAATCGATACGTGATTAAAATACGAACGTTTTTCCGCTGACCCTTAGTCAAACGTCAAAAACAAATAACTTGCGTCCGACGAATGCCAGACGAAAAATATATTATTATATCTACACGCGCGCGTGAACCCACCCATATATTACTATCGATGTGACACCCGTATATGTTCCGCAAGACGAGTTGAAAAATTGTTTTTCCATCTCAATACAATATATTATTTAAATAACTGATCACATAACAGGCACCAGCATGGTAATTTTATACGAACGAACGTTTAAAATAAAAATGGATTGTGAATATTATTTTTTGTGCACCCATTCATTTATTTTATTCATTTTTAAAATATTATAATATCATATTCGTAAAGCTTTAATCAAATTCAAATCGTTCATATTTTGTTCCGATGAAAATGAAATAAAGAAAAAAACATTTCTTCAAAGTAAAAATAATATATTGATTTACATCAATGTAATTTAATAAAATGAAAATATATTGAACATTTAACTGCAAAATCAAAATTAAATTATTTTTAAATTAATATTGAAACCTGCCACTATTTTATAAACATAATATAAGTATACTTAACTTATTCTACAGCAATAATTTAAGAAAAAAGTTTGATTTTATAAATATATATATTTTTTTTATTTCTTGGGTAATCAAAATATTAAATTTTTATATAAAATATAAACTATACATACTCGTGCACGAGTTGTTTAGAATAAATTCTTAATTTTTTCATATAGAATATTATGGTTTTTATAAACTGATTTTTTTTTTTTTTGATATTAGTGGTCTAAAATAGGTACTTTATTATTATTAGTATTATTTTGATTTTTATGTGAATGTTTGTGTGATCTTTCCCAACGACAGATCAGAGTACCCGTTCCTCGCATAACCTGCCATAACCAAACGTAACCATGCGTTAACTAAAATTACCAATTGTTACCATACATTACCTAACGTAACCATACATTAACTAACATTACCAAACGTAATTCTGACGGATTGCCTATCAATAATGTCCTATGTAGTCTGATTATCTACCAAAGTAACGACGTTGATCTAAATAGTTTTTCACTTGAGAAAACTTACTTGCTAGACACTCAAACACGGCCTTCGACTTTACACTTTTTTATATACGAAAAAGCACTGGGTAGACGCCGATAAACCGTTCCAGACTGTTTAACTGATAACTACCGATTTACACGGGACATGACAGATAGGAAGACACTCAACTTCGATTTTCAAAAACATTCCCGTCTTCGAAATGATACTGCCAAAACGTCTGGCCACCAAATCAGTACATCCAACATTCCGGATGTCCACCAAACATTAATCCTTTTTACATTTTCAAACTTTTGAGTTTTGACTAACCGTAGACGTGTGAATATGTGATACTAACGGGTAGATTCTACATAATTTTAACCAAATTATCTCCTACTTTGGTATTTAGTGTCAGCGACTAAGACGAACTACTAGAAAATAATAAAATAACAATTCAGTACAAATAATATGACGCGTCAACATTGTTTGCTCGAATATTTCAGTTGAATAATGCGTTTGAACGGTCGTTGTTGTCTATTGGACATTGCTGCCATCAGTAATGTGTCCAACTCAAAGTAAGATAATCTGTTGTTTGCCGCATACGATAAAAGTTTTATACAGTTTGACGAGCGACGGTGCATCGCTAACTATAAAGCGAATATCTGGGATGACACCATCCGGTTTCGGCGCCAACTGTAATTAACAGTATATAATATTATATATATATATGTACCTATGATGGCCGAGTTAAAGTAAATCTATGAGACATCCAAAACCGACTATTCACCAAATACACATTATAATTATAGATACATCAATATACAATACCGCGTTGTTGAAATGAAGGAGATATACTCAGAGGCTGCAAGCGTAGTTTGCAGATACCTATTTATTTGTATATACACAGTAAAAACTGTTTATAATGGCACCGGTTATAGTGACAAACCGTGTTTATGTTTTTCTTAAATTGTAGGTCCTGGCAGAACTCTATATATTGTATGACGCACTAATTTGTACCGGATATTATGACATCTATAACATAATGACTATACGAGTGGATGTAGCGCGTGGTTATTTTTGGTTATGTTAGAAAAATATTTTATTATAATGACTGTATCATATTAATTATCGAATATAATATAACAAAAGATAGTAATAATTTTATCGCTCATTGATGATTTCACCGTCAGTGAAGTTGGTGTACTCGATTCTACCCAACTACGGGTGATAAATCGTATGTCTTATGATGTAAATGGTGTGTTGTCGTGTTAAATACTTGAATTGAAGTAAAATGAGTGAACGAAAGCAATTATTCACAATTGAAGAAAAACCAAATGGCAATTTTCGTTTACAAAAAGTGGGGGGAAATTCCCCGACATACAGCTGTATAATTGAATTAGACATAGATCATTTTAACAGTTCTAACATATGGAAAGCTTAAGAATAAATAAAACAGGAGTTTCAAAAAAAAAAAAAAAATTATGTGATAGATTTTTTTTTATCATTTTGGTTATAATGATTACGGTTGTTATGACCGATTTTTACTGGTCCCTTGAACGTCATTATAAACGGTTTCCACTGTACACGTATCAAATTTATTCACTACACTGCTGTGGTTATCACGATATTATTATTATTGTCCATATATAGTTCTCGTAGTCTATTCGAGGAGTGGTTGTTCATTCGAAACATCGATATGATTGCAACGTAATAATATAATAATAATTTTGCAGTTATAGTGGCGTGTTACCATATATTTTATTGTTGTTATTTGGGTACAATCATAATATAATATAGACGCAAATTAGTGGAGGCGTTCAATTAACACGTACCGGCTAAAATATAGCGTTACTTGATACTTCCGGCGAAATGTTTAGGTAGGTACAGTAGATATAGATATAATATTGTGCTACGGCGGTACGTTTTTTACTCGAAAATTATTATTACCATGCATTTTATTACACCACTGCTCTTTGAGAAAAAAATTAATAATTAAAATCCGCATACGTATAGTTTGACGTTTTGGGCTCTAATTCTGAATAAATCGAAATCTTGAATAGGTATAATAATATATAGTCATAGCGGTCAATCCAGTATATATTTATTGTACCTATAAATATACACATCCGCCTAAAGGTCTCGGGATCTTAGTTACGACTTTAAATCATATACAATAATTGCAAATTAAAATCTGTTTTTATTTATGAAAAAGTCATAACGTATTTTTACACTTAAATTAAACGTCTATTAAAAAGTACCAATGATGTTTATTAAGACGTGCGCAGCTTGTCCGGAGGGCTTTGATTTAGATATTAAAATATTTGGCAACGTTGTGTTTGGTTCATATATGTAAATATATATATATACCTATATACATATACAAAATAATATTATATTTAAAAAATAAAAACTACTGACTGACACAATTATCATATAGTTGTAGACCAATTTAAATAAAAATTCTAACATAAAAACAGATGGAGGACTGATGTTCTATACACGAGTTTAACGTTTATTACACAAGAGTCTATACCGTTTGAAAAGTCTTTAAAAAAAAATGTGCCCATTTAAATATTTTGGTGACAACACATTTATATTAAGTGTTGTTGAGCTATAATAGTTACCAGACTACAAGCTATGAATAATAATAAAAAAAAAAAAAACAGCACATAATTTCAAATCAAAAATAAACTACCAATATTTATAATGAATAAATATAGACATTTTATTTGAATTATTAATTTACCAATTTCGTAATATCACACAAACAATAATTAACAATATCATTATTTGTACATTTTATTAACCAACTTTTCATTTTTACATATAATTGTGAATTGCATTTTTATGATTTTAGTCGCTTAAACTTAAAATTTTAATTGATATAACTTTATTAGAGTAAAATAGTGGTCATATATCATTTGCGCATCGTCTGTTTACCTGTGCCAAAATATCGTACATCAAATGCTCATCAATATTCGTGTACTTATATATTTGAATAGGTTATTGCTTGTTTCCAAAAACATTTAGTATAAAGTAATATCATTTCTTAGAGCATATTTCAAAAAATTTTACTGAGTTCGTAATAAATTTATTAAACAAAAATATTATACACTATTAAAATATTTACGTAAATTTAAGTAAAATTTACCAATACATTTTTATGGTAAAATTCCCAACACTAATCGTATTGTAAAAAAAATAAGTGCTTATATGTCGTTTTTGTAATAACCGATTAATTTATAGTCCTTAATTTTATTTACTTCGTGTTTTTTTGCTTCCGAATCCGTCAGAGATGTGTGTGTTCTCCACGTATTTATAACACTGTACTTCGGTGTTCATCAATTTTTATTAAAGTACAGCAATCTTTTTTCGGACACATAAATATAATTTCACAACTTTTTAGCGTTTTTCTTTTTGTATAAAAACATTTTTGGAAAATGGTTGCAGTTTTTCCACGATTTAAATTAACAAATTATAATTGACTCATGCTTAAATTTACTCAAAACTCAAAATTACAATATAATAATATTGTATACTGATTACCGCGAACCGTTCACGTCTCGTATGTCTCGTACAGTCCAAAACGTTTCGACAGCGTCTCACGCGTTTTACTATACAATAGTTTACTATATAGGTACTTATGCGATAAAAATCAATTTATCGCTCGTACACTTTAGTTGTTATACTCGTCGTGTTATTGCTAACTGATTACCTACACAATATTACTACGGTATAAATATATTTTAAAATAGAAATACCTATACAATAATTGAAAATTTTAATTTAGAGATGTGTACATTTTAAGATTGAAGTTAGAAAAACTACTTGAGCTTTTGGATATACGTATTTTTTTTTCAGTTCTATTGTTAAATAATATTGATGCGCAAATGATGTACGACCTTTTAAACGGCTGATGCGCAAACGATGTATAACCGAAAAATCGAACGATGCGCAACTGTCTTACAAAAAAAGTCAAAATTAACAATAGTGATGCGCAAACGATAACCGGCGAAAAGAGGATAAATATTATTATCGAATTATTTTATAGAAAAAAATAATATTTGTAATGTGTAATTTGTAATACTTGTATAATGTGTCGAATACTCAAATGTATCGTTAAAAAAAATGAAGCTATAGTTTCATGTATTATTATTACATCAACACGAAATTAATTTAAAATATAAATTCATAGGTAAAAGAAGGTAAAGGTAGCGTTGCGTTACTGTATACTGTTTTATTAAAATAAATATGATTTTTAAACAATTTTTCATAACAAAAAATATTTTAAATATCTGCATTATGTAACTATGGTTAAACTAAAAAAAAAATTGACAGTTCATGTAAATATTGAATGCTTACATATAATATGAATATGTACGATGATATTTTTCAAAATATTTTAAAATGATATTGTTGATTTAAATATTAATCGTTAACTGCATTAAACGATAATTAAATTGTGATTTATTTTAACCTCATCGATTCGTCAAACATTCATCATTATTATCAGTGCGTACTACGTACTTTAAGTTTATTATGAAAAAACCGGTAACTCCCAATATGCCGTAGGCCTGTACCGCTGTAGTTGTTATATTATATACATCTGATGTCATTTGCAATGAAGTAGTATTGCAATGATAATATTGTAATTTGTATTATTCAAAGAGAATTTATAATAAGCTTCATTTATACGTACACGGTACCTACATAGTTTGTAGAAATGAAGTGTTCTCTAATCGCACAGTTGATTGTTTTGGGGTTTGTCTCTGGAGACCGATCTGTACCAATTTCTCTTATCAGTGTTTTATTACTATTGATAAGAGTAAGTCAATGATTAGAAGTCGAATCCCGAGAGGCAGCCGGTTTCCGTATGAACAGCAGCAGTAGCAACAGCAGCAGCAGCTCAACAGACAATACCGAAACAGTTTAATAAAATAAAAATCTTTGAAAACCAAAAAAATATATATCCAGTTATCATTACCTACATATAAGCTGCAGTGAGCTGTTATTAATGTTCGATGTGTAACAATAATTCACCGGAACGATAACTTTAATAGTACCTACCTATAATACCTACCTGCGGTGACGGTGAATATAAATTGTCATTGACTGCATTTTGGTAGAGCAACAACCGTTCCCAACACCTTGCATTGATTTAATAACGTATAGTGTGTTTGTGATTTAACAGAAGATAACAAACACGTATTTTATTTTATAAATTGTACAAAACTACTTTGTCGAAAATGCTAATTTATTTAGACTACGTACATTAATTTCCACATCCCCGTAGGGTGTCGTTGTGTGAGAATAACAAAAATATAAACACAGTCTTCTTTGCTCCTCCTGCACACCACACGAATTAATAATAACAATATTATAATGTGCAGGTATTTAATCATCGCAACAGTTGAAAGATTGTTTAATAATTGTATTACTGAAACAAATGCTTATTTCATCTATCTATACTAGAATCGAATTAATCACAGACGGAATCTATTATTACACTTGTTTTAATAAATTTATCTTCTTCAGATAAACCTAAAAAGATTAAGAATTTCAGAATAATATTCTGATTATATTATAATCTTAGCATCTAAATGATTACAAACAATATTATAATATAAAAACAAATCTCTAAATTTCGATTTTACTTCCTACTTATAAACACTTTGATGATATTAATCCCGGATTTTTTTAGACAATTAAAATACAATAATATATATTTAACATATTTTTTTTATGGTAGGTGTAAACTATAGCAAAACTGTTATAAAAAAAAAAAAATATATATATATATATATATATATAATAACTGAAAATTGATATCGTAAATTTTATTTAAGCGGATTATGTTACTAATATAATATACAGCTTTTAATAGTTTGTTTGTTTACTATAACCGCGTTAAACATTATATAATTCTTTAGACTACTTTACTATATTTTTTAATAATATTAAAAATATATTCAATAAATGAAATTGAAGTAAAAAATCGTATAAATTATATTATTTTTGTATTGCAAATCGTTCAACGTTCGACGATATTATTGTCACAAATACAGTTGATGCTGTTTTATATAGCTTTGCGGTACTTTCGATTTCAATGTGCTGACTTTCTGAACTTTAAACAGTATCTAACCATGCTGGAGACGAATTTATATTCTGTGGATTCATTATTAAAGTTTGGAAATGGAACAAGATCAGATACGAAATAGGTATATATATATATACAGTATATTATATATGTATTTAGTATGGCGGCGATGCGGAGGACGCTATAAATATTGTCGTAGGGGAACGGCATGTCTACCGAAGACAAAAAGGGTTACTGATAAAGAGTTATGGGACGTTTTTTGGAAATGAAACAAAAAAAAAGATAAGACATTTACTTTTCGGCATTCACGTTTCGTGGTAGAAAAAAAACCTCGGCCGATTGCGATACAGTGCGGTTAGTTGTGGGGCGAAGGACGGCTGGGTTGTTGCCGCTATGGGGAGGAAGAAGCGAATAATAATTTACCGAACAAAGATCGATCAAAAAGTTTTAAATTTCTTTGGGGGAATTCGAGACTGCAGCGTTCATTAAGGCAACTTTTGCCTCTTGAAAACGAATTAAAAGTTTCTCGGTGACACTAAATTATTACCAGCTGCTAATAAACCTTCGCGGTCTCGACATAAATCAATGCCTCGGATAATAATAATATGACCTTGCACACTTTTATGTATACGGTTTAATTAAACTTCAATATTGGACACCTTACACCGGCGCGCGGCATATGCGGCATCGTTATGGAGTATTATTATTTTATATGGTGTTATTTGCAAGCTATTTTGCAATCATGCCTGTTGCGGCTAAAGTATAATGCTATACGCGGTATACACGGTAATATAAAAACGAAATAAAACGTTGCGCACGGGATTAAGCCGGTCAGATAACGATGTAATATTGTCGCGAATGAAGTATAAATATATTGAGTGTGTCTATTGCGAGTGTGTCCGTAAAAGCAGGATATTACGTGTATTGCAGTTATGGTCGTAGCAGTAGGATGTGGTTAAGAAGGACGAGGACGACCGTGAGGTTTCCTGCGGCGAGCAGAAGTTCTGAGTTCCGGTCTCCGAAAGATCGGATGTGCTTTGCAGTAAATTTAAATACAAGTGCATTGTAATACATTTGCTGTTGCCCGGCACGTTTGGTTAGGTATATAATATACATTATAGAGAGGCGGTAGACGTACACGAAAAATAACTGTCTTGTCCAAAACGGTTTTATGGGCCATATAAATGGAAACGAAGAATTATTTTCATACATACGCGTTTATATTTTACACTAACAGTAAACGCGTGAAGTGAATCGACGAGTTGTCGCCAGCGGTAAAATTACGTAGGTAATATTTTATTTTACGCGAGACGTGGTATTAAAATTATTAAAAAAATTATGAAAATACGTCACGATCGTCCTCGAGTCTGGTAAGTCTGAACATTATAATGTGAATTGAATTGTTACAGTGATCTGAAACAAAACATAAAATAACGTAATTTATCGGTTTCGTTGAAATCTATTAATAATAGTATTTTATAATTAAAACTTTTTTCGGAAGAATTCTGTCATACTTAATGAATAATGATATTTCAGTGAATTTAATTTATCATAAAATTATAATGTGACAGTATGGCACCAAATCTCAATATTCATTAATTAAAAAAAAATATATATATATATATATATATATATAATTCAAATTGACATATTATATTTTTACATTAATATTTTAATCAAAATTTAGAAGCGATATTACACAATAACTACGTGTGACGTAGATTATAAAAACAAATACTATTTAATTGTATGCAAATAAAATAAACGTATTCTATATATTATAAAAATGTATCCAGCATTTAATTAATGGTTTACAACTGTAGGACTACGGTACAGCATATTATTCCAAAATAATTATTCATTATAAAGCTAAAAGTGAATATTTTTTTGGTTTTACTAAATCATGTACATTCCAATGTTTACGTACTGATACGATATTAAAACGAAGTATAAAATATTATCTTATTAAAAAAAAAAAAACCGATAAAGAATAATAACATTCGACTAGGCGTGTTCAAATGGGTTGTTTAATGATCAGTAAATATTTTGAGTATTAAAATTACGTCCGGTTGCCGTACTACTATTTACATAAACGATTTACAGTGGAAATTAAAAAAAAAATTATTTACGGGCCGCTCATAAATCATAATTGGAAAAATTGTTTAAAATATTATAATTTATCGGTTGGACAATAAATTTTCGTTGATATTCGAAAATTATTGTAGGCCGACGACGACCGAGGGTCGGACGAGACTGTTTTCGGCTATGACTCGTCGTCGCACATCAATATCAAAGCCAGCACCCCCGGGGACCGGAACTTAACAGCCGACCAACCGGGTAAGACAGGTGGTTCGAAACGCACAATGGAGTAGGTATAATAACCTGTAAGAGTAATAAAAACTATAGTATTGGTGTGTATAATATTATATACACAGATATTTACCTTATATTATTAAATTATACAGTCGAATGGAAAAAAAATGTTTGATAATTTGGAATGCATACGTGACCAAAAATAATTAATACTTTTAGGAATAAATATATATTATATCGTTGTTATTGTCGTCATCGTCGTCGTACAATATTGTAACTGTCAGTCCGACATATCGTTGTAGAAAACCGTAAACCGTGTACAAAATGGCGTTACTACCTTTAAGTTATTGTATAAGATCTGTTTGTATAAGTATACAGACGACTGGTTCGCCGAGCATTTTCATCCTCATGTTTAGCTTTAATAATAAATTTATTTAAATTATAATTTTGGAATTTTTAAATATATTATACTCGATGACTATTTTTTTCAAATTCTTGGACTCTTTTGTATTACTTGAAGAGTGTTTTGTGACGATACAAACTTTTGTTTTCAAAATTAAGCCCCTCCTCTTTTTATTTTAAATTTTTAAGTGGATAATTTTTTGAAAATATTGATGTACTTAATACATAATTTGGACGAGTAGTTTCTTAGTTATTATTAAAATGTTTCTATAATAAGGATAATAGTCATTTAAAATAGTTTTACAGAAATATAAAATATATGTTATATTCAATCTAGTATTTGTTATACTTGGACCATTTTTATTAATTATTAATCTTGATAAATAATATTAATTACCTACTAAAATTGTCCAAATTACTATTTACTTCAAATCTTCCAAACCAATTGTCGTGGACCTATTATCCTTAATACACAATCTTATATAACTTGAAAATTACTCGTTCGAATTTTGAATTAGATACATTAAAATTTTCAGAAAATTTATCCGCTGAACATTGTACAGTATAAAAAAGGGGTTTTTATTTTTCCTTCAGTAGTACAAAAAATCTTAAAAATTTGAAAATATAATCTCCAAGTATATTCAAAAAATTTAATAACCATATTTTGAATAAATGCGTTATTGAAAAAAAAGGGGTGAGTATACTTGGTGAATCACTCCGTATACTGCGGCATGTATAGTTCTAAACAATAAACGCATGCAATCCGAATATCTCAAATTTAAGTATTAATTCGTGTATATAAGTATAGCACGTATGTCGATCAAAATGAAAACGAACAAAAAATTAACGTTGAGAGGACCGATATCAAGCGTCTTAAAATCTATCCATCGTTTATGAACATGCAAGCTCGTCGATGTCGATAACAAAATATTTTAGCAATAGTAAAAATATCTAAACATTTTTTTTTAACTTTGACTTTGATTTTTTTATTATAATTAACTCAGTAATTTAACTTGTTGAAGTATCCATCCTAATAACTTGATATTTTTTCACTAATAATGAAAATAAAATAATAGGTTAGGTTAAAATCGTGTTTATACAGTATAGTATCTGTAGTTAAAAAAATGAATTAATCATTTATTATTCTATTTAATCACGCTGCTTGTACACTATACAACAGTTTAAACCATAATAAACAAAAGTAAATATTCATTGATTTATTGATTTAGTTGATACATAATTGAAATTCTCTTAATTACTAGGGGAAAGCCTGTGCATATGCAATAAGAAAAAACAGCAGTAGAATGCATTATTTTATTAACAAAATGTTTAGATATTTTTATTTTTTAAGTTGTACAATTACACTATGGCTTGTGATTCGGGTAGTAATTAAAAAATATCAACTAACCTATTTTTAATTATAAAATATTTTTTTCTCGTATTGGCTTTAAGAGTTACATATTTTATTATCTGTTGTACATAATAATATAGCAGTGATCAAACATTATAGTCGGTGACACAAGACTATAATTCATGACGTGTAGACCACGTTTACGATAGAATAATTCACAATTTAGTTTTTGGATTTACACCCCCGATGTACGTATAAGTAATTATTATTATTATAAATGGATAAAAACACAAAATATTATATTACATTGTCATACGTATCACGACGTTAAAGGAAACGTTTCGGTCACTTCTTAGCATATTCCAAAAAAAAAAAAAAAGTAATATTATTATTAATGTTAATAAATCTACTGCGTGGTAATTATTAATCGCAGGCGTGTTGTCTGCCGACAAAATTTCTTGGCAACGATCGTACACCATATTGTTGTGGGTACTGTAGTTGTACGACAGTCACATTGTGTGTGTTACTGTCGAATCGGTCGGGTGCACCACTGCTGTGGGTCCACATGCATTATTTTTCGTTTGTCGACAACGTGGGCGTTTGTTGTAATCTTTATATTTTTATAGGCGTGTGTGTGTGAAAGAGAGAGAGAGAGAGAGAGAGAGAGTGTGTGTGTATGTTATTAACAAACAATCGAAAACCGAATTTTTCACAGGCCGCTTAAATTAATATTGTCGCTGAAATTCTTTGCACGTTTGAATATTATGTACATACACTATACACTATATATTATGTGCCCACTACACATTATAATATTCATAAGAAAAACGGTTTGTCGTCTCCTAAAACTCTATTAAACCCGTATAATAGGTAGTAGGTACCTAACCTACCTGTTGCAGCGTCTATCGTCTCCGTCGATTTTGAACATATTATTTTTTCTTATTTTCGTCTTCAAACACGATATAGTAACGTCATGTGTTATTACTTTATTTTTATAATAATAATATTATATCATGCCAACTGCGACTAAAGTTAAAACCGTATTATTGTATATAAAATTATAGACTTATGTATATTGGACGGTGATCTCGCGCGAGCATGGACCATTTGCACCTAAAACCAAATTTGTATTTTAGAGTCGGTACACCGATAATATTACGCTTAAGGTCAATAAGTATATCGATTTGTACTTAACTTTTTGTTTTGTTTTAAGTCTTATACTTATTTATATATATTATATATTGATTAAATTGTTTAATGTGTGATTGGTTAAATATTTTTTGTTTTCGAAAAACACGAAACTCGTTAATAATAGGTATTTGATTTGCTGTCAATAATTTTACTTTTACAAAACGTTATTATTTCATTATTATGTGAATTAGTCATTAGTATGAATTTGAGTGATAGACGAAAATTAATTTTCATTATCATTACTTATTTATTGGCCTAATTGGTACGTTACAGACCTGTACACACAATTATAGATAGAATAACACAATGATTATAACAGCTGATACTTTGTAATGTGTACAATAAAATAATTAGATAAGGTAATTTTTTAAGCATGTTCATACCAATAGTTTTTCTTTAACAGTACATTTATTCAAATTCTAATAATTATAATTTTTAAGTAAATACTTAAAAACCATATTATTTTCAAATTTTTGTATCATTTAAAGAATTTCCTGTGGCAATACAAACTTCTATTTTTCAAATCAGAACTCCTCTCCCCCCGCCAATTTTTATTGCAAATTATTTGGAAAACCCTAAAATGCATGCAGTCTTATAACTGATGTACATAGTTTATTATTTTTTTTTTTTTATCGATTGAATATAAATTATTAACGTTTGATTCCATGTAGAAATAATATATTTTTACCTCTGCATTTATTATTAAAGTATTAAGTTTAAAACATAATATTATTATATATTAAAATAAACAACCTTCATTACAAAAAATAAAAAATGTGTTAACGAAACATTAAAATGTACTCTAATATTTGAAACAAGTAAGTCCTCAATCATAATTAAATATAGCTATAGCATTGTTTGTTCACAAGCTACGTACTAAATTACAACCATTTTCCATTATTATAAAAGTATATACTAGACATCATACTGTCCCACGATAAATCGCGAAATCGGCAAACAAAATATTATTACTACCAATAAAAATAATAATTATAATTTTTATACCTATGAACAAAAAATAATATGTTTGCATTCATTCAACGATTATGTGTTCCAGATTTAATGTTGCGACCAAAAGTATGTACCTAGGTACTAACCACTCATTGATATTGTTTCAAATTTCAAATTTATGTTGCCATTCAACTTGGCGGTTATATGCAAGGTATGCAATGTGTAGCTGGAATTAAAAAATAAATGATTACGGTCAGGAATGGTGTGTGCCTCTCAGCGGGCACCTATTGTAAACATAGTAAAACATGTGTTTTTCCACTACCCACTGGACACCATTATATTATTTAATAATTGTTCATATATTATAATATTCACGCATGATATGTTGCTAAATTTCTTCTTTTATAGTAATTTTTTTTTTTTCCCAAAAATAATATACTATAAATGCGTATATAATTTTTTAACAATATCATTATTTAAGAGTTATATACTCAAGAGTTACTTAACCGGCTGCATGTGTTTACTATATAGTTCCGTTCGGCCGACTCTGCTTCTACACGGGAAATAATGAGCAATGAAAAATATAACAGTTTACAATCGAAATCGATTTATATAGTTTTTTTTAAAAAATTTTCACTACCTACTTACCTACCTACCTACATGCCTGTGTTTAAAACATTTATTAAATGTGTGGTTGTTATTTTGCAGTCTGCGTCAAATTAGTATGAGCAATCAATACAATATAATAAGCTATAATACCATAAATAGTATAGAATAACAATTATTCGACTTTTATAATATTCACAATTGATGAATTGAATCTTATGGGCTGTATATTTTAGTAAATTATACGGAAATTGCATATTGTACTTTATATTATAAAAAATATACTTCGTACCTGATCGATAAAACCCAACCGCGAAATAATATAGTTTCCACCATTGTCCTCTCAACAGCCGAGCACCGTCAGACGAGTTGTACATGTAGGCTTATATTTTATTAATGACAACACGCGTTCGATATGAGAAAAGACGACTAGATGTAAGCCAAATCCCTTGTTTTCCCGAGAGACTTTCGGCCATATTTTTGTTTTACGTCGTTCTCCGACGATCGTTTTTAATATTATTTTTGTGACAAGGGTCCTAAAATTGTGCGTATGTACACACATCGTACGTATGAAAAATGTTCTTTGCTCGTGAATGACTGCTAAACAAATCGAACGAATAAAATTTCAAATCACCAGAACCGTCGCGTCGTGGAAAACGTCACAACTGATAAGTATGTATGTGTGTGTGCAAGAAATATACAGTCATCTCTCGAACAAAAAGTAAACGAAATAAAGAATAGTATGCAGCAACGCGGAATATGTTATTTTTTTGACTTTCCGCAGCGTAAAAATAAGACCCACGCTTATGCAATCAAGTCGAAAAGCACTTGTTTGTTAAAATACATAATGTTCGGGTTTTTCTTCGAGACTTATAGTAAATGCGAATTTGAAAAACCATCGCGTACCTACCAACGAGAAGTATATAAATATTATAAATTCGATGAAATAAATTAAGTATAGGTATGCCAATATGGTTTTTATCAACAGTAATTTTAGCACGAATCGATGGTTATATGATTTACGACTGTTGTATTTTTAAATTAGCGTTAAATCATTGCGAGCTATTCCTCCAATAAATTCTATCAGAAATGATTTTGTATACAAGACTCTAGTGAATTATAGGTCTACGGTTTACGTTGTTACGTCGGACATTGTTTTGAATGTTTTATTATGTACGATATGGTATATTTGTACAAATAAAGAAAAATCCGCTGGAGATTACTCTAAAATAACGAAACTGGTTTCTCGAAGTATTTTCGTGTTTAGACACCATTTTGTAGTGTTATTATACACACGTAACAAATGATTAATTGGATCCGGAAATCGATGATCTATGTTATTATATTCGTCTACACGTATTTTAAAAAGAATACCTAAAAAATTTTACGACTGTACGTTAAATTATTCGGTTGTATAATTTAAACTCGGTGCGAGATAATATGCTACAATTGGTACATCTCACGGTACGAGTGTGAAAATGTATCAAATTTCCACGACGCTTCTTTCGTGTGTTAGAAAGAGAAGCTTTTAAATGTGTATTATAACTGCGCTTTTGATCCATTATTTTTTAGCCAGTTCAAAAATGGTTATTTTTTAGTAGTTTGTCCTATAAACTGCAACTTTGGTTTCGTGTGATTTTTGTTTCATTTTTTTTTCTGTCATACATAAAATATAAAAATACTATTCCCAACACGCTTATCAATTTATGATACCTATTGATTTTTTTGATATTTTAGACAATTATTTATATTGCCGAGGAGAGTTCAATGAAGAGACACAATAAACCCGTTGATTTTACGAGGTGCTTAAATATTTTCTTGTCAATATAGTTACGTTGAAATTAAAATCAGTTTTTTTTCGATCAATAAATTAATCTATGTGGCCCACGCAAGTATATAATAATATATTGTAATTACAATCGTATACCTACGATTAGAATCTTCAAGAACATAATATCAAATAAATAACAACTGGATCTTACACGTATTTTTTCTTGATCGTTTTTAGGCAGTAAATAATATGACATTGGAAATAATTTAAATGAAATTCGACGAATAATTTAAACGACTTACTTTTTGGCTCCATTTTTTATATTCTGGTCATGTGTCGAAACATTATACGTTGCGCTTATATTATAATTAAATATTTGGACGACTCATGAGATTTCGTCAGAACCCGTCAACTCTTTCTCATTGATAGACGACTAATAAAAATAATAAAAAAAAAATACACACATATCCGGCCAATCATGTCACTGCTCGAATGACAGAAGATTTAATAATATATTTTTTTTTAATTACTTTTTTTTTCTTCGTATACGCCGTGTACATTATCATTGTTCAGAGTTTGAACAGCGAAATATTTTATAATTTATTTGACGTGACGTACGCGGGTCCCAAAGACAGGACGTGTTGTATCTACCTAGCATATGTATTGGAAAAAAAAAATCTTGAATCGTTTTCTAAATCCACACATTCGTAATATTCAAATTCGATTTCAGTATAAAACGGTAATTTACACAAAACCAATTATTTTCCATGTCCGGATTTGTACGTTGCACAATTATTATTATTTCATATTGTTTTTACAAGCGTCAAATAAAATGGAATAAATTATTTTCGGATAAATACCACTGTACAGTATAATATTATATTATAGTAGGATCCCACGTGACCTTTCAACATAATATTCACTTAAATATTTAACGAATTATTTACGTCCAAGGAGTTGGCCAACCACAGACGAGTATAATATATAGGTTTAAACAAACGTGAAAACGAGCACAGGATTGTAAAAACGTTTAAATTTCCCGAAGACATATTATACGGATGGCCCGTCATCGTATCAAGGCGTTTGTTATTAGCAATTAAATGTGCACGCTGCGTATACGCAAACATATTAACATATAATTATTTTGTTCATAATAACATATCAAAAATATGTTAATAATAATAATAATAAATCTGTCATTTTTTCTCTCTCCAAAAACGAATATACGACTTTTTATTTATTTTTGTCTCGTTCGGTTCAGGGACTACGGAATGATGGTAGAGCAAGTTACCAAATTCGATCTATTTAATTCGAATATTTGAAATATTTTACCAAACGATAAACTCATACAAAAGACTTTCTGATCAACCAAATATTTATTAATAATTGTTTGTCTTTATTTCGTGTACAACATCAAAGTATCATACTATTTACTGTTATATAAAGTTTAAACCAATAATATTATTTAGTTTGAGTGTATACTGTATAATAATATACTTCCCAGTACCTTTTTATTATGTTGAATTGCGTAAGTTTTACGTTATATTATATTAGTATTATAATTATATTGAATAACAATATAATATGCATTATTGTATAAAATTAACCATTCGATTTAATATTTTTAAAAAAAGTCGAGTACTTACGATACATTCAACATGTCATAATATTCAGTGCAAATAAATAAACAGGTTTTTAAAATAGATAACAAACACTTATTTCAAGTTAGTTGTAGTCTAGAGTGTATTATAATACAATAAATTATTACCAAATGACACGTATACATAATATATATTTTTTCTCAATACCGTGTTTTGTACTCAACAAACTGTGATGATCATCTCATTATAGTTTTAAGTCTATGTCTCACTTCACCCCCTTCAAAATTACAAACGCTTCCAGAATAGTATTCATCTCAACATCGCCAATGTAGCCATGTACTTAACATACAGTGTAGTTCAATCGCATAGGCACTCAAAACACGAGCAGGTCGGTCATAATAAAGAGAAACTGCAGTTCGAACAATGCGTATGGCTATAAATTATTATAAGTTGACTTATTGTAAACTATATCGATATTATAAATAGGACTGATAAAGAAAATCGTGATAATAACGTATCATAGATGCAGAGGCTTGTTTAGGCACAAGCTCTGTAGTCACGGGACTAGAGCGGCAAATTTTATCACATTTTTTGTAGAAAAAGATTTTTGTGATCCAACTGATGATGTAATTTAATAAATATATATATATATATAAAATATAAAAAAAAATTATTTCTTTAAAAAAATGTGGTTTTAACGATTTGGAGCCCCGTGTAAAAACAAAACTTTGAAAAGGGACGATACTTTTCAATAATATAATGAGTGTTTTACGTCGAATGGCATATACCGCCATAATAATAGACGTTATAATATTGTGATTACACCAATAAACTAAAGTTCGCCGCCGCGGATGACCACAGCTGTAGCTTTCGAACACATCATTTGCAGTAGTCATCGCCCATATGACGTGTGTGCCTACCATTTTAGAGGTATAATACACGTCCTAAATAACATATTAATAATATGTTACATGACTTACGAGTACCCACGCCGATTTTGTACGCGTTGCAGCCGCTGCACCGGTCGTCATCGTCGGCGTGAGAGACCAAATCAAATACACACGAACGCGTGAGTCACGTCTGTTTACACGCTAAAACCGTTCGGCGCGGCCCTCTCGACGACGCATTGCAGCAGGACGACGGACGTACATTTTTGTTTTCCGGGCTCGTGGGCGAGAAAGACATTGTACCTATAATTGCGGCGCTACTCATATTATATGTGTTGTGTGCATCACATAATAATAATAATAATAATATCGAATAAAATATAAAGTGCTCCGACGACGATGTGCTGCAGCAGCGGTGGTAGGAGGTACCTAGGCACCTATTGTGTTATAATATTATAGTCGTCGTCGCGGCTATTGTGTGCGTTTGTTGGCAGCGTAGGCACTGGCGTGGTGTTTCTGTTGTTTTTGCTCTCCGCCGTCAATTTGCTTTGAAACCGAATATTCGGTGTACACGCGCGGCCCACAAAGGGACAACCCTGCTCGCCGTCGAGAGGGAGGAAAAATGAATAAAAAAAAATAACATACACACGCATAAATCGATGTTATATTTGTTCAGGACGGCTCTTTACGACGGCGTCCGGTAGTTGTTTAATTTGTTAACATGTTTGTCTTGGCTCCGACTCGTACACACACACACATTCGAGCGCTCGCAAACACACTATATTTTACCTACCACTCTTTGTCGAAAAATCGAAATAAAATATAATAAACCACCCACGACACACACACGAACACGAGCGAGCTGCAGTAGGTATGTGTACGCGTATAGGTATATAGTGCGAGGTTTTCGTCGTTCGGAAAACGCTCGTTCATAACCCCACACGTATGTCACCGGCTAAAACAAAGTCAGCTGCAGTCCCTGAAACAACGGATGATGCGACGTCTTAAAATCGAGAGCTCCGTGACATCTATCCGCGTTGAGTTTTGAATTAAAAAAAAAAATCTGGGTCGATCGTTTGTTCTAGCAGGTACATAATATTTGAACCGATTTGTACGGCAAAATTCTGCAGCTGGAATTGGTTATACGACATAGAGTTGGGGTTGTTGAGACATTCTAGCCCTCCCCCCTCCCCGCACACACATATGTTGTCTGGAACTCGGAAAAGCTCGTAGGGATCCGGACGTAGTAATAATGCGCATTTCGCGACGCCGTTCGTCAAACGTCTTGAACGCGCTCCGTCGATCCATGTACACACTTTATTAACACCCATAACATTATAGATTCATTAAAACGACGACAAAATATTATAATAGTCTGTCAACGCCCAACGCAAAATCGAGTTTCCGCGTCAGTAGTTTCCTTATAGCCGGGCGCGCATAATTTATTAAGGACGCCGTCTTCTGAGTATAATAATATTACTGCACAACGATTTTCTCGACGTTTACTAATAATTATACGCTTTCCTGATTGAAGCAATATTTGACACAAGTACTTGCTCGCTTATAACAGATTAAGCATTTGATGTGATAAAGCTGTTATTCGATCGACGTTTCGACGTTATAGTAGACTGCAAAAGTTGTCAATCAATTTTAATTAAAAGTCCAAAACTGAAAAGCACCGCAGTGGGATAACGTAATGTTTTATTGAACTATTTTTGATCTATCTTTGGCGATTCAAATTTTGTGACAGCAAATTAATGTCACAATAAATAATTTTTAACCATGGTAGGTTATAGCTATTCAAACATATATTATCAAGTGTGAAAATAATTTGTATAAGATATGTCTATATGATCTAAGGCATAGGAATGATTCTAAAAACACCAAGTTGAACAAAGTGATGTTTGTAAGACTTTTATATTATACTCTAAACTTGTACACTCTAATATATTGCATAACATTCTTATTATATTTTTACTAAATATCTTCTGAGATTTTAATACTGTAATTAATATAATATGTAGATCGTTTTACGACTCGTACCTAATGATTACATTTCTATTATCTAATATTATATGGGTAAACAATTTTATAACTTGAATATTTCAGAGAGTAAAATGTACATTTTATATTATAGAAGTGAATTGTTATTATTTAAGAGTAATTTGTATTGATTCCATAATGAGACAAAATTATTGTAGAAAAATAGCAATGATTGCTGGAACACTGCAAGAGAAAACGGGAATTAAAAAACGTGTTTTGTCCATTAATTTGAATTACGGAAATAAAATAGAACCAAAGAGCAAGAAAATACATTATAATTGGATAAAAATGTTACATGTTCCTAAAAATACTCGACTGTCAGGATAGGGTTAAATCGTTATTATACCTACAGATGGTTTATTGCTTATTAGTTTATTGTAAACTGAATGTTGAATGAATTCGATAGAATCGACTTAATGGTATAGCCGTATACATGGTACAGGTGTATCCGTAACTTTATAAAACCCATAAAAAGAAAAATTATTGGATATAAAGTGATTTATTATGAATATAGGTGTTAACAACGATGAGTCATTTGATTATATTTTATTTATCTTTTATTTGTTTGTGCATGTTTCGGAGTGTTTCGAAAAATAACGTTCTAATAGTATGTAATTACATCATCATTGCTTATTTAACGAAACACAACAATTTAAAACCAATGATAATAATATTATGAAGGGGTCGTTCAAGAACTTAAACGAGACGGAGTTATATTACTATAATATATAAAAATATTGATATTATTTTTTTATAATATTATAATTGTCTATAAAGTCTTTGATGATCGTGGTTATTCGCCTATTTTGAAATTAAATACAATATTCTGATATTTTCTGTTTTATTAATTCATATTATATTTTGTATTACTCGTACGCATTATAATATTATTACACGAAACATATTAAAAATCATCTTTACTTACGCTATTTATTTTTTATTTTATTTTCATTTATCATATTTAAAATGCGCGCCAACATAATATAACAAGTTTAATTCACACTATTTTATACACAATTCCAACATACTAACACGGTAGTGCAGGTTAGGATTCTGTACGATGAATGTTTTGGAAAGAAAAAAAAATCGTGGATGTCGATTTTCCAAGAAAATTTGTATTTTTGGAGCTTACAATATGATTAACGTCTAATAATCGTTAGATATTATAAAATAAATTGTAATTATTAAACAGTGTATTGTGTTGATCACTCAAGTGCCATCAGGATAAAAAGTTGACGAATTAGTGACTTAAACGATAGATCAAAAAGTTTATTACTTATAGTGCTATAAATTATTATAATAGGAACTATATGTATAAGGAGTTTGTTCATTTTTTGAAATAGTATACAGTTCTTAAAACATAATTTATAAAATTAATTTTTTTTCGATATAATTATTACGCGTCGACAAATCTCCAGTGCCATCTAATAAATCGTAAATATAATACGTATATATGTAATTATACAGAGTGTAACTGAAAGACCTGATAAATAAAAAAAGTTATTACGTTCCAAATTAGTTTACTTAAAAAAAAAAAAATATATATATATATATATATTATTTAAAAAACTTGTAAAAAAAAACTACTCCACTTAAATAAACGTTTTTGCCATCAAAGTTCTTCTTAAAATTAGATTTATAAATTGATTATTTTAAAAAATTTAAAAATTTTTATTTTCTGTTTTAACAAAAAAAAAAAATCACACATTATAAAATGAATATATTTAAAATGTATACTGTTCTTGTAGCGAGTTTGTAAATTATATAAAAACAAGAATTACTAAAAATGTATTAAAACATAACTAAACTAAATTTATTTGTCAGACCTGTTACACCATATATATTGATATGTATACCATATACCTATGTAGTAATTGGATTTCTAAAACGTCTAACTATTCAACTATGTAGGCATGCATTGTGACTTGCGTATTATAGAGCCTTATGAAGTGTATTTTATTTATAAATTTTATTTGATACCTTCATAAATAAATTAAATTTTAATATTGTAAAAAATAAAAAAAAATTGCATTTGATTTTATACACATTATTAACTGTAATGCGTATAGCTAAAATATTATATAACTATCTTTTATTACCTAATTAATCGGAAGCAGAAGAAGCTCTATATGAACAATACTATTCCAAAATAATACATAATTACCTAGATACATTATACATGTATATGGTGTTATAAATAAAGTAGGTACTTAGTATAAAACTGTTACACGATATAACTTATATTTTAATTTGATTTACCTTTAATTATACAATAGAGCATTATTAATATTTTTAATTTTTAAACAAATTTACTTAGTTACACATATTAAATATTTGAGTGGTTTGGTCGTGAAACTGAGTTTCTGTTTCGACAACTAGGCCATTAGTCATAAATAAATAAATATTTTTTTTAAATAATAAAATTAAGGTTAATTACATACTGGTTTTAAATGGTTATTACATCTAATCTATTAAACAACTTTTAAATATATAGAAAATATTGATACATATATTTACAATAATAAGAATGGTAAGAATAAAGTAATAAACAATTTATTTATAAGGCAATATTGAATCAAGTATAATGATTTACTCGAATAACTGTAAGGCGATGATTTCATTTTCTGGTCCTTAATTTTCTGAAATGAGTTAGCTTACTTTGAGTTTCTCTCTGGGTTCATTATATTTGAGTATGTACATTTATTTTCGAGATTTTTTTTTATGAATTTAAAATGTACGGTAATAATATATTTACCCTTGAAAAAGTGATTATCTGTTCCTTATTTGCATGTAAATAATATACCTAATACAAAATAAGAAATATAATTAATATTTTAAGGTAAAACAATTAACTGAATATAAAACATACCGTATGTTTCTACAACTAAAACTACAGCCAACAAATTATACTTTAAATCCACCATATGTGTAAACTATTTAATTTTTTCCGTAGATTAAGAATTTTTTCACTTATAATTACACCTTACGTTAAAACGAGAAAATTTGATATAGGTCAAAGTACCATATATTGGATTATTATAAAAGCATGTGCGTTATAATTATTATTCAGATGGTATACGTCATCAAAAACTAATTATGGATAATTAGTTATCATATTATCGTCAGTGTTGATTGTAACGGCTTAATAATGATTTTATTGTACACTCGTCAAGTTTAAAGATAAAATAAACAAAATAAAACAAATTACTCAGTTTGAAAAATATTTATTTAAAAGTCTGTTAATCCGTACCTAGGTATAAAACACGAGGAAAAAACAATGATATACTTTTTATAGTTATGGATACATTTTAAATTAAAATTATCATTAATTAATAATAGTCTTGGAAATTGTATGTAACAATTTATTAATCGTAGTTAAATGAAAGTATATAATAATATATAATCTACCTTCACATATTAAACATTGAACTGCAACTGTTGTCGGCGACATGCGAACTAACATTATTAATGTTTGTGACTCAATCGCTAATTTGAAGATTAAGAAAAACGAATGTAACAACATAATTAAATAAAATAAAAATATGCATACCAAGTATATTATTAAGTTATATACATACCCGGTAATTATGTAAAAAAAAATTTTAAAAAATTTAACGTTCACTTTTTCACTGTGTAGTTACACAGTATTTGTATATGAATAGTTTTTAAACGAATTGTAATTAACACAATTGAATTATATTGCAAAATGTTTGATGAAAATAATGGCGTCTATTTCTTTTTATTATAATCGTGAAACAAAATAGTGACTATAAAATGTGCACACATAATTATACACGAAAAACACGAATTAATTTCGTTACATTTGTTCATACAATTAATTGCATTTCAGCAGCTTATTATTATTTTAGATCCAACAACATTGCATGTTTATACATTATATGTAGGTACATAATATTATCATAATTTCAAATTTTTAATATGTTATTTTCAGTTATTACAATGGTTGTGGTTTTAATAGTAATTTAAAACAAAATGCCTTGCATAATATGCGGCTAAGTCTAATTCATGTTTAATTTTTAAAAATTTAAAATATATAATCATTACTAAAAATATTTTTATTTTGTCTTAAGTACAATATTTTCAATTTTTTTTTTAAAAATTTATTACAGTGTCATGTTTTAATTTATAATACTATATGGGCGGTTAAACTTTTTTAATTGTATATTAGTACAGTAAACACTCAATTATACTTATCAGTAACCACTGACGTGGCACCCTATTCCATTAATGATCCGCAAAATACAAATCAAAACTCAAATGCTATTATTATTAAATTATTAAAAAAATATATTATGTGATACTAAATAATCTTTAAAGACAATTAGATGAGCACATGTTGTATTTTTATTTTGTTAATTCATATTATAATATAATATACAACATTTGCATTTATTTTTTTACAAATACATATTACATTACTGTACATACTAACACAGCTTTTTAGTGCTGCACATAGGTCCGAGGATAATCGAGAACTTAATAGGTAGGTAAACCTACTTTATGTTCATATTATGTTTAAAGTAATTATACGAAATATTATATACTTAATAGGTACGTGCTAAAAAAATATTGTTAAACAATCATGGGCAGATAAGTACTATTTTATTGGCATGTATTTATTAAGGGCACATGTAGGATTTAATACATGAAAAAACTGATCGCTTTGCTTGCAATATTTTTTTAAATTAAATCTTTCCATGATTAGGACTGGGATTTCAATACACAATGAATTGTTTTCTAATATACTATTAAGCTAACTCCTAATTCTCTCTTCTAGGTTTAATTGGAAATAGATTTTCTATTTGTTGTATTGTTTAATAAGTATACCAAATTAATTTTCTCTTTTTTCAAAATACACTTTTACTGTAGTGTCACTGAAAATAAAAAATTAATTTCCTGCAAAACATAGACAAGAAGCTATAAAATTCAAATATTTAAAATTAAAATTTGACTTCTAGTAGTATATTTTTTTCTTTTACATATTGGTCTAAATGCACAAAAAAAAAGTCTAGCTTTTAAAATTCTTAATGGCATATAAAAATACGTCTAGTCACTATATAATATTATGAAATAACAATATTTTAAAAAATATTTTTGAGTATATTGAGGCTTATCTGAGTATAATATAGATAAGAGCTTATACCGGGAAAAATTCCGATTTTCCAGTGGACTCATTTACTCATGCAGTGGAACTCACATACATGCAGTTCAAAAACGATTATACGTTTAACTAATCATGAAAAACAAATTGGTTATAATTTTATAATATTGATGTATTGACTGTCCCCGCACTAATGCTATTGGTTTTCAATTTATTGTAACGATATAATAAGTAACTGTATGGATAAAAATTATAATACAATCATGATAAAATAGTAATAATATTATATTTCTTTTTATTCTCGAAATCGATACTTAACATCATATTATATTTATACTATTCGTATACTGCAGTCTGAAGCATGATTTCACGAATATATGAAATAAAGAAAAATAATAATAAACTGTCGAATGAAATCCCTTTATCGCGAACCCATATTACCAATATTAATTTCGGAATAACGATACACAAACTTCTTTGGTTTATTCGGTTTTGTGTGATCGCAGTGGAGGTAGGTATAATAATTATTATTGTGATTAAACTCTGTAGTAAATCGACTTAGCACCGTTAAATGAAATTCTTTTGAACAAATATTAATTTGCATACGTTGTCGGCGACATGATAATTATATAATACGATTCGTAATCGTTCGAAAACTGTTAAAATAAACGTTAGGCTGTAGGTAAATTAATTTGTTTTATTGACATAAACCAAATATTATATATAATTATGTTTTAAATAATAATTGTTTAAAGTATATTATCATATTATGATTAAATAGAAACTCTTATTAGCACGCAAATTATTATTAAACTATATAATATGATACGTAATCACATTCCGTCTGAACTATTCGTATATAAATAAAAATATATTATGTAGGTAAACTGTTTTAAACATACGCGTTTTTGATGTATTACGAATTTATAACAGTTGATTAGGAAATCATTTATTCAAACAATTAAAAAATATAAAATTCATATCATGGACCCCTTTATCTGTCATAATATTCTTATGCGTTTTGATGTCTACATTATATTTTGGTAATTAATTTATACAAATTATTCTACAGCGTTCTGATAATAATAATAATAATAATAATAATAATAATAATAATAATAATAATAATAATAATAATAATAATATTAAATGAGTTAATGAGTCGGCGATACCTTCACAATGTTTTGCGCTTTAACGTCTTTGCTTTGGTGTCTCGAACACGACCCTTCAAAGATTTTTGAGTAGGTACGCGTGTCTGTACATATCGATAGGGTATTTTTATTTATGTACTTTTTTTAATTATGCATAAAGCAAGTTAAATATTTTAATTTTAAATCGTATTAATTGAAAGAAGAAAAATCGTTGGCCATAATAATTATACTCCAAAGATCGGTTTGTGTATAAAATTGAGATAAAATGTTAAGTAAAATTATTATTCGATAATAAAACTTCCGAAAAATTATTAAAAATATTAAATTAGTTTTTATTTTACCAAAGTCTAAAATTGAACATCATATTGTTATTATTATGTAAAGGTAACTCTGTCATTGTACTAATCGCTATTCAAGCAATCTTTTGACATTGCACATTTTTAATATCGATTTCAATTTCCGGTTGACAAAAATATTGAAAATAATTTCTTTTGGAATAAACATTGTATTCTACTGTTGTTAAAAAAAAAAAAAAAATACCAAATTAAATTCGTAATTACGTTTCGGTGTCAAAAATTAATAACAAAATAATATTATATTATTTCATTTGGTCTGTCTGTCGAAGCACAGTCTCCGCGATAAGCATAATATAATATACAATCAATAATTTGTTACATTTTTATTTAGAGCACGTCGAATTCAGTACGCGGCATTTCATTCTATAATATTATTTGGTATATATTGTGCCAGCGTTTCGCGACAGCGTTCAGCTGCAGTTTTGTCGCGGACGTCCCGGACACACGGTATATATTATACCGCGTTATAATATCGTAATATATTATTATTATTATTATCATTGTGTTGGGGTCGTGACGTTGTCGATTTCATTCAACGCTCTTTGTATAATATTATTTATCAAATGACCGGGCGCGTGTGTCTTTGAGTATAATTTTTGATTCATTACGCGCCAGCGCAATGATGGGGTACACGCCATGCGTATGCAAATGTTAAAAGGTGAACACATTGCCAGCTACAGGCTGACGTTACCGAGCGAACAAAGTCCCCGGAGGGAGTGGCCGGAAGGCACAATAATATAATGTAGAAAACATTTTTTTTTTGTTATATTATTATTGTTATTATCGCTATTATCCGGCGGCAACCACATAATAATATTATTATACAATATTGAACACGTTTCCACGAATCGCGTACAATTCGAGTAGCACAATTATTGGTTTTATTTATTGCTGTATTCTTAGGGAAGATATATAAAAAAAAAAACTACAACAGTCGTAGGTACAATATACCGCGCCAAAATATATTGTGATTTCGTGTTCCCCAATCGCTTATATAATATACATCGACGAGATCTAGTCGTGATGTAAACCGCGAAACGGTTACACATTTTTTTAACGAATAATAAAACGCCATCCAGCACTCTGTGCAGTGACGTCCGGTAAAATACTATAGGATTTATAAAAAAAAAAAATCAATAAAAAACAAATCCAACGCATGTTCACTCATTTCACGTGGCGCAATATATATATATATAATAATATAGTACTCTCACGTTCCTCTCCACACGATATTGTACATACCACACATTATATAATATATAATATTATTATTATAAACATTGAGGTGGCTCTTAGCTTCTGTTGCTTAAGGGGCAATATTTAGGCAATTTTTAATCTCTTCGTTATCTTTGTGTTAGTCGTGAATGATTATTAGTGTGAGTGTCGTTCAATATTCGGGCGGACGTGGTGACCATAATGTTCTTTAATTTTTAAAAATAATATAAATTCAAAGATATAATCTTTTATCTGTGTATTTTTAGAAAATATATATTTCAATATTTTGAATAGTTTTTCCAAAAATTAATTTACCTAATTTTTCAAAATGAACGTGCACTTTAATGACCAACAAAACAAAAAAAAATTCCTAAAACCATAGAAAAAGAGCTAACGTGTTTAAATTGTTTTTCAAAATTAAATTTGGATAATAAGAAATATGATTATTATTCACCAGTTTATTAGTCTAAATGTATGAAAAATGAAATCACTTAGAACTCTAACGGCCAAACCCTTTATAATTTATAATATTGCACTGTTCGAAACATATTATTATATTACCTATTATAGTTTCAAATGAGTAAAATTATTTTACTCAATTATTTCACGTTGTATTTCAATTCGTCACTATAATTATTATTACAGCTATCGGATAATAATACATTTCATGATTTTTATGAATTCAGAACAATGGCAACATTCCAATATCGAATATCATAATACTACACATATTGTGTAATTCTCGTATTTTACGACGGTCGAATTTTTCTGAATATCAAAACTATTTATAATATTTTATTTTACACAATATTAATAGCATACGTGACTTTTAGTCGTATCATGATTTGATTGTCTGACCGGCATTGTATACGACTTCTATACTTATGTGTTTAAATTGGAACCTAGCCTACGTATAGGTAATTACTAAAGCTGGGACTTCAATGCCCTAAAAAGAAGCTTTTATACCCTAAAAATTCTAAATAATGCACTAAAATATTTTTTATTTTTAATAATTTTGGTGTAAATGATTATTGATAAATTATTAAATAACTTTTAAAGGACTGTAAAACTTTCACTGTCAAAATTATCAGTTCTGATCATTTTAGACTTCTTTAATCTGAAAAACAATTATTAACATACAGTTTAAAATTATTTTTAATAATTTAATACGAGATCCTACTTTATGGTTTATTAAATTTATATAAAAACCGTGTAAAAATTTTAAAACTTTAAATTCAATTTTTGGATTCAAAAACATCAAAAATGCATAAAAAATGCATAAAAAATTCTAAAATTACCTTAAAATTTAAAATTGTCAAATTAAAAAAAAAACTACAAAATAAAAAAAATTTATTCTAATTCAGAAATATATGAAACGTATATGTTATAAAACGAGCATTGCGCAACTAGCATCAGAAAACAATGTAAAGTGCATCGAAATCCTAACCCTAGTAATTACCTAATGCTTTTAAATTTAATGTTGCAGACTTCGCAACTATGACGAAAAAAATATTTTTAATTAAATGAATACTACGAAACATCAATAATTATAGACGCATGTGCTTTTTTACCGGGTATATGCTACTGAGAATTTTATTATTATAATAGGTATCGCTGATGAAAAAAAATTCTCACACGGCAACATATACCCATACAATTCGATAACGATGTAAATACACACCGCGGTGTCCATGCTGTAACCACATTATTGATACCTGTAACCTACATAAAACAATAAAATATTATTATTATGTGTGTTAAATAAAAAAATATGAAAAACAAATAGATTCAATAAAACTATAATGCCTCGGACCTCCTAATTTTCGATAAGGATCGATTACGACATGAAAACTATATATATTATATGGTACACGAGTCGGAATCGATTTACGATAATGGTCGCCATAATAATATAATATTATATTGTTTAGCAATAAAATTATAATCACGATAAACTATTATTATTATTTTATGCTCGGCAGTTCTCGTCAACGTTATTCGTTGGTTTCCCGCGGCTAAACCACGTTCAATAAATATTAATTCGAATTCGGTATAATGTTTTCTTGGATAAACTTGCACGCGGTCGTCTTATGGGCACATTATTTATTTATTTATCTTTTTCTTTGTAATAATATCGAATAGTGTTTGTATTGCAGGACTTACTCCTCGTTCGGAGTATAATACAGAAGTCGTTCCTTATCTCCTTGTGAACGGGCACGTGGCATTGTGATTTAGGAAGAAATCGGATGTCCCTACGTCCCCTCTATAATATATAATATATAAGTCGATTGGACGGATGACATCTAATTCGTTAGAGCATCGTCTGCACCTGTCGATATTGGAAAATACGATGGAAATGCACAAAACTCGTCGAAACGCGGCGGCTGCCAGGAGACAATAATGTTATTATATAATCCACCACCACCGTCGAAGTTTTGAATTTTGATCTCGAGCTATAGTTTTTGTACTTTTATTTCCCTTACGACAACGTGATAAAATGACGATTAGAATTACTCGCAGTATAACAAACCCACGGGTATCACTATAAATTATTTAATAATAATCGCGCATGAAATATATTTTGTGAACGGATTTCGGAACGCGCGCATTATTCGCAATGAAAAAAAAAAATTAATAGATATTATAGAGCAATTCTCTCGGCCGTTCGGTTTCAACGGAATGTTTATATGATGAATGTGTATAATGCATTATTTAATAACACGTGCAATGCAATATATATGTATACATATTATACGTATTGTGTCCATCGAAAGGCTGCGTAGACGAAAAAAAGTATGACGACCGGTGACACTAAAATGCACCGGTTCGATTCCATTTGCAGCTACCGGAATGCGGTATTATTATATAGAGGTGAAAAAAATAAGTGTCCAAGACGAGCGTACACCATTGGTCGTACGAACGGCGGCTATTTGGTGTGGTTGTCTCTTTTTAATTTTTTTCTTTCCAGTCTTTTACTAGTAATTTTTCGAATTCTTAGCAGATTTACGCGTCGGAAATAAAAAAATTCGATCGCCTCAGACGCGAAAAAAAATCCTTTTTTTACTAAAGACTCGCCTTATCTCCGCAACATCTATAATAGCATTGCGATGGCTAAACTTAACGAACCGTCCCGTATCTTTTTCGATAACGCTAAAAAAATAAAAATTATAACAATTTCCCTCGCGAATAATTGGCACTGCTATCTCTGCAGGCCTCGTAAATGCAATAACAAGTTTCATATTCTTTTGTTTTAAGCTATTATTAGGTTGGACGTATATATATATTTGTTGAATGGGGCAGTAGCGACGGTGTCTTTTACGTGACTTATCATAATACAATATTAAGGAAACGTATTAGAAGAACGGATTTTAAATAAAGTAATATAACTTATAATGATTTCGTACAAAGCCAATAAGCATTAATTAATCACAATATAATTTAAATATTGACCATAGTATTGAATGACAAGCTCACTGTTATCAACTATGGTATGGAAAACAATGACTTAATGTAATATATTATTATGAAATGTTTAAGTCCACTGAAAATCATAGTTTTCCTTTTTTAAACATATTAAAAACATGTAAAGTTAATTAAAAACTATGTGTACCAACGAATATTAAATAATTTAATTATAAAAAACAATTTAATTACCTACATATTATGTAAAAATGTAAAATATAAAAACATTTATTATATTACAATATATCATGTCCGTTGGCACTGTTTAAAAAAGTCTAAAGAAAAATATTCATTTTATATATATGATAATATTATGTATTATTCAGTAAAATAAGTTCAAGCAATCGGTTATGATATTATTGAAGGAAAATAAAAAATAATAATAATTGGAAATTTAATATTGACAACTATTTCGACAGTAAATCATTTTGGCGTGCGGGTGGATATAATCAATAAAGACAAGTGTAGGTTACATATTATTGGACCATTGCCAAACTTTACTGTGGTCTATTATTTCTTAGACATTTTAATTCAAAGATTATCTTATTAATAGTATTTCAATTAAAATTTTTTGTTAACAAGTGAAGTTATCAATTAACAGAATGTTATTACATTAAAATTTTATTTGGTATTTATCACCTAATTAGCATCACTGGCCACTGTCACCAAGGACTCTTAATGTTTTTTTTTTTTTTTTTGTGAATGAAATTTAATTAAACTTGTTTATTTATGAGAACCTTTTTGTTTTTGTGAATTCAAATCTTATACATATATAAACGTTTATGGGCGAGGTATTGTTATTTAAAGATTAAGGATAAAGTCTGGAAGGCAAAATCATAGTTCCACGTATCATTAATTTCTATTCCCCCCTCAACATGGTTCTTCTAATACATTTAGAACCATAGTATTTGTATTTTTAAGTTAAACTGTTTATTTTCTTTTATTGTACAGATTGCAAAATCTGTAATACTTATATAATTTCTAATATATAAATGTTTTTTATCTGTAACCGTGCACTAGAATATTGCTCTAACGAAGATTCTCGTTAGTAAAATAATAAAGCGAAACATTCAAATTGTACTTATTTCTATTAAGTTCCTAAAATAGGAAAATGCGCATGGACAAAAAGTAGGCAAAATATATTTCTCGTGAGTTATACCGAACAAAACACGTACACATAAATTACATAATTTTAATTAAATTATTATTTCTAGACTATCATTTATATGTAGACCCTACTACACCTGATATCAAAGAAAATAATAATAATAATTGTTATTAGCAAGTTTATTAGGTACATAACTATAATGTAATATGTATATAATATGGTATTCATCTGGAAAAAAAATTTAACAATTTGTATTTTATAACGTACACCCGTTTCCGGGTCCACATAATATTTATTAAATGCAATTATAAACCAGCTAGGGAAATCAATATAAGATCTGTTTAATATTATTCGCGGCGTCTTTGCGTGCGTATAATATGAACAATTAATGTTTTTTTTTTTTTTTTAAACGACGAGTTCAATATGACTGCAATATATCCGTCACATTGAACGAAGTATTTAGACGTCGTTTCGATGTTCATCTTGTGATACATAATATTATGGCGGATTTGCAGTTTGCGGGGACGTCCTTCATTCGTCTACTGTATAGTTGATTCGTCAAATCGCAAAATGTATAGTCGCATATGCTGTAACGTATACTCGAAATCGTTATGAACATTATAATATTGTGTTGATCGCGAATAAAAGTATCGAATTTCTAGAAAAAACCTATGATAATAATGTCGAAAGTGTTCTATTTTTGAAAAATAATTATATAATTACAAACTATACATATTATGATCGAATATTTTCCAGTTATCTCAAGTTACCCCATTATAATTTCTGTTTGCCATCCCCATAACAATATATTATTGAAATTGTACGGATTCGCGGGTCTTGCAGTACAATAATTATTACAGTTATCGAGGGTAAAATGTCGAAAGCCCAAGGGAATTGACATTCGTAGAAGTCCCGATGAGTGCCAATAACGAGAAAATATCCCGTCAACACCAGTGACGGTATAGTATTGTTTTGAGCACGTTTACGCGCTATTGGTAAAACAACTGTGGCACGACCAAGTATACGGTTTATATTGCTTTCGGTTAAAACCCGCAAAGTGTCTCTATCGGTCAGTTTTGTTTGTACCTAGGTTCACGCTATATAGTGCACATATGGACGTAACAATGTACAAGTAGGTCCTTCACACTGTTTTTCTCCAAGTATGACTATTTTTTTTTGAACACTCATTAAAAAAATCAAACATATGAAAAATTACACAAAAATTGGGTTAAATGGGAAAAAATGTAGTGTTTCAATTTATAATAAATGGCTTTAAATTGAATATACTAAGAAGTACACAATATGTAAAACTTTAAAAAAATAATTTTGTAATGTAATCATATTTTCAACAAATGCACTGAAATATGCATTTATTATTTTAAAAATATATCTCATAAATCAAAATTGTTTGATTATGTTTAGCTAATAAAAAAATACTTGACTTTTTTAAGCTATAGATGTTTTAGTATTTAATAAATACAAAAAATACAGTTATATATACAATAAAAACGCCTGTAAAAAAAAAATTATAACTGTTGTTTAGAAAAAAAATGCGAAATTAAAGTTTTGAAATTTAATTTGTTGTTACATATAATTCAAGCGTGATCTGGGTGACAGCTTAAATATGCAAGCGAATACAGGTATTTTACAAATTCATAGCCCTATGGTTATAAAAAATACTCTAAATTACATATTATAAAAACATTTTTTTTTTTTTTTTTTGTAAAGATCAAGTGTAGCCAGTAAAAACGATCATGCTGTATAAATACGAGCATATTATTATAACGTACGCACATGTGTGTGTAAAACGATGATAATAACATAATTATTATAATTCGAGCATCACTAGCTTTTTTATGAATGATGGTCGGCACTTTACCGGTTCGATCGCTGTACAAGTACCTACAGAACCGCACCACTTCACAGATCCGCGGACAATCGAGTTGTCGAAATCGCCCTGCAGAGATCCGATGATGATACTAATAATAATATTAATAATAATAATAATAATAATGACCGTTTATTACAACAGTACTTTCGTATGTTATATTGTAATAAAGTAACGGACAAACGGAAAAAATTGACTACGTTAATATTTCGCAATGTCAATATAATATATTAACAGTGTATCATAATACAATATGCTGAAGCATTATTTCTTATGGAGGAGATGAGGGATACGTTGTGAAACGGAGTGTTGTGTAAACTCTGGACAAGACAAAACCATCAACAACAATAATAACGGATGTTATCCGTAAGTATGAGTGTGCCTATATTACGACTATATTATAATATTAAGTTATGCACACGTCAAAGAAAACAAGAAATAGTCTCCTGGCTAAACGACTACCTGCAGGACTCTTGTTGCAGCTATAGCCTTTGATTTATGATTCCTGATCTTCTACGGGATTCTAGGCCCAGCGCCGCCCGAAATTTCTGGACTTTTTTGTATGCACATACGTGTTGCGTAATTTTCAGAAAACGTTTTGGGGTGACTGGCATACGTTTGAATCGATTTAAAGGGTATCTATATGTAAAAGCGGTAATTTTAGTGATTTTTGGAATTTAGATGTGTAGGTAATGAAAATTAGTATTTTTCAGTTGCAGCATTTACTTACTTTTTAATATGACTTATTTATACTATTTAGATTTTAGGGAGAAAATGTGAGGACTTCGATCTCGAGTTTAAGACTTACGATAAATTTATGTTGTTTTCGGATCACTTCGATTGATTATCTGTGGTACGTTAGAAATATCCAAGCATCTAAATCATTATTGTTGCCGCTAGTGCATTGAACAGGAAATCATCGCTTTCAGTCTCCTCAAATGAATCGACGAAGCATCGATTTCTGTAAGTGCTGATTAACATAACGTAACGGTGGCCAACCAATGGTTTTTATGTTTATATGTTGTGGCGTACTAATCGGAGGGTGTTTCATAAAACCTTTCTACCCTCCTGCCAAAATTATATTTAGGACGCTATGATCTTTTCTGAAATGTCTTGTTTTTGGTTATTTAAGGTCAGATCCAATTTCTAAATTTAAACCTCCCCATAAATGCACGTCTGGGCACGCGACTGACGTATAGACTCGTATAGACGATTTGACGACGGCGAAACCGAATGCTGCAGTGAACCGGACGTCCGCTCTATAGAAATAGCTAATCGAATATACCTACGAGTTTCCCGTTACCCGCTCGCGAACAACGCGGCTGAAGACGTCTGCACAAGTTCTATCGAATAAACTGTCATACCACGTCAACCACATTATTATATAATATAATATTATATTATATATTTTAATAACACCCGGGTCATTTCAATCAATTCTCCTTTCTCATTACACACTCGTCGTGTTCATTATCAATATCGTGTGCACGTATATTATACTGCAGGATTCCGCACGACCGATCGAAATAATCTATCATAGTGTATATTATAATATAATATTAAACATAATATATACACGCTGTACCGACAAGCCTCCGTCCGTGCTGCGCAGTCTGGTGTGTGTATAACTATATAATATATATCATATTCGTGCAATGTGCTCGTCAATATTTATGATACGTATCATAATATTCGACGTGTTGTGTATGTGTGTGTGTGTGTGTGTGTGTAAAGCAATTTTCAAGTTGCAATTTTTATCAATACAGACGTGCGTGCTCACGCCGCTGACACATGACGTGTGTAAGTACGTATTGCATGACCTCCCATCGCCGTCGTCCACCGATTCGCCGGTAATAATTTCGCATTTCGAAAACCGCTTAGCTTCTCCATATTTTAACGTTTTAATAATATTGTATATTACGTTACCTATGTCATTATAATATTCAAAACACGGTAGGTAGGAACTATATTATATAGGTACGCGTATCGTTATTATTTTAATTTAAAACAAAAAAAAAAAAAAATACAGATGCGCGTAAAAAAATATGTTATATAAATAAATTACTCGGCGGTGCGCTACCACGGCGGACGCGTTGTGTTTATAATATTATTATCGTGCGGCGGATTTGCGGTGTAATTGGCAGATCTTTTCCCAGCGCCGCGCCGCTGTCGGTTTGCGCGTACGCGATTTAAAGCCTGTTTAAACAGCCGAGGGTATACCGCTGCAATGACTAATAACACCGATGTATTCGCATCGCTGCAAGGGCGAGGGCATCTTTATATTATTGTATATTATTAATATTATTATTATTACATACTGCTTGCGTCGTGTAAGGGGCGACGGATGTGAAATCGTGTCGGGAAAATACAAATAGTCTTAAGCCGTGAGTACCTACCTATTTACAATGTGTGTATGTATTATAATGGACACCTATTTGGCATTCTTTCGGGTAGGTAACGCTCTGTTCCTGGAGCCTTAACGAAATCAGACTGCATACAACAAAAGAATAAATTATTCTTATAACGATATAATTATACTTTTAACAACATATTAATGAATAAACATTAAACTGTCAAGTGAATAGTGATACAATATATAAAAGGAATGGGTAAATTGAAAAAAACAGGTTTATGATCACAATGTTTTTTGAACGTAATTACTTTTAACTAGCATGATTTATTTCTGAAATTCAAATTGTATAGTGTGTAATATATAGTATAATATTATCTAAATAAACATCGAATACGGTTTAATCTCAGCAACTAATTTCAGAAATTTCGTATAAATATTTATAATAATATATATAATATAATATAGTATTATATATATCTATATCATCTATATATAATAAATGCTATGATATATAGTTTGATCCATATAATAATACGTATACAATGCGTTTTTTGTAACGTTAAAGTTAATGCGATCTACGAGGCCCGTCATTATACGTCACATAATAATTTGTTAACAGTTTTAAAACAAAATATATACAACAAGTATAATATGGTCTTAAATGATATTGCAGCCGATGTACAAATAAGCGTTGTATAATTTATAACGATTGTTGAATTCGTGAACTGGATTTAAAAAGATAAAAAAAAACATAAAATATACACCAGTCCGGTAAATATACGCCGTGAATATTTCTCCAGGCGATCGATGCAGCGTTTATATTATATACTCGTAATGTAGTGAAAAATCTTATTTAAAAAAATTTTATTTGAGTTTACGAGGACGATTTATGTGCGACGTAAAATGTAAACACACATTTAATCTTGTCGTATTGAAAAATATATGTATGTATTTATTTTTTTACATAACCGTAAAGCCCAATGTCGAGGACCCCGACCAAAAGCGTGGACAGCTAATAAATGTTATGCAAATTGCCGCGCGATTTTAAATTCTAGCGCGACGTTAATATTTCGGCCATCAGCGAACGACAATACATTACGGCGGTTAACCACCGCGCGTATTTATTATTATTATTATTATTATTATTATTATTATTATTACCATTATTATGATCATGGTTATTATTGTATTCACGGCGCGCAAACCATCACATATAACACTGCAATGAATAATATGAACCGATTATTGTAAATAATATTATGTACCGTTTTCCACCCCCCCTCCCCGGCCCTCAGGTCGAACGACGTCGAAGGGGTGCGAGGGTGCAGTGCGAAAAAATGTGCTCGAGATCCGGAAAAACGTCTCTGGCGTGAGAGCGCGGCTCCAAGATGGATGTGCGGCGCGACACCGAACGCGAAAGACAGGGGTGACACTCAAGTAAAATAATTTATATGATATTACACATATATCGTTTTATATATATATACATATATACGAGGGGAACGTATAAGTGTGTAAAAAGAGAAAAAAAAAAACGAGACGAGAGAAAATAAGCGCACAGACAACGGACACGTCACATATCGCTGCACTGCATCAAAGGCGTGCGGACGGGGTGTGTAGGATAATAATAATATATGCCAATGTAAACTCGGCGACTACGCAAGAAAGGGCCGTTTTATATTGCAGCCAGCGCCGAATTCACCACGAAAGACATTTTTTCTTAAAGGACTCGGTATTTCAAAAAATAATAACTGCCAATCGCGTTTTCATAACACGTTGTCAGGATATAAATAATAATATTATTGTCGTACAGGAATTGTATGAGACTGGTTTGGAAACCCTTGCAGTTGTGCGTATGGTAAATGAATAGGGCTTGAACTAGTCAGTAAAATTAATATAATATTATTATGTATTATAAAATATTTTATGAGGGAACGCTTGTTATTTAAGAAGTTTGATATAGGTAATTTACTAATTTCTTGAACAGTTTAAATTTTAAATAATAATATAATTATATAATATAAATACTAATTCAAATTATTTTGAAAGTGGTTCCGTGACTGTACGTAACTACCAACAACGGTTGTCGCGTAATGGTGAGATTAAATGGAAAATGTTTTAGCGCGGCGAACAATTTACGAAGACAGTGTTAGTAATCACAGTAACTTTAACAAAAAGTTGTTCACTATTCACAATAAAGAACTTTATGATGTAGTGTTTTTATATTTTTGTTTATCAATACCAACTAATTTATAACAAACAAATGAACAAAACAAAAAAAAAAATGAATCTTTACGAATGATTGATTTGAATTGTCTTAAAGTTATCAAAACAAATTGCTGATAGAGTTCTTCTTCATAATATTTATCGTGAACATTTGGTAAAACTTTTGTAAATACTGTCTCAGTAAGTTTGTTCTGCGCAAAACCATTTTCATGGATAAATTACGGTTGATGTGACGTCCTCTAATAATGACAATAAATTGTGACTTTAATATTGGACTTTTTTTTTTATTTTGTGCATTTAGATCAACAAACAAAAGTAAGAGAACATACTTCTAGAAGTTTAATTTTAATTTTGAAAAAATATTTGAACTTGTTCGCTTCTTGCCTGTGTTTTATAGGAAATTAATTTTTTATTTTTTGTTTTTTATAACACTAAAGTAAAAGTGAATTTTGAAAAAAAAAATTATTTCGTACTATACTAATTAAATAACACAAGACATCGAAAATCTATTTTCTACAAAACCTAGAAAAGAGAATAAGGAATTTAAATGTTTTTAAAATTAAAATCGGGCTTTTGGTATACTGGGTGAATTTTCTTTCGCTTTTTTGGACTTTCGATGCCATGGAAATTAAAACTTTTTTTGATCGCAAAATATAGTTACGTATAACTACAAGTATGTAAGATACTGATTTTCAAAAATTTTAGTCATAGTTTGCCTGTAATTACATTAAACGTTCGGGGAACTCAGGCACACTAATGATCCGTCACTACACACACAGTCACACAACACTCCCCATAGATATTTAATATTGTCTAAATCCAACACCTTAAAAATGGTACGTTTTCAACAGCTTTAAATTATATTATCTCTATTTATGTCTGAAATATTATAATTTTAAAATTAAATTAAACTTTCTCTATGTTTAAATATTATCATTATTTTTTGTTTCCGTGTCCACATAGAATTGTAACATGCATAAACATTAATTATTTAATGCAACAACAAAACACTTAAATTTTTTCAACCCATAGATATATTATTACCTATATCGTGCAGTTTACGTTATTTGTTGTTAGTTATTACAGCACTTACCAGTACATATGTATCTAGTTCAATAGTCGTTATACCTCGGTATACTTATATTTTGCACATTGTATTGTTTGTATACATTCGGTCGGTGGTTGTTGGTATGTACGAAAACGAAATTTCTTCACTGTCCGAAAACGCTCCCGCAAAACCAAAACATTCGTTAGGTCCGCCCAATAACACTGCTGGTTTTTGTGTATTATTATGCGTGATTTCTATGTTATATTGAACGCCAAACGCTACACAATAGTATATACGTCATATACCTACGTAATATACTGTCGTGATTAAACAGTGAATTCGAAAACAACCCGATCGCTTGACCCGTAAAACCTACATCGAATCGATTATTTTAGCGAAAAAAAACTTTATCTGATCACATAATTATTATTTTATGCTATACTTGCATTACAGTAAATACTACATAGGCACGGGTATTGCGATATTGTAATATAATATTATAGTGTTGTCGAGAACTAGTCTTTATCGTATTGTGTTATACCTACCTGGGTTCTTTATATAATTAGTACGTCGTTACGACCAATCGTTCGTAGACGTTCGTCGAGCACGACCGCGTATAAATGGTAAGAAATACTATCTAATAACATACGGAAGGCGAATATTATAATTATGTATTAATATTTAATATTATTATCCTGCAATATGCAATATATTCTATATTTAAACCGGGGGCTTACGATGGTGCATTTTTGTCGTTTATATATTTTATATAAGAACCTGCAGCGCAGGGGCGTCATTAAGCATTGGATAGATACTCCCTTCCCTAGACCCGTTGATATACATATATTAAATATTATTATCAATTAATGTTGATAAAACAGTATTCCGCTGTACTTGAAAATATAGTTAAAATGTAATATTTCGTGTGTAAAAAAATGTCTATTCCCCCCCCCTCCAGAAAAAATTCCTAATTACTCAACTTCTGCAGTGTGCAGGTGGATCGAAAAATTACACAGTATGTTGGACAACACAACACAATAGTATAATACGCCGTCATTTAAAAAAGGTAAATGTATATTAAAATAACATGACGTATACATTAATGATATTAAACTTGTACAATTCAGAATTGTACTGGCACGATGTTTTTTTCTGGAGAATGTATTATATTAGAATAATATGTAGGTACCATATAATATCTATACCGTCGGTAATGAGTTATTACGGAAATCCGATCGTTTTTTTAATATATTTAAATTTATGAGTGTAAGTAGACTTATTATTTTACCATATAGTTAAAAAAAACTAACCATAATTGTTTCGGTATTCAAATTAAGGGGCGGGTATATACGTTTTCCTCCCAAGTTGTCTGCAACGTTTTAAATCACATATTAATAAGTAGTTAAATTATTATTCTGTTTCTTGCTACACTATTTTATAATAGTGATAGAATTTGAGTTCAACCAATTTTATCGTAATGCTTTGCAATGGAAACTAAATTTATTATATGAATTATAAACGATAAAAACTAATATTATTATTGTTTGATTTAGCAGCATATATTATTGTGTATTGTTTATTCGGACCTAAAATTATTCAGTCAATTTCGAATTAAAAAAATAAGAAATGAGAGATTTTAAAATTGTTGAATCATTATTTAGTACATTTTTACAAATACTAATCCTAGACTATAGATAGGTATATAAGAATACATTTTTTGTACACAAAAACTCACAGAGTCAATATGAGTGTTGTAATAATAAAACTATTTAGGTTTTATTATCTATTATTTATTTACAGAATTATGAAAGTAGATGATATTATGTACAATGTAAAATATTATGTAATACTTCTTTATTTTCAACACCAGTACATAATTAATATTGTGGAAATTATTTCGATTTAACTCGTATAGATAAATGTTAGTACAACGTTATATTTTTTTATTATGATAATATACGCGTTATCTATTGTTCCGGTCACGACGTACACGCTTTATTGTTTTTATAATATTTATAAAGAACAATGCAGCCAGCCATAAAAAAAAATAGGTATATACATATTATATATATTTTTATTTTCCAGATGCGTTGTTGATCTCAGTGCTATAATAGAGTCGGGTTCGCGGGTGCCCCTGTGACCATTTCGAATCATTGTGATCTACACGTTTGTCATCAAAGGCAGTACCACTACAATAGATCACATATTTTTTATCGGAGAATAATTTCTCTTTAAATTCTATAGGTTTATTTCTGCGCAAGACACAATACTACGTTCGATAACACACACACAATAATCACATATTTTTATTGTTATTAATATCATGGCCATTTTCGTGATTTGGCCGATTGCGAAAAGGTCGCTGTCAGGAGCACGAAATCGACACCGCCACAAACAACACGACTGTACGACGGTGCTTATATATTATTTTAATTCTAATAGATTCATTAGCATATAATATTCTTATGTGCCGCGTGTCCGCTGCAGTGTATATCCATATTATTATTATTATTTATTTTGAACAGTTCGAAATAATGCACAATAATATGCCTTTTATGTGTGCGCGTTTTAGATAACGTGTCATCGTCGATATTAAGCGTGCGCGCGGGGTATTATATTTGATGAATATTTATAAATTTCAACGTACAAATAGTATTATAATACAACACCAACAACAATAATAATAATCGGTGCGCAAATGCACAAATCGTATATTTTATACACGTACCTATGCGCACAACGTGCGTATACAGAAAAAAAATAATAAATAAAAAAACTCGATCGTGACCGCGCACACCCACGTAATATTATCATCGCCCTGGTCCGCGGCGGCGAGCAGGGCGGCGGCAGAGGAGATATTTCATTAGCTCGTTATCGATAATTAACGTGTCTCGTGGCGTGCAACGGGCGGATTCCGTGGTGAAAGATTTCGTATTACTGCTCTCTAAAAATAATACTATGATAATATAATAGTAATAATAATATAAATATCACTATAGCGCGTATGTCTGATAATATATTAATTTGTGCGCGGCGCGAGCGTTACGCGAACAGCGCTTTTTGTGGTTGTGTTTAAAGAACGAATTAATAATACCGAAGATTAGGTAGGCATATTCTCGCGAGGGCTTTGGAGACGGACAGAGTACGTTGGATCCCTCCCCCTCTCCATTGAACTTTGAAGAAAAAATCCATGCCACTAATTAGCATACCTACATACATACCGTTAACATGAATTTGCACGACCCTCATCTTCGAGCTGTCTATGAAAATTAAAACCGTGAAGGGTGAACTGGCATCACATTACCCCAGCGCTCCCCGCGAGTAAAACAAACAGTTTTACGCGGGTGGCACGACGCGTGTTTGTCGAGTATTCTAAACGATGTGTAATATTGTTAATGTAACGTTGTTGAAGTTTTAAACATTTTTTTTAGCGTTCGCACGAGTTCGTATGAGACGTTTCTCATCATAAACATACCTATTTAATACCATAATAGTTGGCTGGCAGGTAGTTGCAACGCTTGTTATTATTATACAGCTCATATTATGTTAAGTACCTATCTACATCGCTGTCGGCGTCGGTACGTATTCCTCTACTCCGTTTTAAAAACAATAACGATCTGGTATAATATTAGATAGTAAATTTGGGACATCAAAGCACACCACTATATGACATCAAAAAAAAAAAAAAAAAAAAAAAAACAGGAGACAATTAAAAACAAAAAATGGGATAAAACATGTAACCTCTCTGTGCACGGAATGGAGTCGAGTGAACCACTTTGTCATTGAGTATAGGTACTGTAATGGATGTGTTGAATTAGGATTCAAATAATATGATAAATTATTGTAAATGACTGAAAAAGGGTTTTGAGCGAAGATGATCTATATATTTTTTGTTACCGAATCTTCCGCCTATCCGTGGGATCACAATGTTACTCTCTTCAGACGTACTGAAATTATAATAAATAATCACACGAGTTTAATTTTGAACGTTATTATTATAACCGACTCCGAATAGCAAACACTAACTTAATATCTTAACACACAAGCACCTCATGACTGGGTAAGATCAGCCTCCCTGTAACATATATACACCACTCTTGTCACAGTTGAGCATATTCTCATTGAATATAAATCCCAAAGAACTAGAGATTAGCTTTATATTTCCCACAAAATTTCTGTGAACTTCTTGGGTCAAGTCTTGAGATAGTCACCATGCTCAAATTTCTCCATTTATTAGAAACGTATTAAGATATTTAAATTATCTTTGATTAGGTGCTATATAAATTCCATCAATTGTATTCATTGTTTTATATTCTCCACTTAAAGCTACTAATTATTGTATTAATATATATAATAAGGATAACGCTTTAGTAACCATAATGAGATTAGTACAAAATCAAAATCAATTTTATTTGCATACAAAAAAAAAAAAAAAAATGAAAATATATTTTTTATTATTATATAGTATCACCTAAAATAATAATACAATATAATATTGAACTCACTACCAAAAAATTGAATACAGGAATGCACACGAATTACATGGCATATTCATTATTCGTATTTAGTATTACAGCTATCAGGTGTGTATACATGCGTTTTTTTAATATCTTTAAGTTTTTACACATGCTTTTTCTAAATTCTCAATAATGATAATATATATAAATATAATAATATATATAAAATTCTCTAATCACAATATTTGTTATTGAACTCCTTCGAAACAGCTTGACCGAATTTCATGATTTTTTTTATGTATATTTGGTAGGCTTGAGAATAGGTCATAAGCTATTTTTAAACCAAAATTCGCATTTTAAAGAGGTGTTTACACAAAGATTTTGAAATTCGCGATGGAAATCGAAAATTATTTTTGTTTATTAATGGTTATATATGGTTATATGGTTATAGTTATTTTATGTTATATTTATGGTTTTATTTATTTTTATTTTTTTTATTGATTACAACTTACAGATTATAATAGTAATAGTAGAAATAAATTATAGAAATAAGTATTTAATTTTGTATGTATGTATGTATATATATATATATATATATGAATGTCTTATTTGTTTGTCTGTCTGTCCTTTATGCATTCCCAAACCGGTCAATCGATTGTGATTAAATTTGGGACAGAAATAGATTAGACTTCTAGGAAGAAGATAGGATAATTTAAAAAGGGAGAGATCCAATCCCGGGAGCTACTTAAACAAGGATTTTTAGATTTACGATGGAAATATTTGTTTATAAATGGTTGTTAATGATTTATAATATTAATAATGAGTTGTAATAATAATTAATGCGAAAGAAATTATTATTATTATTTATTATCACTGAAAGAATAAAAAAACGTTTTTGATATTTGTTTATTTTTATTTAATTGTTGTTTTTAAATTGATTGTTTCCATGGCACATGCGTTTATGGCATTTAAAGTATTAATCGGATTTATGAATTTCATATTGACAGTTCGTATGTTTTTGATGTTTTAGTTTTTTTTTTTAATGTTCCACTGATAATTTGTCTATTGCACTCCTTGAGTTTCATATGAATACTTATTCATTCGTTCAACAAATTTAAATTCTTTTTCAATACCATTTCTATGCAGTTATGCCTCTCAAAAAGCGAGCGATCGTTAGTTCCACGTCTCAAGCATAAAAAAAGAGGGCAATACGAACTTCAGAAATATATGAGCTAAGAGATACAAGATTGAAAAGACCAACAGAAAACTTTGTGCTTGATTCAGACGAACCACTCACACTCAGTGCATTTCATTACAATGCTAATTATAATTACAGCATTCATCCAAGTGTGGTTATTGAAAAAATGGATAAACTATGCAGATATTTTAGAGCATTCAAATTTAAAAATAAAGCACCAGGAATATGCTGTGCTGGCAAAAAAGTAAAATTTCAGAATTACATACACTACTTGAACTATTATCAACGTTGGTATCAGGAATACGAGTAAATCGAAACATTTCTTAATGAACATACGCAAGTATAATTCAAACGATTCTTCCGAATTTGGTTCCTGAACAACGCATAGCGTATGACAGAATTATGTAGACTATCACAAGTAAAAGCGATGGATTGTATTTTCTGTATGCGCCGGGAGGTACAGGCAAAACTTTCTCATTTCACTTATTTTGGCAACTATATTATCACGAAATGATACTGCACTAGCAATCGCATCATCAGGAATTGCAGTAATTTTTCTGGATGGTGGTCGAACAGTGTATTCAGCACTGAAATTGCCATTAAACATGCAAATCACCGAAAGACCATCATGTAATATCACCAAAAAATTCGGAATGGGTAAAGTACTTCAAACATGTAAGCTTATTATAAGGGACAAATGTACTACGGTACACAAAAAAACATTGGATGTACTTGATCGTGCACTAAAAGATCTAAGAGGAAATCAAGAACTCTTTGAAGGCGTATTCATTTTATTGTCTAGTGATTTTCAACAAAATCTATCAGGTAAACCACGTTCAACACCAGCAGCCAAAAACAGTGATGTAAATATGATCAATTAGCAGCATTCAAAACGGAATTCCAGGTGACACTACAACGTACAGGTCCATCGATAGTGTAATGAATCAAGACGAAGTTGTCAATTATCCAACTGAATTCTTAAATTCACTTGATTTGCCAGGCATGCTACTGAACATTCTAACATTAAAAATAAGCGTACCCATCATTTTTCTACGAAACATTAATCCACTACGACTCTGCAATGGTACCAAGCTTTCGGTAAAAAAGTTGACGAACAACATTATCAAAGTTACAATTTTAAACGAAAATTATAAAGACGAAGATGTACTGTTGCCATGCATCCTAATGATTCAAATGAATTCAAAGTTTGCAGTTTTTGGTGCGATTCGCTTTTGCAATGATTATCAACAAAGCACAAGGACAATCGTGACAAGTGTGTAGACTGAATTTGGAAAATCCATGCTTCTCACACAGATAGCTGTATGTGGCCTGCTCACGCGTCGGAAAACCTGATTTATTTGTGTACGCACCAGAAGGAAAAACAAAAAATATTGTGTATTTAAAAGCACATCAATTTAGCATTCAATCGAAAACATGAATTGTCAGACTTTTCTCGATAAAACAAATAAAATACAAAATGATTCGAAATATAATGAATATCGTTGTAACGATATTATTTAGTTTATTTTTGTCGTTATATTATAAAATAAAATATATTATTCATAATAGAGTTGGCGTTATTAATTTTTTTAATGGGCAACAAAGTGCACAGGTCAGCTGGTTTATTTTTATATATTTTATTTTATTATTATTATTTATATAATTACTATTTTTAATTTTAATTTTTTATTTTTTATTTATTTTTTATGCGTGGGTTTTACATTTTTTCAATCAATTTTTAAGTAATAATATAACAAATAAATAATATCTACAAACATTTAGTTTTATAAGTAAAAAAAAAAAATTAAATATTAATATCTATAGGTATATGACTTTAACAAGGGTCGAATTTGATAGAACTCGACTGTATTACGGTATAGAACAAAACATTTCAAAGAATTCCAATTTACTTTTAAAACAACTTTATGTTAACTACTATACCTAAACTATTATTATTTAAATATAATATATTGTTTAATATAGATAAGTATTGACATATTCGACCACGCGGACATTATATATTTTGTTACAAAAACGATAGTTCTGAAACTTATGAATTTTACTTCAGTAAGTATTTTTATTATTATTATTATTATTGTTATTACAATTCACGTCATGTTTAAAAATTGTTTAATATTTATGAGATAGTTTTTCGTCAGATACTTGAAATATAACATATCATATTATTTAGATATATACTGTTGTTCCGTTTTGAAAGTTTTAATATATTTTATCATGTATGCATAATATTATTACTATCGAGAGAAAAGACGTCAACTATAGTTAGCGAGACTATTAGAAATACATTTAAACAATAATAAAAAATGATCATAAAAACGATAATAATAATGAAGATGAAATAAAACTGCTATTAATATTAGGAATTCGATTTTAATTGGAAATAATTATATTCATTTGAAATGTAGATTTGTCGATTACTATTAATATTATTTAAATATATGCGTAAGTTATGCTGCTGTCTATCACACGGAGTGTGTGATCGTTCTAACCGAATAATAATATTATGTTGTGACGCTATAATAACAATAAATTCTCAACCTGTTCCTATTATAATATCATTACACTAGGTACCAATTTTCGGTGTTTTTTGTAAAACAATTTTGTTGTTCTAACGAGACTTTTCATTCATTAACATTAGTAATTGAAAAATAACATACCACTTTAATTGTGCAAGACAATCACAGCGGCAAACAAACGCAGGTAAGTTTACATGTTAATTATTGTATTTTTCTTTCATTTCGTTCCGTTTTTTTCTCTTCTATTGTTACTGTTTTCTACGTCGTGTAATGACCATAATAACGCGACTTGCGAGTAATTTAAATTGTTATACAGCATTTAAATATTCTTACAAAGTGTAGGTACACACACATAACGATAGTCTGTCGTAACCTTAGATTCCCATATTGCAATTATAATAATATCACTTAGACATGTATTTTTGACGTGTTAAATGCAATTTAAAACATATACAACTCAGCGCCATTAAAATAATTGAAAAATAGCGTTGTGTAATAATTATAGTTTAATCGTCAGCGTTGAAAACTGGAGAAATAAAAGCGTATGTACCTACAACTGACGTTCAAACTATTATAATATATTTCTGCATGAAAAACAAAATGCCTCGCACAAATAATCACATAATAATTTATTAATTATGGTGACTTGTATGTATTATTATGTGAGACTAATGACAATTACGTGCTATTGCGCGTAGAGGTATTTTATCAAATATATATCATTATTGCCTACGAGAAATTCAAACGATTACGAATGATTATTGATTATTATCCATCAATAATTAATTAATTCAACCCTAGTCTACAGAATCTAAGCACACATTACTCGGCTATTCAGCCATCATGGATTGTCTTACCTTTAAATCATACACTTATACAGCCGTACCAGAGTTTATTGTTGCTTATCGTTAGCCTTTTTTAGGTATAGGTGACGCCCATGTTTTCGCATTCCGTTCATCAGTCGACATCAAGATTTGTGTCGAGAAAATAAATCCATTCTCGACGGAACACACAAAAATATAATAATATACAGGAATAATAATACTAGTTTTGTGAAATGTTGAGATATTCTATATGCTAGAAAATACCGTGTTTTTAATAAAATCATTTTATGATTACGAGTTCGACCGCGATTAAACGCGCCTATAATCGTTTGTCGGCCAGCGTACGCAAATAACTCGTTCCGATCCGAGAAAGAAATATATACTATAATGCGTGTTATTATTATATATAAATGAAAAAAAAAAATAAATAAATAAACGTCAACGTATGAATGGTATTGTTTGGAGAAAAATTCCGATTGTAAATTCTTAAGGATTTGGTATTTTGTCGAAATTACGCCTTGATCGATGCGCTTATTATAACCAGTTTATTAATATTATTATTATTACTTCTTCTGTATTATAATATATACTATATCTACCTACCTATATACTGCATAATATTATATATGCTCAGAAATCCTTCAAAGAATTTCTTAAGTGCGCCCTTAGAGCTTATACTCAATGGACCATCGTTGTACGCATTATCATACGGGCAATCTAAATGATGTCGAATCACAAAAGAGAAAGGGTTCACTATTCATGTTTGTTCGAGTGTAGGTATAATATGCGTATATGAGTCGACTATACAAAAAATATGTATCATTTCTTCGGACGTCTCATTAAAGTGCGAGCATACAGGTTATTATGTAGATGTTAATACAAAAATGAACGTGGAAAATATATATTAAGTAACCCTATGTGCAATAACGTGAGGTAAACTGAGGTTCACATCTATACGAGGTCCCCGAGTGGTATAAAATGTTAGTGAATATTTGAACTTCTATATACCGTTAAATAGACTGCAAGTGATTATGAATAATTGTCGAAGTCCAAAAGAATTCGTGATAAGAAATCCCTGATTAGAATTCACAATATACAATCTATAAACGTTAAATTTGAATATTCATTTAATAAATTAAATATAATACTTATTTTCCATTATTTGAATGCGACTTTAAATAATAAAATATCATTCAAAATACTCTTACATGTTTTGTTTGTACGATTTATTACATTTCACGATTTTGGGTAATTATTTGTATCTTATTATAATTGTATTGAAATATATTGCAGTATTTATCAAAATAAAATGATTTATAGAAGTTTAAAATATGCTTAAAGGCTAAAGGCTAAAAGCAATGAAATATTTAATTATTTGAATTCGATTCAAGTAAATGCCTGAAGGGTTTACAAATGGGGTATACTATTCTGAGATGATGTCATGAAATGTAATATTTGTCAACAAATCTTATGAACTAATTCTAATAAAGTGGTTGTATATTGAGGTTGTCTTCAAAGCGTAATCCGTATATTGGTACAAAGCGAGGAATTACAATGATGATCCTATTCAGAATATTTTAATTATCAAATTAATTTACTATAGGTACCTCTATTCGTTTATTAATTTTTAATATCATTTAATAATATATTATTATGCTATAATTGCGTTCACGTGAGGCGAAATTGCTTGCGCTACAGCACCTACCTGCACAATAACTTTTATGCATACCTACTGGAATACGGATATGGGTACTAAAACTTGTTTTAAGAACAAATCGATACTGAACAGGACGTATAGAACTTCGACAGATTTCGTGAACATTACAGTGCACGTGGCCCGTACAAAAATAGCA
>JACXSJ010000481.1:200940-280775 GCA_014851325.1 Pentalonia nigronervosa | reverse complement strand
GTAACGTTTGGGAAGAATTTGATTACCGTATAGATGTGTGTCGGGCGGCCGGTGGGGTCATATTGAACATTTGTAACCAAAGTAAATAAAACTTGACTATTTTAAGAATATATTTTACTTTATTTAAACCTTATATCTTCATTTTTAATATAAATATAATATTCTGAAATCGGATGAAGACTTTTGATACACCCTGTATTAGGTGCATGAAAAACATCACAACGGTGGCCTATGCCAAAGATTTGTTTTATTCTATAAATTTATTTGCAAAAATGTGTATATGGTATATTTTTACTATAGTATAATTATAATAATTATAAAATATGTAACCATGGTTACCAATAGAAATCACTTAAAAACAAATATTTCCATCATAAATCTCAAAATCCCTGTGTGAGCACCTCCCAGAGTTCGATCTCTATCTTTTTAAATTAGCCTATCTTCTTCCCAGTTGTCTTATTTATCTCTGTCTCAAATTTAATCGCACTCGGTTGAACAGTTTGGGAAAGCATAAAGGACAGATAGACATTCATTTAAATATATAGATTTATAAAAAAAAAAATTATACTGTAAAAAAAAAATAAATTACTTTCTCTGGCAATTCTAGAGTTTTTATTTTTGTTTTTGTCAATAACCAACATATTATTTCATATTAGTTATATATAAATATGTGTGATGTTTGGCCTTGTAAAACTAATAGAAATATTTTCTCTGAAATGAATAAATAAATAAATGATTGATTTTTAGTTAATTAAATATTTTAATATTATTAAATAAGGCATGATATTAAATAATAACATAATATAGTCAATGTAGAATAGTGTTAAAACCAAAAAGTTGGTCAAAGGACGTGTTTTGGTCTCAATTTAGTTGAAATTGTATAAACTTTATATAATTTGTCATGACTTCATGACGTGCTTATAAGTTATATACTTATACTATGTATGTTTATATATGCACCTATACATTACTATTTACGAATCAATGATGAATCTATGATTTTTTTATGTTGTGTACTATTTTGATAATAATGCTTCTTAGATACTCATTATGAACAACATCGGGTTAAAAACATCCCTCAAAAATCTACCATTATTATCAAGTACAAAGTTTCTACGCGTTCTGAAATGTATATTTTTATCTATCCGTACAATGTGTCTAGGTTTCAAATATTTAGTTTTCGACCGTACAAAGTGACCTAGAATCAGTACGATTTATAAGTATTTTAATATTATTGAGTAGCAAATAACAACACAACCAAACTTTTAGATCGAAAACGGCAAAAAAAAATCTAAAATTATCTAGAAATTCGTTCGCCCAAAACCAGTGTTAAAAAAAGCGCACTGGGATGTTTGCACCACATTGCTCATCCATATTACTCATCAAGTTAACTCATTGGTGAAATATCTATGAGCACAAGATTAAATATTTTGATAATGTAATATGTATCATACGCGGTTTCTATGATTAGGCACATTTTATAATTTACATCATATACCATACCAATATAATATAATATAAATATATGTGTATTGTTCTCAAATTGTTCTTATTTGTCCTCAAAATGTATACAGTGAAATCTTCCCTAACGAACACCCCTAAATAATACCAAATAGCGGACAAAATTTTAGTGACCAAGAGTGTCCGGTATTTAAAAGTTTCACTGTATTATATATTATTAATAATAATATACAGTGTGATGTTTTAAGCATGCTCATATCATTCTTATGTATTTAAATTAATAATTTATTTAAATACTTATTTTTGAAATTTTTAAATGTCGCGTATGGTTAGAGAGTTGACTATAGTTAATAGTTGTAATAGTTAAAAATAATTTTTTCGAATACTTAGATTTTTCACAAAAGAGCATAACCAACTTACCAACTTTGGTTTTTCAAATGACAACCTACATGTTTTAATGCAAATTGTGAATCAGATAATTTTTCTGAAAAATTTAACATATATTATAATTAAAATTTGAACGAACATTTTCTGAATTATTCTATTTTAAACACTAAAGATAATGGTTTAAAATGTTAATATTGAAATGTATTTCATTTTCAACTTTTTGACTAAGCATTCTAAGCGGAACGAATTTATAGGTGCCATTAGGATAATTACTAAGGATGTGTATACAATATTATATATTAACCTAGGTAGTCAAATATTTAAAATGGTTTGAATCAAGCAAGATGTGTTTATTTTAAAAAATAATAATTGTTTAATTAAATTTTATAATAATACTTAAATGTTTTGTTTTTTTTTATTCCTTGCTTTTTCATTTTTTTTTTTAAATCTATATCTTTGTTAGATAAACCTAACTTTGCACTACCCCTCTTACGGCGCCCAAGGGAGCGATAAATATATTGGTTATAGAATGATGTGCATTTTTCTTTGTGTCGGTCATCACTTTTTGAGGCAGTAAAAATGCTTCAATTTTCTACTTCAGTATCTTTTCTGGTAAGAAAGTGAATCTAGTTGGTACTTTGAGGGATCAATAGTAAAAAATTCTCAGAAGTTTTCAAAATCATGAAAAAAACAAAACAAAATAAAGAAAAAACGGCAACTTTTACGCAATCCGATATTTGACAAAATTGATTTTGTTTTTTGGTGTAATTAATCTCAAAACGAATAACCGTAGATATTTTAAATTTTCACCAAATGATCATTTTATCATTTTCTATACATGATAACATTTTGACTATTTTTAAGCCATTTTTAGACATTTAAAATTTAAAAGTTAAAAAAAATAATTTTTTTTATAAATATTTATCGAAATTGTATGACTGGAATAAAAATATTAAAAATATAGTACAAGGTTCCACATACAAGATGTAATAATTGCAGTTCAAAAATATTAAAGATATACGCACGATTTTTTTTTTATAAGCATTTAAAGTTCAACATTTGACAAATTCATTAAAATTATGAACATTTTTTTCATAATTATTTATTTTTGTTTTTCCCAAATATTCAGAAAAGTTCTGTTTATTTTTACTTTTAACACCCTAAATCCAACTAGATCCACTTGTCCACCGGAAAAGATATTATAGTGGAAGATTTAAGTATATTTTAATGTTCTAAAAGTCCAAAAGATCACGAGGATTGAGGATAAGACGACAGACAACAAGCACAAAAAAAAGACAATGACAAAAAATGAAATGTAAACGATTGCTCAGCTTAGAATCTAAAAACGAATATTAAATTTGACTTCGTGGTTCGTAGTACCTACTAAAATATCGCTGAAATGTAATAACACATTACCTTTATTTATCTATTTCGAACTCTAATCGGAAGTCGGCAAAATCCAGTACAGCAATACTCATTAATATTTAATAACTTAAAAGTAGATATATTAAAATAAGGATTATTCATTAATTTATATTAATATAGTTATCACCTACCTTTAAATATATTTTATTTTAATGATTTAATAGTTTTTAAATTTTATAGTATAAAACATAATAATTTAATATTTTTTAATGTATAATAATTAAAAATGTAAACCTAGGGCTGTTCGATTGTTTTTGGAGGGAATTGATTAATTGAAATAATGATTAATCATTGAATTGATAAAATTAGTTTATAATTTAATCGATAAATAAGTAATTTTTTTATTAATTAGTTAGTAGTGCAATTTCATTAAGTCATAACCGAATGTTAAATTCTAAAATCTCCTGATTTGATTAATGGCTGGAACTGCTGAACTGCGAATACCGAATACTGAAGAGTGTAGTGAAGACTGAACCACCAAACGGTCGCGCGAGTAGAGAGAGTGGCGAGTGAGCGTAGCGTATTACACCATTTACATCAATACTAATGAGAAATGACTAATAATTCTAGACCCAGTACAGATCAAATATAAATAAAATGTTTTTTTGATGGCTAAATATAGCACCATTTTAATATTGTATAATGTCGTCCATTTCAAATCATTCGTAAATCATAATAAAAGATACGAAAATAACCAATTTCAGGAACGGCAGGAAATAGCTATAAAAATAGTTTATTGATTTATTTTTATTTATAAGAAATAAACAATTAATCGATATTCAATTATTATCCGATTTATCGTTTTTTTTCTTAATACGGAAAATAATCGATCAAATAAATTAATCGAAGGCAATTTTGATTAATCAAAGTAATCAAACAGCCCTATGTATACTTACAATTTTCAAGTCTTAATAGTTTTTATATCGAGCTGCATAAACAGTCACTAAACATTTAACAAATCAATAATGAGCTAATAATCGCTCAAATATGATTTATTGGCCCATGATTGGTTCATTAAATTTTATTGAACCATTAAATTAATCAGTTTTTTTATGCAACCGGGCATTAATAATATTGTTATAGTATATATTATCATAATCTACGATTTTATTCTGTGTATATTGTATTGAAAAGTTCATGACCCGAAATTTATCATTGATATAGGTAATATAATTTTAACAATAATGGTATACCTAATACGGACAACAAATTAACGCCGTTATAAATTCAAACTTGAAATTAAACGTCATCGCTGATATCGTTAAATTGGACGTAGATATGAATAAATAATAAACCATAAACAATATTAAAATTTATAATAATATGTTAAAAAGTCCAACCATTTTATGTATTACGTCTCTAAAGTAATAAAAGGTCCATTATTGGTCCGACAAGAAAAACAAAAACTATAATATAGTTTATATATAGATCTATATGGGTACTATAAAACGACCGCTAGTCCGCGTGACAGTCGTTGCTCAAAGCTCGTTAGCCGTTATTAATACCATAAAATATCATAATGACCAATGAGTTGTAATGCACGGTGTACTATAGTGACTTGTTTGCTATTATATTATTCGACGTTTATGGTCTGTCGAACGGTTAGTCATAAGTGAGTATTTTGTAGATTAAAATTGGTAGCAACTAGCAACTGCATTGGACTATAAAATAGTACGAGTTCAGAACTAATATTAGTTCAGTGGTATTCCGACTGTTGCGAGTTAAATTTCGATAGATCACTCGAGCACTTGATCACAGTCATTGTGCCGTAACTTCACAATACTGCATACAAAATGGAGGAACATTGCAAATCCTTAGCTTTGCAATACGATTTGTTCGTCAACAGCACCCTCAAGTTTTTGGACACTGCTACCGAAAGAGGTGAATTGTACCTATACATCATTATTTAGAAATAAGTACTGATTACTATCTAATTAGAAATTACGAATTTAAAGCATATTTTCAATTTTTCTCGACAAAAGACAATAAGCAATCGCAATCTTACTATACTTAACGTGCTCCTTTTTAATATTTACATTATACATTTATGTTTAGCTGCGATCGCCTACAATTTTAGGTACCTAGGAAAAAGTTCTACAGGTACTTATGCTGACTTAGTTTTATTAACCAGACAACAGCCGTTATTGGAATCTATTGAATTTAATTATTATAGAGTAAAACAATTATGAATGTCCCAGAAAATTTCCGATGCTGTATCAGCAATAATTTAATTATTCTGTGGCTTATGATTACAATCTACAAATATATAATTTTAGAGGATCTTGTCTCAATCATTTTTAAATATTTTATTGTATCTAATTCAAAAAGTAGGTAATAATATGTTTTTATAGAATTATGGTGCATAATATTTGTATGCATTTAAAATTCTAAAACACTGTACTCATACATATTAGGCATTATGACTAGGTACTTTTCATATTTTTTCATATTGTAGGCAAAGTAAATTGTAGCTATACTTTAGGTAATGAACATCTATAATTTTTACATACAACTAGAAAATAAAATTACCTCTTTAAAGTGTCATCCAAATTCTGTTTTATTTATGATATTTAAAGTGCTACTTGAAACTGTGATTTTTTTTAAATTGTAACTTTTATCAACTTTATAGCTAACTTTCAGTTAAAGAGCTTAAAATCATTAATTAATAAAACTATATTGATTTAAATACCTGCCTATTATATACCTATATTATTTATAAAATATTTTACATTGATTATTAAAAATTAAATAGGATAAATATCCACATTCAATATTAATTTTAAATTAATTTTTTTTTTTTAATTTTATAATTTACACCCTCAGGCAATTTTAAAAGACGAATATTAAGTTACAAGCTAAAATTCAGTGTAACAATTTGATGTGAAATTAAATATGAATTATTTTTATAGATTACGTGCTAAAATTAAAAGTTATTGATCAATTAACATACAGAATCAGTCAAAGCGAAGCCGATAAAGATATTATCAAGAGAAACCTAGAAGCTGTTCAGGATGAATGTTCTAAATTAACTTATAAACTTAAAACTTCTGCTCGTTTATTAGATGAAATTCAAGTAGAAAAAAAAAATCTTGTATTTGATAAAGAAACTATGGTAAATAATACATCAGCTTTTTTAATGTTTTGATTTTATATGGCAGGCTGTATTCAGTGGTCAAAGTGGCTCAAAATAAATGGAGAAATGTCTTGCAATTCAGATTTTCAAATATAATTATAATTCGTAATAAAAATGCAAATAGTGTTAGGGCTTGCGAGAAATTTAACCCCATCAAAAGTCAAAAGTCAAAACTATAAAAACAGAATAGCCACCAATAATTTCTTAATTATATTCATTTCAAGCCAAAAATAGTCTTGTCTTTATTTCCCAAAAACTAATTCTTTATTAGGACTTATGTATAAGTACAAAAATTGAATATAATGGAATTACTTAAAAGTTACATAGAACCTTTTTTAAGACACAAATGTTAAGACTTTGTATTCTTCTAGAATGTTTATTTTTTAATAGTTGATAAGCCAGTTCGACATATTTTGTTTATGTATCCAAACACTACAATATTGAATAAAAAATAATCTTTAAAAATTGACAAAGAAAAAACATATTTTTAAATTTACTAAAAAAAAAACGAATATTATCTAATAATATTATTTTATTGTTAATATAAAAAATATTATCGCAGTGTAATATCAAATTAAATTTTAAATGAAATAATTTTAAAAATATAACCAATTTTCTAATATACACTTCATTTTAAAACAAATATCTTAGTTGGGGAATGCTTTAATCTGGACAAATTAAGTAGAGGGATGAAAAAATTAAATTAAAAAAAGTAGTGCTTTCCTCACTTTGACCCCTAGCTATATTATTTTTCCTTATATTCAGTACAGGAAAAATAGTGGTAAATTTTGTAAATAAATATAATTTTTACTATTACACAAATTTGATATCACTTAATTTGTTTTAGAAATCTCAATTGGAACAATTACACGGTTGTTTCAAGAAACCAGATATTGTAGAAAAATCACATAATTCACTCTTAGATCATTCTGATTGTGTACAAATAGATGAAAAAAAGACTTTTAATAACACTGGTAAATTAGTATTTATTTAATAGTAAATTTAAAAAGTAATAAGTAATTATCTTTAAAATAGTATTTAAAGTAAAAATAATTCATTAACTTGAATTATGAATCTAATATAAGTACAAATGTGTTATCTCTGTTTTACATAACAAATTGTACATTCTGAATAATCCATTTAACTCTGTTATGTTTAATATTAAAGTGATTGATCTAATATCAAATTCAGAAATTTAAATTTTAAATTTATCATAATCTTTTTTAGAATTAAAATATAACAAAACAAAAAAAAAAAAATATGAAATTCACAAATAATATTCTTATTTCTAAATTTTAAATTAAATCAATTTACTCTTAATATTAAATGTAACAGAGTTACAAAGATATTAAAGAATGTACAATTTACTATGTTACGCGTATGTAAAACAAAGACAACGCATGCAGGTGTAGCGTAGGGTGACCATTTATGCATAAAAAAATTTTTTTATTAGATTTATTCTTGAAAAATAGTCTTCTATTTTTTTTAATAATTTTTATATTTTACAGTAACAGTTAAAATAATTTTTCATTAGCTCAAAAGTTTAAAGACTCGAGCTCGTTTAAAAATACTGTCATACATACAGGTTATAACCTTGGTTTCAAATTTTAATATAAAACTTCTATATAATATTGTTTTGTATTTGTTTTAAAAATTGATTTTTTCTTTTAAACATATAATATAATAATATGGAAATAATGCCAATAACAGGATTAAAACAGGACTATATTCTAAAAGCAGGACATGATGATAAAAGGGGACATACCGTTTTAAATAAGACGTACCTTAGTCTAGCATCCTCTTAATATAAAATATATAAGAATACCTAGTTAAAAAAACTAATAAATATTTTTTTTTTTTTTTTTTTTTTTATTTAGCTTTTAGTATATAACTATAACAGCTCAACAACAGACTAATAAATATAAAATAGCATATGGTTAATTTAGTAATTTAATTTTTATTTAATTAATCACAATGTCTTTATATTTTTTAGATGCATTGTTATCAGATATTAGTTATAGTAATTCTGAGGATAGCTCATATGAAAAAAATTTATTGAAAAATCCCAAACATAATTCTGCATCTATAAAAAAGTGTTCTACGAGCAACATTTTCAATAACTTGAACACAAAAAAATGTTCGGTAATTAAATATGTCTTATTATTTTATGTAGATTTATTTTTTTTAATGTGTTTTCCTCTTAACAGTAAAAATCTAGCTGCAACTTAATTTTATTTGTATTTTGAACAATTTTTATTTACTTTACATAGTTTTATCTATTATACGTTTATTATATTTTTCTTCTTTTGTTGAACAAATTAATACATTTTATATAATTTAATTATTTTAGATTGAAAATGTTAATATTAATAACAAACAAATTATTGCTACAACTATTTTAACTATGGACTTGGGTTCTATTAACGCTAAATCAATTATAAAAACTTATCCAACAGAAACTTCAAAAGTTGCATCAATATCATCGTCAAATGGTAATCATTCCATTTATTTTTAAATTGTGTATTATAAAAATATATATAATAAAAATAACTGACTATATTTATATTTAGATTCTACAGAGCCATTGTCTACCAGCGAGTCTGATACAGAAAATAATATGAATGAAAAAAAACATAATTTTATTCAAAAAATTATTGTTATTCCAGAAATGTGTGATCACTGTCATAAAAAGTTTGTTCAAAAGTCTACTGCTTTCATAGTTAATCAATTTATTGATTTTTATTTAATACTTTAACTGAAAAATTGTTTTCAGAATAAAGTTTAACAATTACATGGTTAAATGTCTGGACTGTAAAATTATAACTCATCTGGAATGTAAAGATTTTATACCTACTATATGTACAACTGATCAACTAAAAATCCATGCTTTAAATGTCAGTAATTTAATATTCTTGTACTTTTTTTTCTTTATTGTAATAAAGAATTTTTACCTGCAGTGTGGTGTCCCACCATTTATTGTTCATTGCATTAGCGAAATTGAAAGAAGAGGATTGGATACAATTGGACTTTACAGGGTGTCTGGTTCTGATAAAGAAGTGAAAAGTTTAAAAGACAAATTTCGTAAAGGTTTACCGAATTTAAATGATATAGACATCCATGTTATATGTAGTTATCTGAAAGATTTAATTCGTATGCAAGAAAATCTTATATCTTCAATTGATTTATCAAAGTTGATTGATGCATTCAAAAATACAAATGATGTTTCAAAGTCACTTTGTCAAGTTGTATCCGAATTGCCACATATAAATCGTAACATACTTGCATACCTCATTCTTCATTTGCAAAAGTATAATTTTATAATTAATTATAAATGCTTATTTTTTAAATATAATCTTATTCATCGTTTTTTTTTAGGGTTGCTACTTCATTAAAATGCAATATGGATTATAACTGTTTAGCAATTGTTTTTGGACCTATAATTGTTGATATTACGAGTACTTCCTTAGATGATTTACATATAAAATCTGAAATTATTTTTAAAGTAAGTGACCAGGTTTGCCATTAATGTTTTTAAATTTTAAACATTGATAAATAATTGTTTAAAAATCAAATTTAATATATGTTGGATATTACTTTATTTAGGTTATAATAGAACTGCTAAAGCTGCCTTATGATTTTTGGTTTAGTTCTTTGAAAACTAAAAGTATTCTTTCTGATGAACCGTTATATAGCACTCCAATTAAAAATCATTTACTAACACCAAGATCATCTAATCGTTTTTTTTCTTCTGGGTATGACAGTGAAAATGTTATTTATTTTATTATTTTAATATTTAATTTTATTTTTGAACAGGCTAAAAAGACGAATATTAGACTCGCCCGGAAAAAATAAAATTGCCAAGCAAGTTGAATTAAAAAAATAATTAAACTATATTAAAGTTAAAAGTATATGAAATTTGAACTTATTTTAAGAACTTGACCTAACACTAAACAATTAATTTTTATATCATTTTTATTTTACAAATTGTTATTTGTATTCCTTTACTTAAGTGATGAATTTTTTTTTTAATTTGATTAGCATGAACATATATATTTATTAAATTAAATATTATATAGTTTCTTTGATTTCATTGTGAGATTCATTTTGTTTCAACAATTATATATGACACCAGAGTTAATATTCTTTTTGTTAAATTGTCAAATAAATATAAATTGATTTGAGTTTGAATTAGATTTTTTATTAGTATTTTTTAAATGGTGTACTGCAGTAACTGACAAGTTGAAAAAATTTGAACTTTTAATGTTACTGTAAGGCCTTTTAAGTATAATAAAAAAAACCAGAATTTAAATTTGTTAATTATCAAAGAAAAACTAGGAGTGAATAAGTTTGTTAGACGAATCATCCTCTATAGACTATAAGTTTATTTAAGCATTAGCCATTCTAACATAATGCAAAAATTAATGATTCTCTAATCTCTTTATGGTACTAGTAAATATATTCCAATTTTATCTTTTACAAAAAATAAGTGTGCAATTTTTAATTACTTGTTCTTACATTTTTTAATGAACTATAAAATTAAAATTTTTTTTCAATATTTTAGATTTCTCTAAAAATAATAGATTTTAATTATCAAATGTTTATAAAGTAAATCATGTTATAATGCCTATTATTTATCGAAAAATTAATTTTGTACTTAAGTCATAATAAAAACAATATTGTATAGTAATGTATAAATTAAATCTGTTCAGTATAATGTATAAAAATAATCGTTTTTAATTTACTTGATTTTACGAAATGTAAAATTAAGTCTAATATTTCTTGCTTTTTTTTCTTTGGGAATCGAGTGAAACCAATATTTATTTGTAGGCTGATTTATCATTAAAAGACTGCCATTATGTAGATCTAATTTTATAAGTTCTACTTGTCTTATCTTCTTCCGCATGTCGGCATGTTTAAACACAAATTTTCTAGTCTGCCCCAAAGATACGGATGCAATAGGTGCTGTTTTGTCCAATTCTATTTCGTCATCCCTGTGTTCGCCCATATGATCCTCTCCATTTTTATACCTTAAAATGTTATTTAATTGATACAAATTGACCTGAAAACCCGTGACATCAGTACTGTTTAATTTGCTGAATTACTGATCAGAAAATTAGACAGATCCTGTAACATCCACCAATGTTGTTTACCTGTTAACCAGAACAAAATTGTAATCGACTCCATGGGTGATGCATATTTTTCTCTTTAGGTCATATAACGGTTGAGGCCATGGTTGCGCTGGTACGACTGTACCGGAAAACTTATACGATACACCTGCGTCGCCGAACGCAATCTGCTGCCTAGGTATGGGATAATACTGTCCAAAGACTTTCACCTGTGACAGTCGACCATCGAAGTAACTCACGTTGTCCTCCATATAACTTAATAGAGTTGCGCTGTCGGCTGCCGTCAGAAATCTCTCATAATAATCCAAATCTAAGTCTTCAGCAACGATTTTTCGCCACCGTGACGGCTGTGCGTTTTTCATCAACTTTTCGTAGAGAGTAACGGCCATGGTCATCAATTGCCGAATGCTGATTAATCGACATTCGGCGGTTGTGAATTAAAACACGACTAGACAAAAGACAAGAAACAAAACATTTAGCACGTAGCATGAATTAAGATATACTAATGAGTAATAATTAATAATATGTATCTGTTCATGGCCCGTAATTTCTTAAGGATTTCAAAAACATTTTATCAGTGAGTGTTGTCAAAAATCTCGACAAACTGTCAGGTGTTTTTGTTTTTTTAGTGATAAAGTTCTAAAATGATAACATGACCAGAGTTAAATAAAAATTAATTGCTCTCAAAATTCAATAAATAATAATTACAAATAATGTAGGTATTATGATTTATTATTATTATTTATTACATTTTCATATTAAGCACATTAAAATTAATTACTAAGCACTCATGATAATAATTTAACTCGTAGCGTTAATATTGTGTTTACATTTAACATCATCCTACATTGGCAAATGCTGTGAATTTTTATTTTCACACGAGTAGTATTTGATGGCACATTCAAATAAAATTAAAGCTCTCCTATCTGATTTGGGCAGATCAACCAAAAGAGGTGTGAAAAAATGCCCATCATGTGGAACACACAATGGAACAAGAACTGTGGTGTGCAAGACATGTTATCTTTTGTTAAAACCGAATAATAAAAAAGTTTCGCCATCCGAAGTGTGTCGTCTACTTACACCTTCTTCGTCACGGGTATAATCACCACTCAAACTGTTGAATTAACAACATTATAATGTTTCAATGTTTCAGATTTTTTCTTACATATCTTCTGAAAATATTGATTTTGACGAAAGAGGATTTATTCACTTTCCAGATATTAAAAACAAAGAAATTAACAAACTGGATACTGGAATTTGTTTAGTCCGTACTTGTGGTGGACGTTTATTCGATAGTAATATTCTGAAATGTCATGCAAGTTTAATTATTATATTATAATAGTTGTTAACTCATTTGTTTTGTTTGATATTTAAGACAAATTATTGACATATCTAAATTAGATTTTTTCTTAATATTTAATAACACATATTTTGAAACACCAACTACTTACAATAATATTTGCTAAACATTATTTAAACATTCTTAATTTGCATTGTTATAAATATATTTAAATAAATTTTAAATATTTATTTTGGCACAATCTGTTCAGATAAATGTTGAACGATGAGTAAACAATGATTTAAGAAAAAAAAGACATAATTCACAAATTGAAGAAAACTCTCAGTGGAGGATATTTAAATAATTTTTTATAACAAAGTTAGGATGTTTGAGTTTAAAAAACTAAGAAATACATGCAAATATACCTAAAAAAAATAACATGCCCTTGAAACAATTAAATATTTTTTGCAATATATACCAAATACTCTTATACACATTATTCATTATTTATTTAAAATATACTATACATTTTTTTTAAAATATTATCAATAGAACACATTTATTGTGTATACATTGCGCAAGCTGTGATATCAACAATTATATCTTCAATGGATATTTGCTTAGTATATTTGTAAAAGTATGTATAGCACACACAAAAAAAAAAAAAAATGAAAACCAATAAATATTTATAGAAAAATAAACTATGAAATAAAAATTGTTGTAAAAAAAAAATGTATACAATATAAAATTGAACATAACTGCTATATCTTACTACTATACCAGATTTTTTATTTATTAATTTGGTTTGCAATGCGCAAAGTTGAAAGAAAAATATATAAAAGCCACAAATATCCTAACTTTAATAATAATATAATAAAAAAACTTTGCTAATGTTTATTGCTTAAGCCTAAATATTAAAGTATAAAAAATAATTCCTCATGACATATTCTTAATAAAACATACTAAAAAACAAACTATATTAAATCTTTGTAATGTTGTCTTATTATTTTCATCACTGTTAACTAATTCCATTTTAATTAACAATTTGCCTTTACAATTCCATAATAGATAATTAACAATATTAATATTTTTTATTAATTAGTTTCTTATACTCTATATTTAGTAGTTCTTAAAATATACTATGGACATGAAAACTAGAATTACTTCTAACAAAAAATCAATTGTTATAAATTATAATAATTTAATATACAAATATTATTTGTTATAGGAAAGTGTCTTAAACACGAATATTCAAAGTGAACCTTGTAAACATATAGATACTTGTTTTGATTGTAATACTATTGGTGTATCATTGAAAATCGACCAACAGGTTTTAGAATCTTTTAGAGTTCCTCAAAATGTTAAACAAGTATGTTGCTTTATTTATACAGTCAACTTTTGGAGCTCATACTTTGCAGTGGCAGATCTTGGATCTTCATGGGTGCTGATTATTGGGCTGCTAGCTTGCTGGTGCCCAAGCACCCATGACCCATCCCTTGGGGTATGGAAGTGAATGAAGCAATACGTAATAAAATTTATAAGCACCTCAAGCAATTTGGGAAACCCAGCACACTTGGGAGGGGGGTATTTAACACTGGCTATAAATGTGTTTTTGATATTGGAGAGGTAGTTATATATAATATAATTATTAAAATGATAATGGAAACTGGAGAACGAGATTCTCTTCAAAATTAATTATACATTTATACAAGACAGTTTTTTTTTTCTATAATTTAAGTTGCATATTTTAAACCAGTTTTGGTAATTTTAATTGCACGCTTATTATACTTTTAGTGCAAACCCTAATAATTAATAATAGATACATTTATTTATTTAAATTTTTTTATTATTATCATCAAATAAATAAAAGAAAATATTTGCTAATTTTAATTGCATACTTACATGCTTATTTTGAACATTTTTAGAGCAATAAGCCCCAAACCTTACTAGACTTAAATCAGTTCCCAAATTTATAATTGATGTGATAAAAATATTTTAATAATAATCATAAATTAATACAAATTCTTTGTAGATTAGGTTCTAGTATCATGAGCAATTTTTTTAAGATTAAAAATGTTAAACCCTATGTCTAAGAAATTCTGTCAGGTACATATTAATTAAAATATATTTTTGTTGTGTAGAACCGACTGAATGGGTTGCCATGTTGATGGTTCATTGAACAATACCTGTATCTCTTGATGAGTAATTGATATGGTAAACTTATTATGGAAATTTAATTTTGTTTTATAAATTAAATCTTTAATAATATAATGTTAACATATGCAGTAAGTACATGAAAAATGTTAGATCCCCTGCGAATATCCTAGGTCTGTCACTGATACCTTAATAATTTTAACATCTTAAAGAAATTAAATTTCCTTTAAATTACCATAACACTCATAATATTGTTTAGTTTGAAAACTTTTTGTGTACTTTAAGACTATAAGACTAATGTTTGTATTATTTTTACTTTCTAATTCAGGAAGTATGGACAAATTTTGTTGATAAAAAAAAACCATATTTACAACGTGTATCAGAAAATATATTTGTTGTCCGATGCAAAATTACCACTCAAAACCCTTTGGGCTATTTGCATTGTATCATTGGAAAATACAATAGATGCTTTTGTTGTACTACTACATTGGTTACAGTTGATCAAATGGTAATATTTTGATAAATTAAAATCAATAATTTATTCTACTATTTATACCTAATATTATTTTTGTTAGGATCAAATACCAGATTTAAATACATACTTTTGTTGTCATTACATTGCATGTTTAAGTGCTATAGCAACTTCTCGGTATATGGTACAAGAGTTTGAAAAAAATCTTAATCCTTTTGTATCTGTTTCCACATTGTCAGCAACTATTGTTCAACTCGACCATTTGCCAAGTAAGTATATCATCTTAAAGATAATAAGTAGGATTTACAATGTAAAATTTTTCTAGAAAAACTTTACAATTATAAATTTAGTATTATAAGAGAGCTCAAAAGTTTATGCATAAAAAAAGTTCAAATATGCAATTATTTTTTTATAAAATATGTATTTATATAAGAATTAAATTTAAAAAAGCATAATCAAAAAAAAAATTTTATTTTTTAATTACAAATTTTTTGTATTTTATCAAACGAGCAACTTGATGACATACAATGTCTATGACAACAGTGAGAGTGCTCTTGGTAAAAATAAATCTTATATTATTGAAAAAATATTTAATAAGACCCTGGTGGAATATAATAAATTTACAATTAATATTCAGTATAGAATTCAAAAATCAAAATATAGAAAAGGGAACGGTCAGCGACGGCTCTTTATTTTTAAATTATTGAAAATTTGTTTTTTGCTAATTAATAAACATAATATGCATTAATATGTTTAAAACACTTAAATATGCAATAAAAATTGTTGTATTTTTATTGTATGTATCATCACATAAATTTATATCAAATAAAATTTTGAATATATAAATACATGAAGTTCCAAGCCCTAATATAAGGTTATTGGAAATTCTTTTGTTTATATATGTTAGATTTTTATGTGACTAATGAATATTATTTTATTTAACAATAGTATTTCTCAATGAAATTATAGAATCAAAATACTCAATGGCCATATTTGGAAGGATAACTTTTGTAAGGGTGTCACTTTTTTCTTGTAGCTAATATATACAATGTATTTTTCATCAAAAATGTAAATTGTAAAATGCAATTTAGATTTCTGACTCATTACTGGTTATATCTTAATATGAATTTATTGATTTATCATTTATTTTTTCATACAACGTTATCACAGTTATATAATATTCTGTAGTAGTTTAAATGAAAAACTTAAGTAGAACCTGTTATCTGTCTATTTCATGTTTAATTTAAAAATGTTGGTTTTTATACTTCTAATAGTGTGAGTTTTAGGTTAATATTTATAATTCTAGTTTATAGTTTATAGTTAGAAGTATAAAATAAAAAAAAAAATGGTTCAATGTTTGTTTTAGATGTCCAGGTTGCAATGGCAGAAGAAAGTAATGGACCAGTTACATTTTTTGATGATCAGATGATTATTACTAGTGAAACTTGTATCTTGGAAAGCATTACTCCTTATCAAAGAACAGTTCCAAATATATTATCTAAAGTACTACTTTTAATTCAACCAATCGGTTTATATATAATTATTGTATGTTCATTATTCTTTTTAAATAACTTAATTTAAACAATTATACATATCTTATATTCTATACTGGTACATAATTAGTAAAACAAATTGTATATTTTAGTTCACATTGTTTTGAACATAACAATTTCAAATATATTTCATTCTAATGTTCTACAACTAATATTAAAAATGTATAACATTTTTTAGAAACGATCTAAAAAACCTCAAAACAACTCAAGAGTAAAGAAGAAAAACTGTATGATATTAATATTATTTTATTTTAGTGTATTAATATTTTATACATGAATTTATAAATGGTTTTTACATTTAGGTTCTGAAGAATCACAATTCATTAATCCTAATCCTGTACTAAATTTCGAAAAATGGATGTCTTCCGTTACAGAACGCATTAACCAAGAAATGCATTATCAATTTGATGGTAATCCTCCAACCATGGTGTTTCATATTCATAAGGTAAATAATAAATTTGTTGTTAAAGAAAGAATCGAAGAACAAAATTGGTTTTTAAGTTAAATGATAAAATAAATTTCAAAAGCTTTTGTTATATAGAAAAAATATACATAGAAGTTTTGTTTTACAGACGTTTTTTGAATGTTTGCGAGAACGTATGTGCTTGGCTTCTGCAAAAAAACGTTTACCCAATTATACTTTGGTGTTTATGAAGCGCGACTCATTACCTTTAGGCACATTCACAAAGTATACTTGGCATATTACTAATATAATGTTAGTGAAGAAAATTTTTGAAACACCTTTAGTACCTCTTAATATTAGTCGCAGTTTCATCAAAAACGTAGATGGTACATACGATGCTTTTGTGCGTGAAAAATATGAGGATATACCAACAGATAAATCTCATCAACCAATACAACCAAATGATTTAAAAACATTTTTGAAAGTTGGTTAGTATATTCAAATTTCAATTATATACATTTTTTTAAATGTATGACAATTATTACCTATTTATAGAAATAATGTTTAAAAAGCTTTTTGTTTTGTAGGTATTGTCAATGAGCATCAAAAAGAACCAATACCATTTATAATTGAATGGATTCCCGATGTTCTTCCCATAACTGAGATTGGTGAATTAAGACTGACATTTAAATATGGACATATGCCTCCTAAAGAAAAAACTTCTTAACATTATATTTTATTTTGCATTTTAAATAAATCTTAAACATAACTACTGTACTCATAATATATCAAATCAGATTAATTTACTAATTATTTATTCTTAAAAATAAAGGAGTATGCAATTATTTTTTTATTTATACCAAAACAAGACAAGCATTACAAAATTTCTAGAAATATGTACAGAAAGTAAAAGAATAGACAAACCCTATTATTCTAACATAAGACAAATTGCAATATACTGGTATTAATCCAATAACACTTATACAGAATTAAAATGTTTTTAAAAATAAATCGACAAGAGATTAGGGTAATTTTGCATGCCCATTCTAAAAACTTGAAATAATAAAAATACTTTTTGACAAAAAAAAAAAAGGTATTATTTTTAAAATTAAATACAATATTGAGTTATTAAAAATATGTAAATTTTTTTTACTTATCAGTAATAATGAGTAGCTATTTATATAATATAAGACAATTTATTCAATCTAGAATGTTTAAAAAAATTATTAATTGTGTTTTTATGACCTAAATAAATTCAATATTTAAGTCACTATTATTCAGTACATTTAATATATAATTTACTTATTTCTTAGTTTACGTTGATTTTCTAATTTTTTTCCGCTTTCCCAAATTTCTTTAGTAAATACATTCTTTCCAGTACACAAGGCACCTAATCTATAAAATGACATAATTGAATAAGTAAACAACTATCTAAATTAAATGTTGTAAGTTTCATAACTTACTTTGCAACCATCATAATACGATGCAAGTCATCACCGGAAACATTAATAGGATCAGCTATTCGCATCTGTACATAATCATATTCAACTACCTAAATAAAAAATAAAAGTGAATTGATAAATTGTGTTAATTCACTACAACTTAATATTTGTGTGACTTACATTTATAATATCTTGATCAAACTTAAAAGGAAAATTTGAAATTATTGCAATATATTTTCTTAATTTGTCCAAAAGATGTAACTGACTTTTTAGGTAGTAATGTACTGAATCCATTGTTTCTTTGATATCAGAACAAGATTGGTCTGGTTTCAATACAATATCAATATCAAACTAAAATTATACATCATGTAGTTATTAGTTATAAAATTTAAAACTATTATTAACTATATAAATTACAGGTAAAAGCGATTTTCCAATCGATAATGTCAGTACTGGTATTTTGGTTTCATAGTCCATTTCAAAAAAAGTAAAATCATACTTCATTTTTTGATTGGAAATTATATTTTTTAGAGCTTCAAGATTTAACAACCCTAAGAAAATCAAAATAAATAATTAATAAACAGAATACAGTTACAATTACTAACAGAAATATTATTGTATACTAATACTTATACAGATAGTTTATTACAACAATGTTGTAACTAAATAGGTGACAAAACCTCAGGGTTTAAATTATTCAGATTTTATTTCTATATAAAAAAAAATTGTCTTCTAAAGTCTTAAAGAAGGATTTTTGCAATTTTACCAATAATTTTGAAATAACATTTCAAAAAAATCTCTCCAAACTATAGTAGAAATGACAAAATACATAAGTAAAAATTTTAAATATAGAAATAAAATAAGATCAGATGAAGACCTGAAATATTGTGAACGCTTAAACAAATATATTAATAATAAGTAGTTGTCATAGTACTTTCCATTGATATTAAATATATGTAGACTTTTTTGTTAATAATTATTCTAGACTAGAAAGGATTACAATACATCTATGTTTCTTAAGTTTGTCATGCACAAATCCATAAAAAATTATTTTATGTGTAAAACAATATTCTGAAATTTTGGTAAAATATATTTAAACATATTAAAATACCTTTATCATCCAAATTTCCTGGCTGTAAGTTTGTTTCATCCAAGACCAAATGTGTTCTATCTGATAACTGTAATAATCCAGTCAATAGTCTATTGGAAGTATAGCATTTTCTGAAACAAAATACAAAATTTACATATCTATAGCTTACTATTACTAATTCATCAATGCGGGGTTAGAAAATTTGTTTAAATAGCATATTCAGTGCTTGAATTGAAAGGAGAATGGAGGGATGGAATACCCCTTTATTAAAAAAAAATATTTAAGCTTACCCTTCTAATTATATCCTAATCGATAAAAATTTAAAAATTCTGATATGCAAATACTTATTTTTTATTTTTGCATCTTGAGCACCATATTACTCCAGGTTGCAAGCAAATAACTATATCAGTACGAGAGTACATGCTGGAAACTGCATACTAGGTATCTTATTACTATAATTTTTATCTCCCTCCCGTTAATTACATTTCATACTGCCCTTAATACAATACTAGTTCAAAGTTAAATATGCATGATTAAATGTTATTGTTTGCTTCCAAATTAAAAAAAGAATTAACAGTTCCAACACTTTGTGAAACACTGGTTGAAAACCACAAAATACTAATTTTGAATTAATTAATAAAGTTCAAGAGATTGTCTGGTGATAAACATTTAATGTCTTAAAACAACTATATTATCATAGTATCAATAGTATAAAAAATGCATAGAAAGTTGGAAGTACTAAAACTTTTTTCAAACTTTCTTAACATTTTGTATAGGTAGGCTATAAAATAAAATATATTACCTTGGAATCATATCCATGTTGTTCATAGTGTGTATTTCGATTGATAAATACTCACTTTTTACTACTAAATATGATATCAGAGAGTATAAATGTTTTATGTAGTTTTGTCCAATACCATCAGGAATCCCACGAATGTTTAATGAGAATTTTCCAGGAACAAAATCGTGATGTTTATTAGAACTAAATATAAATATTAAATATATACAGATAAATAATAACATTATTTGTCTTAAAGTTAAATTAGAAAATATACTAGTATTTTACATCAATTATACATACATAGTAGATACAAGATAAAATAATAAATAATCAGCCACTAGAGAATCTCCTAATAATGCTTGAGTTAATACCAATTTTAGTTCTTTGTGAATGTTTGAAGCATCATTCCAGATTGAATTATCTATTTTATAAATTCATTAGCATTATAATAATTACAGATAACAATTTCATAAATTAAACATAAAAACATGAAATGTAACTTACACATTTCTTCATTTTCTGGAATCAAGTCTTTTAGTAGTTTCAATTGAACAGCATGAATACAATGTATTTCTTTAGCTATTGAAAATTGTTCTTCTAGATTTTCATTGTCCTCTTGAAAAGAACGTAGGTCAAGAAATCCTACAACTTCTACAATTTGGTTTAACTTTAATCTTTTGGTATTAATATCTTCAGGGTATGTCTAGTTATTTAAATATTTGTATTAATGATAATATGATAAAATTTATGACAAAACAAAATTAATACTTACAAAAATAAATATTTCTTTTGAGTATTTTTGACATGCTGGATCAAGACGAATACGTTTATTTATATTTTCTTCTCTAAATCAATATATTTCAATAATTTAATATTAATAATTTTGTAAGTCATATTTAATAATTAACATACAGTTGAGCTTCAGTGTTTTGGTTTGTATTAACTATATCTTTGGCCCATTCATTCAATCCTGGAATTGGAATACAAGCAATAATTTGTCGTTCCATTAATGTATCTCCAAATACAACTTGTTCTCCAGGCTGTAAAATAAATAAATTGTATAAACAAATATAACTCAATATTTTTGTTTGTAAATGATTATTTTTACTCGGATATTTTTGGTACTGCTATGATATTTTGCTTGATGCAAAGTAAATTCATCATTCTCAGAATTGATAATTTTAAAACTGCTACTATAATATTCTGGATTTAACATATCTTGTATCATTCCTTTAAATCTTACAAAGGTTCCAAGAGCCATTTTATCATCAAATAAAGGAACCTAAAAAGTAAAAATTTAGCAATAAAATAAATGTTTGAACATACCAATAGTAAAAATAGTATAATTAAAAAAAATTAAATTTTGAGTTACCTATGATTAAAAAATATTAGAAACAAAGTAGCTAAAGACAAGATACTGTTAAGGAATAAGATATTCTTTTAAAAGCATTTTTTATTAAGTAAACATCTATAAAATTATAGTTTAAATTAAGTCAATAGATATAATAAAATAATTAAAATATTCTTACTATTTTTACATTTTTAATCCATAATGTTCACGATTTCTGCATATTAAATTAAGTTGTTTATTGATTTTAGACACTAACTAGGTAGTTAAGAAGTAACTGCTATGTCATTTTTTCAATTATTTTTTTACCTTAAGTAGTGTACCCAACATTAAAATTGTAGTAAAATAATTTATTTTCTAAACATCATTAATGTTTAGTTAGTTCTAGTTAGTCATAAACTCATGTCAAAAGTCACAAACATAAATAAATATCATCGACTGTTTCAAGGTAAATAAGTTTAATGTTGATGGAAACTTTAACAAATGTACATGAAAAAAATTAACATGCATTTTGTTTTAATTCATAAATGTACACTTATTTTACAGATGGACAAACAATCAATTTCAATTACCTTTTCCCAATTTCCCGGTTCACTTAGAGTTCTCATGCATTCGTCTACATTGCTGTTCCAAATATCAGCAGTCCACGTGTCCATATTAGCTTGTGTGTAATAAGTATGCGAAATGTAATACACTTAAACAAGGAAAAATACACAGAACGACGGCAGGATGAAAAGAAGTAAAGAAGCAAGACTGCTATTAACTAGTTTTAGTTTTTTAAATTTAGAGTTTAAGTTACCATACACAGACTACAAACGGAAGAGTCCTATATTTGTTACTTCATTACTGTAATATTGTCAAAGTTAATGCATTATGCAATGTGCAATCAATTTAAAGTTTTCCCTCGCTTTTCATTGTTTATCCTCACGATGTAACCTTATATCAATATTATTATATTCTGTGCATATACTAATAGACGGAGCATCCTTGGCCGACGGAGTTGAGTAGTTTGGTGACGGCAAATTGCGTTACAGTGACGCCATCACAAGTAGCATATATAATTGTTCACACACATTTATCGTTCCACATAATATTGTTTTACAATATTCTAACTATAGTCCTTTTATTATATTATAATTAAGACAGGGAATGTATAACCCTAAAAATGCTCCCAAAATCAAAAATAATTAAAAAAAAACTGGATTTAGTAATAAATGTCATAAAAAACTTGGCATTTAATTCCTTAACTATGCACAAACTGGTGTACCGATGTGGTCTACACACAAGCGCAGACAGACGGAACAACACGATCAGCGTTACTCACATTCACCGCGGAAACTACCACCAAGCTTTGTCTATAAGAATAAGGTCCTTAGATCATAAACTGTATATGAGGTCTATGATCATGACTTGTTTTTTAGTCGTGAATTTGTGACGTAGTAATCCAATTATATTGTGGTCCATCCTAAACATCAGTTTAGTCAAGACTACGGTTATACGATAACAGTTATACGGTATACGGATTTAATATCATGGTTGTGACCAGAGAGTAGAGACACTAGTAGTTGATAGATAGCGTAAATGGTATTAAAAAAATTCCATCACGTAGGTTTTCGTATTTATGATCTATCTATTTTTATAATTTTGCACTTATACACTCAAATAGTCGAATGGTTACACTGTTTGGTAGAAGAAATTCAAACGTCTCATATCTTCATTACACAATCGCCTATGTAACAAAAATATAATTATCGTTAGTTAGATTATAACATAATAAATACACAATATAATTATGAATTATAACTAAGAGAGACGTTGAAGTAGCGCTACTGGACGCCCCCTTCACTCAAGACGTCAAGCCCTGTACACTTGCTATTACTATTACTTATTGTATTAATTATACAGAATGTATATATTCGTTTTAATAAAAAAAAAACTAAGAGAGTATTTTATGTTGAGGAGATTTCAATAATATATCATCACACTATTTTCAATAAAAATTTTTAAGATTTGATGTTAGAAAATTATTTGTAGTTTCTCTCTGAACTGCGCGCAACATCGCAACTTTGCGTTCAGCAGATTCCATCTCTTGTTGTTAGCTTTAATTAGAATAAATTGACCTATTATAATTTAAACTTAAAGAACATTATCTGTGCTTGTGAGTTGAATTTTTTACGATATACCAATTCTGATGGAAGTAGTGAGTATGCAAAATATTGCGATTTGAAAATGCCCAAATTTCGATTTAAAATTGAAAAATTACAAAAAAGCCAGAGAAAATGAATGGTGCATTGACATACTCTTATATAAATTGATCTCAGTAAACACGTTTAAGGTGAATATAATAAATTTATATTATAGTTACTAGAAATACATGAAAAAAAAATTGAAAATATGATTTTTCTGTCAAAACATTTTCAGAATAGTCACAAATATACCTAAATACTAATCCATGTCACAAAATTACTTTTATTTATTGCTTTAGTATAAACTTAATAATTATTTATTAAATCCTTTTTAAAAAGTGCTTATATATGATACTATGATAGTATATTGAATAATTTTAGTTATAGACTTTACTTTTACATTTACGCGTGCTATAATATGTGCACTGTGAGTTGTGACTGTAGTTTTATTATTTTATTTATAAATTAATATAAAATAAAACATTAAATAATAATAATATATTATAAATAATAAATGTATTCTATTAATGCACTGTAGGCTTTAATACTTATATATATATATATTATATGATAGGATTTAGACATAAATGACAAAACATATTAATCTATATAGGTATGTTAGTTTATGTATAAACTATAAATCCATTTAATGATTCAGCATTATTTTGGTACACAGATATGGATAGGATTGTTACGAATTTATTGTTTAATAGTAAAATAATTTTCACCAATATTAAAAGTAGGTTTAATGATACACTATATTTATTAAAATGATTATTAAGAGTGCACGCCTTTTGTTGTAGGTACATCTTACTTAAATCAGGCGTAAATAGTAAACTGTTTATTATTATAGTATAAAAAAGTTTTTACTTTATTTGATGATGAAGATAGCATTGTGCAAAAATATAGGTAATAATAGAGCATTTATATTATGTTATAATATAATATTTCAAAATATTTGGAATACACTGTACCGGGCATTCCGATATCATTATATATTATATAATATATTATAATGGATAAAAATTCATAAATCATAAGTCATAATTAAACAACATTAAAATTTTTTACTTTTCGGACAACAAATTTGTATTCAATTTATTATTTATAAAACTAGTTATTATTAAAAATAATTTTATAAAGAAACATATTTAATAGAAACAAATCAACTGTACCTATTGGCTATTTGTAATGTAAATATTTAATGTATCTAACCTATATAGAAAGATTAGAGTAATAGGTCAAATGAAAACATTAACCTATAAGTTAAGGGTGTTAGAGAAAGTTGTTCGTTTTTTAAAGGTATATATGAGTATATTGTGATAGAGACGCCAAAAAAATTGTTATAGGACAATATGCGTAATTAATAGAAAGGGACAAGTGGGGAGCAAATGAGAGTTTAAATAAAACACGAGCATCATATGACTGAGTATGGCTAAGTTTAATGTTTCGCTAGTCGGTACATATTGTATTTTTAAACTTCCCAGATCTAAGAACCACAAACAGCTTGGACCCAGTAGCTCAGTAGTGTTCACCTTCTCTTGGCATTAATACCGACTACAGAAAACAGACAAAATGGTTAGTACACGTCTCTTTATTACATAATATTTTAAACTTTTCTTAAATAATTGAAACAATTAACTATAATGCCTAGACTTAACATACTCGAATATTTTTAATAAATTATTTATACTGTATGATATTATGATATAATAAACAATATTATATCAAATATAATAATTATATTATTATGAATATACAATATTAAATACATTACCTATATGCATTTATATAAGTAATAGAGGTTTTGTTAACTTCTAAGTAAATAATTATAATAATAACTAATTATTATTTTAGTTATATTAAATTATTTCTTATAAGGTGTAAAATAAGGGTACACATGAACAATGATGTTAAAAATTATAATCAAAATTTCATAATAAAAAAAAAAATTTAAAAAAAACGATTGTTCGATTTGTTTGTAAAAAATAATAATTAGAAATTAAAAAAAAATAAGTTCTAATAATATCTATTGTATATTATACAACATTATTACTATTATATATTAATATGTATATATTATAAATTATAATTTCCATAAAAATATTAAATATATCGTAGATATGGAATAACTATACAAATGCACCTATTGAAATTTGGTTATACGTAAAATACCTAAACCTAATCGAATGTTTAATTTATATTTTTTCAATCAATTAATTTTTGCTTGGTCATTAGTGCTACCTACATGATTAAATAAATATTTTTGTATTTATCGCAAATAGTCTAAGATCACAATATCTATATCTTTAAAGAACTATTTACACTATTTTTTAATTGTATTGTGTTAAACATTAGTAAATTTAAAATTATACAATGCAAATTAATATCTATTAATTAACTACTGTACCTGTCCAACCTAATTTTAAAATTATTTATAGTAGAATATTTATGACAATAATTACTTTAAAAAATGTCTTTATCTTATTTACTAAAATAAAATATGTATTATTACATAATTAATTTAGGCATATTAAATTTCTGTTTTAAATTAGTATTTTTGAACATGTTAATTCAAGCATAAAGTTGGCAATAAGTTTTGTTCGTTATATGGACTTAGCTAGATTTATATTTAGAATATGGCACGTACATGACATCAAATTGGCAAGTTTTCAAATTACGTTGTAGGTATTTCTAAAGTTAGGAATTTCATTGAACTCATCTGCCTGTAGGCTGTAATAATAATTGAAGAAACTACAAAAACAAAAATTATGAAATATAAAATATAATGTTAAATCATTGATTAAATATTTAATCAATGGTTGAATAATATATTGCCGGCACATAATATATGCAATATTAATGCATTCGTGTATTCATAATGTAGCACTTATTGTATGGTATGATATCTTTCATACGTGGAGCGTAAATAAATATATTTTGTCAAGTACCTATAGTTATAAATTATATTAAGTAATTTTCTAATAATAATATAGTAATTATTTTTAATATTTCGCCCTTTTCATAAATATTTGGGAAATTATTTTTTATAAATTATGTGAATATCTTGTACCAAATAATAATAAACAATTTTTGTGTATATTGTTGAGTTTGTTGGAATATTATTAAGTTTTAAAATACATTATATCATATCATCACGAATCTTACATATGAATTCCATAGACAGATGCCATTATATGTATAATATGTAATAATTTTAAATTAGAGATTTATTTTAATATTTTCTTTGATTAACATAATATATAAATATTATAAACTTATATTATTTATTTAGGCTGATAAAGAGAAGGTAAAGAAGAAGAAGGTAAAGAAGGAAGAACCAAAAGAATCCGCACCAGCGGAAGAAGCACCAGCACCAGCACCAGCCGCTGAACCCGAAGCACCTCCTTCTCATTCCAGCACAAAACACAGCAGCCGTAAAAGTTCATCCAAGAAAGTCCGCAGGTCTGGCAGTAATGTGTTTTCTATGTTTACAACCCAACAAGTGGCCGAATTCAAAGAGGTGATATAATCTGTTAGATGCATATTAAAATTATATACACTATAGAGTACCTGTTATTTAAAAATGGTTTTTTTTAATGTGTTATCTTTGAACAGGGTTTCTCGATGATGGATTGGGATAAAGATGGCATTTTGGGCAAAGAGGATTTGAGAGCCACTTGGGATAAAGTGGGCAAGCTCGTCACAGACCCTGAACTCGACATTATGTTAGGCGAAGCTTCTGGCCCAGTTAACTTCACCCAACTGTTGACCTTGTTTGCAGCTAGAATGTCTGAAGGAGGTCAGTGAACTGTTAATGTTTTTAATAAGATTTGATATTATACTATGCAGGATATGGTATTTCGTGGCACCAATAGATACATATTTTAAGTGCATTTATAATCTGCACAAAAATAGAAAAAATTATTTGTTATTTGCATCACATTTAAATATTAATTTTGGTAATCTGCAACATGACAGAAAATGAAATAGCACTTGTAATCTGCATCACACTTTCAATTTAAATTGTTGGAATAATTGATCTAGGTAATAAATTTACTGAGCTCGCATCAGTTATAGTACATACAACGTGAATAAATAACATAAACAATTAGACAATTAACAATAGATAATATTTATAATTAACTGAAATATTTCTCTTTTAATCACAATATACGTATACCTAACAACAAACAGGCTACAATTACAATTAGCTTATATTTTTTTATTTTACTTTATGAAAATTTTAATAATTTTCTTGAAATGTATTTATTAAAATTAACTTGATTGATGTATCATTTTAAAGTACATATTATAAAACAAAATTATAATTAATTATTTTGAAGTGAAGTAAATTACAATTTTAATAAGAAGAAAAATATGAAAATTACAATTTTTGTAGGTACCATATTGTGCAGATTAAATAATGGCCTTTTATCTAGTTTTATGTGGTGTAAACTACAACTTTAAAAAGTTGCACAAATTACCAATATTAAATTTTAGATGTGGCACAAATAACATTTTTTATTTGCACAAAATATATACACTCTTTACTATTATAACAGAAAGCAATACCATTATTCGATGTGTTTATTAGGTCAAACCGACGACGATGAGACTGTTATTGCTGCCATCAAGTCGTTTGACGAAAATGGTAAAATCGACAGCGACAAGTAAGTTATATATATTTTAATTATTTCAAGTTCAAAATTTTTACCAATAATTGTATTTTTAGGCTGAGGTATGGTTTATTGAACTGGGGTGACAAATTCTCTGCCCAAGAAGTCAAAGATGCTTTTGACAACATGGAAATTGACAAAAAAGGAATGATCGACACCGAAGACCTCATCTCCATGGTTTTGGGATCTGGAGACGATGAATAATTTGTATTTATTTTGAATCAATAACCAGTTTTTAATTTATTTAATATCCCTGATTTTACCCAACTTGTGTATCAATTGGTAGGTAACAAATGAAAAATTTGATGAAAGTTAATATCGAAATAAAAAGGAAATCCTCTCTATACTTAATTTTGTATTTTATTTGTTAGTGTACTTATGCGTGTGAAAATGCCTATGCAGAACATATTAACATATTTATGTAAAATTATGTATATATAATTATATAATATTATATTGATTCTATACACAAGTGCAGCATATAGATTATAATACACCTATCTATTATTATTTATCTACATTCGTCGACTTCGAGTGCTATGCATACAAATATACTAAAATAGCATATATTAAATATAAACATTAATATTATTAGAATTATGAACGTACGCATTGTAGAATAGAAGTTTTATGAAGTTTAACTTTGTTCGTTTACGTAGCTGCGTGTATAAATAATACCTTTATTATAATACAGTATGAATGAATTACCTTATTATTATTAAATGATTTTTTATGCTATAAATATTACGTTTTTAGAATGACATAATGGTATAGCGGGTTGTAGGTTTAAAAAGTAAAAACTCAATGTAATTATTATAAGTACTTAGGTATATATATATATATATTAATACACCTAGATATACAACTATAATATAGGTACACTTTTATCATCCGCTGAAGTACGATAAAGTCTATCACTAATGATTTTCTCGACTTGTCTACACGTCAGAAGGTATATATTTATAGTATATTAATACATTATGCCTACTTAAACAGTACACCTAATACCTATATACGAAAAGTATATAATACAACCATAGACAAAAATGTCTGTCTTTAAATTAGGTTTTTTTAAATTAAAAAAAAATTGTTTTTAACATGAATAACACTGTAGTCTGTAGTCGACTATGGCACAAGCCTAATGTCCTAGAACTATACTGTTTACAGGGGAAAACCGAAAGGTTTATCTTATATTATTCATCACACGCCCACGCGCCATCCAATTAGTGATCACTGATCACTAACGTCTGGTCACTCGTCACGTACGCGGCACCTCACGTAATAAATTGCTTGATGTACTGGCATCGGCTGTTGGCATTCGAAAGACTGATTCTGTCTACCCGCCGGCCATCCTACCGTGTACATCACGCCCCGGACGACCTGATGTCCTAAAGTAACATCCGACCCCGACGTCACCGCTAGCAACATCTGTTACTCTGTTCTGGACGCGGTCCAATTGCTACTACAAAGCGATGTTGTTCATCGGCCATTTGGTACTTGGTTCTGGTAGCTGGAATTCACGATGTCCTACGAAAAAAATGAGAAGCCGACAATACACATGGCTCTGTTTCACTAGTGTTATCTATACCTAACTATAGTTTTTATAACATACGTACATTAAATTTAATGAAACAATATTCCATGAATATACCAATAATTGCTATTTGTCAGTAGATTTCGATGACAACGTGGCCGGTAGGTGATATACCAGCTAGTTCTGTTTTATAAAGTACAGCTGCTGAAAATAACACGAAGGTGCCACATATATGATCAACATGTACAAACCCACAAGTTACTTCTCTATCCTGAAGTTTATAGGCGATATAACTCCATAAACATATCTAAGCAGGCCCGGGATTGGGTGATTCGCTCAAAATATACATGCTGCAGCTATACTGTACTTAAAATGGTGGACAAGTGGGTACCATTTTGTTGTATATAAGATGATGTTTGGGTTACTGTAATGGATGTATTAAATTTGAATTCAATGGTATTATATTATCATTGTATACGAAAAACGGTTCTGAGCGAAGACAGCCTGTCAGCTAAATTATTAAGTATATTTTATGAAATTGTTGCTATTAAAATAATTAATTTTACTACTAGTATAAAACAGCTGCAGTAGGTTGAATTAATTTTTGCAGAAAACATTTCATTTGATATACTTTCAAAGTTGCAAGTACCTACCCACAAATAATATTTTTAAATTACAAAAAAAAAAAAAAAACTAAAATCGTTATTTTTTGTTTAATTGTCTATTTTTGTCAAGATTTTAAGGAAAAACGGAATTTTTAAAGTCAAATAAAAGTTAAGGCTGAATAGAACTTAGCATCTGATAAAGAAAAATTTAACTAAACTTAATATTTATGAAGATGGAGAAAAATTAATAAAATAAAATGTTTTTACTCTTTATAAAAATAATAATAATAACAAATATAAAATTATTAAATAGATTTTATTTGTAATAAATAAATTGACACCATTAACTTTTCAGTTAAACATTTACAACAATTTGTCTGAATCTATATTAAGATTGAAAAAATCAATAATTTAGGTAACTGGTTGCATAAATAAATATAAACAAAAACAATTGTGTAAACGTTTTACATTTTATAAATATAATTTAAGAGAAACTATTTTTAATATAATATCTACTTAGTAGATTAATAATAACAAAAACAATTTTTTTACACATTATCGAATATGTTGTTTGACAGCATTTCCATGGTCCTGAAAAATATTTAATTAATAATTTTCAATGATTTTTCATTAAAAATAATTAACATATTTATATACCTAAATTAAAAGATGAAAATTATAGGTACATTAAAATATTTTTAAGATTTTATTGGCATATAGCACACTCAGGACATCAAATTGAATAGACGTATATAATATGTTGAAAATTAATTTCAGTTTAGATTATCATACTCAATAGTTATTTTCTATACCATTCTTTAGTTTTAGTAGGTGTAACTGTGTAAGTATAGTTCAGATTCATAGGTGGAGATTGGAAGGGATAGGGACTGGGAGGCTTACAAGGAGCCCCTTCAAAATAGTATTCAATTCTGAGTGAAAAGATGAATGTATTGGTTTTACAAGGATTTGTCTTTTTATTAAAAAAATGTTGTGCCTGAAAACACTTTTTTTATACCAGAAAAAATACTTCGATAATCAGTTTCTAGTAGAAAATTTTATCTAATTTGTACTTTGAGAGGGGAAGGGGTCAAAGTAGAAATTTATCAGTACTTAACAAGATAATTAGGAAAAATAAGGCAAAAAATTACGATAACTGGAATATTTTTATACAAAACCAGTATTCGACAATACCGTTTTTGTTTTCTGTTATAATTCAAAAACGAGTAACCCCATAGAGACTTGGAAATGTTCACCAAATATTTATAATAGCATTTTCTAAACTTTATAAAATTTTAAAAATATTTTCGCTCTTTTTAAGTTATTTTTAATTTGATTTATGCATGATAACATGTTTGTAAATAAAAAAGCTTGATACATTGATTGATTATTTAACTACATAATAATTTGGATATGTTACTATGCCAGTGGTTTTAACAAACTTTGTCAATATTTGAGCTTAAAATAATCTTAAAGAATTATTGTACTTTACGCTAAATTTTATTTTCAATTCCTATAAGAAAACCTTATGAGGATCCTTGTATTAAATTGTCAAGTCATAAGTACCTAATTAACTTAAAAATGTTATAGATTTTTAATATTTTTACATTTACATGGTATTTAATACTTGCTAAACAAAATTGTTTATTACTAATTATTTTTTAGGTTTATGCAATAAGAAGTACAATACATACAATATATATACATATGTATTTAGCTGTAAAAATTTAAAAATGTATTTATTTTTAACTACAAAATAATTTTCAAATTACAACTAAAATTTAATTGAAACATTTGAAATCATAATATATGTTATATTAATCATCCAATTTAAATTGTGTTTTTCAATAATTTATCTATTGGAGGTTTGCGATAATAAGAGACTTTATTATAATTTACTTTTAACTTGTTGATAAAATAAAATAAAAGTTTTATAGCGATATTTATCTAGATTTCAGACAATGTATATTGTAAAAACCGTTATTCTTATTAATTTCGAGTGTTATAAAGTTTTTTTTTTTTAATTTTTAATAGAAATATACAATCTATCCACAGAGCCATAATAACCATATGTGCTACAATATAATATAATTTAAGAACATGATTAGGGCGAGGGAAGAAACCACCCAGTGATCGCACTTCGTAAAGTGTTATAAAGTAAATATCTAAATAGTGGAAAAATAATAACAATGGAAATATGTCCATGTGTTATTAATTATTATAGTTTATTATATGAAAAGTTTCTGTATATTAATTATTAAGTAATTTATTGTTATGCATTTTATTAGTTTTCAATTTCGTATTATATTTTTTTATTAAACAAACAACTTGTAATAAATGTATCAATTTTACTTTATTAATGAAACATAATTTTGTTAACGGATAATAATTATTACGTATAATTTCACTTACTTGCTTTAAGACTGATAATCCAAGTTTGGCTGAATGATGAAAAGGTAGGCTTACTGAAATATTAGATACTTTGAGTCTTGGAATATGACCTGTATAACCTGCTATAGGTGGTAATTCAGAAGATACTTTATGATCTAAAAAAAAATTCATAATAATTATTTACTTAGGTAGGTACCTAATTATAATACACAACATAAGTTGCATCAAATTTAATAAAAAAAAAATAAAAATAAGTTCTAATAATCAAATTAATATTTTTAACAAAATTGGAAAGTATTTTAACTAATCTAGCATATAATACGTTCAGACCATATAGTAATATTAATGTTACTCTATTGTACAGACTCTTTTTTATCAACTAAATAATATGCATGCAAATTAATTTATGATCTACCTATAACGGAACTAAATACTGTAAGTAAAAATTAAAACACTTATATAATACTATATAATATTGTAAATAATTAATAGAATTTTTTTCAATAATGTATTAAAATATTTATTTTATAATTGTATAAACGTGTTTATATATATTTATCATTAATTGGTAGAATTTAGGAAATTGTGTATTGCATCTATATGCTCTATTTTCTAGATTATGCTACTTTAATAAATATGTAGATAAATAAATAATATTAAATCTATAAGAACTCATTACTTGTAAGTCATAAATTATAAGTTTTTAAATTTTAAATTATACCTAACAAAAAGTAAGAATTTACGATAAAAAATCATAGATTTTTTGATATTTTGATATTAATTAGTAATTATAATACATTAACTGTAACATAATGTTCACCTTTAAAATCTTTGCTTCTTTTATATTTATTCAAAGTATGTTGTAGACGCATGTTGGCTTTATCTGGAACCATTTTTGGAGGCAAAAAACGAACAGGTCTATCGATAGCTTTTCGACTTTGTTCTGACGATAATTTGACAAGCATATTGTCTTCACATTCTTGAGCAAGTCTACAAAAAGTTTTGCCATACCGAAAATGCATCCCTGGTATATATCCTATAATTAACATTTATAAACAATAAAATATAATACATATTGAAGGTATACGTTTTATAGAGAATAGAAAATAAATAATTTTACCGGTATAGCCTAAAATATATCTTTGATAATTATTGATAGTTTCTTGTTCTTTGTCAATATTAATTTTTAAATCATTTGTATTTGGCTTTGGAGGCAATTCATCTAATGGGCTATCTCTCAGGTACACATTTTTTATATCACATTGTTTTAATACTCCTTTCTCACGAAGTTCCTTAAATTTATAATACTAATTAAAACGATACACCAATACTTTTTTAAAAAAATCTTTAATTAAAAATCAACATTTTAAATTGTTAAATGATATAATATTAGTTTATTCAAACCTGAATAATGTCTAAAGTATTAGCTCCATATCGTTTCCCAAACCGGAATTTCAGTGTTGGACAATGGCCAGTGTACCTACAAAATACAAAATTATTTATATTTTAATACTATTATATATGAATATTATTATGGGTTTAGGTAAATATCATATATTTTAGGTATATTTAATAGTTATTTAATACTGATGTATTGTTTTTCATTGTTTTTTTTCTTTTCTTTCTATATATATCTAGGGTAATATTATACTTATTACATATTTGTATACATATAATATCATTATATTTTATTTTATTATATTTGGAATTTTTTTCCGTAAATAAAAAAATTATTATTAATATTATTATTATATAACAAAACTATGCTAAGCTTATCGATTTACTGATTCACTGTGTTGCCTACCTTTAATATGGAATAATTTAAATTTTTACCTGCTACAAGGACTATAATTATGTTTGAATGAATAAAAAGGGAAATAATTCTTAATAATGAAAAGCGCTAAATTAATTATATACTAAAAATAGTATACTTATGGCCTGGGTAAATTCTAATTTATGAAGTTTTATCATTAAATTTAAAAGAATATAGGTATTTAATCAAAACATTAATAATAATGCAGTTTTATTTTAAGAATTTAATATTTTATATGTCATTTTAGTAGGTATTCATTTACAAACTCATAAACATTAACTAAATATTTACTTTAAAAAAAATGTTAAACAAAACTATATTTTTAAAATAATAAGAAGTTACCTTTACGTTTATGTAATATTTTTTTATAAGCATCTAAATACAGGAAATGCATACTTTTACATAAACTAATATATCTAAATAGGTAAATGTATATTATATATTATAATGTAATGGCGGAAAGTAAGAGTAGCTGGTACTACCAGTACCAGGGCCAAACAACAATAACAAGCAGTTGACACGGAATGGTAGAAACTAGAAAGGTTTACTTTTGACTGAGATTTCTATCAAGGCCAAATAGAATTGTCACATTTTTCCGTTAAATAATAAATAATTTAGACTTCAGAATTCATTTAACGAAGACATAAAACTATTTTATTATTTTTAAATTTACATTTTATACATTTTATATAGTACAAATTGAAATGCATAAATCAAAATAAGTAAGAAAACTATTAGGTTGTTTTATAGAAATTTTCACATTGTTAAAATATAAACCAATAACACGCGTAGCGAATAAATATGATTTGTGAGAAAACGTCTATGAACCATTACTAATTACATTCGCTATAGTTGCTGACATAATTAGGAAAGTGAGATTTAAGAAAACCATTTGCTATAAAGTATAAAGAGAAAAATGTTCTTTTAATTTACGAGTACAGCAGTATTAGGTACTTATAATATTATATTCGTTAAATTTCATGCATAAAACATTAAGGCAAGGAAGTAAGTAATTAAAATAACAGGACTGTGCAATACAAAATATTTTAATAGATATCTACTGAATTGTTATATATAATAAGATTAGTTTAAGATTATATGGTTATACTTAACACTAAATGTTTTATACTGTTTTAATTGCAATTAAATTTGAAAGTCATATAATATTATGTTACTAGCGTGAATAATCATATGCATGTATTTAAGTTCTTACAGGATTTTTCCAAAAATGCACAATCAAATTAAATTTATATTACCTATATATTATATAATTATGTATTAAAATAGCGAGTAAGCATTATAGTTTCCAAAAGACCGATACTCAACCATATAATATGTATACACAATTATACACATAGTGATTCACCAAGCATGATCATTCTCACCTCTCTTTTATTTTTTAATAATATATTTATTTACATTTTAATTTTTGGAATTTTAAGTATACAGAAATAATATTTAAAATATTCATTTTTTTTAACATCAAAGGAATATACTGTGGTGATACATTTTTTTTAAAAATATTAACCCCTTTTACAAGTGTACATTTTTTAATCAGACGAATTTTTTGAAAATATTATGCACCTATATTGATATTTGAACGAGTAGTTAGTTTCAGAGTAGTTAAACTAAGTAGGTTCTACTTATAATAGTCTATCGTCCATGATAAGAGATTTATCAGAAATTATGGTGCTATAATATAATAATGTGGCAAAGTGAAATATTTTATCGGGTAATTAATTTATTGAATGACTTACCGGCTACCATCCTTTGATTCTGAAGCATTACCCACTACATATATGGTATGTACAACATGCACAACAAAAAGTTATTACTTTATTTTTAATGCTGTAAATGAAGTATTAATTACTTATAGTAATATCTCAGCGGTGTATTTACTGGAGGGGGGATTTGGAGAGATAAAATTTGCGAATTTGTTTTGTAGTTAAAAATTTATAAAATGCTCAGTTTTTATAACTAAGGATTGAAAATTAAAAAAAAAAAGGTTTTTCGTATGTAGTTAATTATGTAACCAAAAAATCTAAAAAATATATTTATATGGTTGATATTTGTAGACATTTAAAGTTAAAATTTGGACAAAATTACATATTTAAATGAAGAATAACGATGTTAGTTATTTCATTGTAATTTAAAAATATTTTTCATGGGTGCTTGAAACTTTTAAAGTATATTATTATATTTTATACTCTCGGTGACATTTTCAAATGCAATGTTTTCTCCAAAAATTAATTCAACCTACTGTATTATTTATAGCAAAATTAATTACTTCAATAGGAATAATATCATAAAATATATATAGAAATGTAGCTGGCTGTCTAGGTAGACCGTCTTCGGTTAGCATCGTTTTTTGTATACAATGGTTTTATATAATTGAGTTCAAATTTAACACATTCATTATAGCGACACACTCGACACCTATTGTACAGCAGAGTGTTACCCACTAGACGACATTTTTTATTATAATGTTTTACTATTTTATATTTAATTTGAAGTAATTATAAATTGTGTTAGTTGGTATTCAATGTAGAAAGTCATGTACATTATACATTTATATAGTATATAGTAGCCAGTAGGAAAATATTAAGACCACAAAGGGGTACTTTTACGTATATGATTCAATGTCTTATCTCCTCCCTTAAACAATTCCTAAGTATGCCGCTGTAACACCTAGTATAATTATTAGGTATAACTACTATTAATATATTAAGTTCATGTAACAATATCTGGATATTGAAGATTGTATGTCTTATAAAATTATCGCGGAACTGCTTTTCAAAAGCCACTGATGATTTAAAAATTAAACAATAATTATTAATTGATAAAAACTATTTGAACACCTATACAATTTGAAATTGTGTGTAAAACCATAATTAATCACTATACAGGCATTATCTTTAGCTGCGCTTGCATTAATTGTATCACCACAGGATATTCCTCAAATGGTAAAAAAATCTAAGTATTTGAAAATATGATTGTTTAGTATGCTAAAAAATTTTAAAAATAAGAATTTAAATAAATGCATTATTAAAGGATATAAGGGTTAAACACGTTTCGTGAATCATTGTGTATGTATTGTGTATATTATTCTATTATTATTCCTAAAACCATATATCTGTAGCTATGTACTTTATGAATAACGACTTCATATATGGAAGTTTTGAATATGTAGTTATCTCCTAATATGTATAGGATATGGTATTATGATTGTCAAGGCCAGGGCCATATTATTCACTGTCTTGTTCATTTCAAAATTGTTCATTACTGTAGTATACAGAAATTAAATATATCTATAGAGTAAGTATAGATATTATTAGTAAAAAGCTACATGAAATTCGAGTTTAAGTACAATTTATAGATCATTTTCTAGTTGGTAAAACAAATTATTATATAATTATTTAATTAGTAATTACTTCCTATTCTTAATTTTTACATCATTGGGTAACGGTTTTAAACATGTTTTGAAAATATATTATGCGTAAATTACGAATAATTAAAATATATTAACATACGCGTGTACCTGTGTGGCTATGTGTTGATATATTTTAATGGGTACGTTAGTAGTTAATACGTATATTTTAAAGGATTAAAATGTAAAAATGTAATAATACTTTGAGTAAGCAATGTTCGTATACATCGTATTTAGGGTTCTATAATTTTATGAAACTTTTTTTTTTAAATTTGTATGATAAAAACTAAATAAAAATTTAATTTAAAACTATATTAGTAGGAAATCCAGTAAACTTCTTTACTTACATAAGTGAAAAATGTTATATAAATACAACAATGTATTTCTTATATAGTACATTTTATAAAAATGAAACACATAATAATTTATATGAACATTTTTAAAAAAAGCTTCAAAAATCATTAGCTAGGTATAAAACTTTCATAATTCAAGTTTATTTAATATTTTATAATTACTAAGTAATTATATATATAATATAATCGAAAGCACTAATTTAGTTATCTATAATCTTTTAATAGTATTAATATTTGAATTCAAATAAAATACAAATATCAAATTTAACCTTAAAAAAGGTTGGCAAGTGGGTACCGCTCTGATGTACAGTGGATGTCGAGTGGGGTCAAAGTTATAAATTTGTTAAATTTGAATTCAATGATATAAAATCATTGTATACGAAAAACAGTTCTGAGTGAAGACGGTTTGTCAGCTAGCAGTCTATATAACTAAGTGTATTTTATGATATTATTGCTATTAAAATAATTATTTTTACTATTAATAACACAGTAAGTTGAATTAATTTTTGCAGAAAACATTGCATTAAAAAATTTAATTAAGTGTATAAAATATAATAATATGTTTTAAAAGTTTCAAGCACTACGAAAGATATTTTTAAAATACAACGAAATAAATAACATTGTTATTCTTCATTTAAATATCTAATTTCGTTTAAATTTGAACTTAAAATGTTTATAAAAAATTATTTTTTTTTATATATTTTTTTTATTTTTTTTTTTTGTTACACTATTAAATACTTACGAAAAATCTTGTTTTAAATTTTCAATCCTCAGCTATAAAAACTGAGCAGAAAATTTTTTTATTAATAATAATAAAAAAAAAGTTAAAAAAACCAAAAAATTAATTACGTCTATAATTAGCTAAAAAGAAATCAAAATTTATTGAAAATTGTATTGTGTATGGAAATTACTTATATAAACATTTTGTGAAAATTTCATTTATCTACTGTGATTACTTTTGGTGGTACAAAAAAAAAAAAAATTGATTTTGTCAAAAATTGCCTTTACATAAAAATTCCTGTGTTTCTTTTAAATTTTTTGTTGTTTTTTCCGATGCGTTTGAATACTTTGGGGAATTTTTTACTTTTGACCCTCCAAAGTACCAACTAAATTCACTTTCCTACTGAAAAAGATGTCAATTGAAAAAAATTGGAGCACTTTTACTGCCCTAAAACGTAATGATAGACAAAAAAAAAAAATTTAAAAAAACACACAACATTGTAAAATCAATACATTCATCGATTCACTTAGAATCTAAAATATAGTATTATTTGTATTTTAGTTAAAAATTATAAATTATATAGATACATTATACATTACAATACATTATATTTGTATATTATTAATGTACTTATATATATATATTAGTACTATCATTATAATTTATAAATAAAGGAAAAACTAATTATATTTTGAAATAAAATAATGCTTATTTTAATTAAATTGATAACAGTTATTATTAGAGCATAACAATAAAAACAATATATTTCAAGAAGGGTAAAAGTTTTAAGTTTGAAATATTTCAAAGTGAAAATTTCATTTGAAATATTACATATACTCATAACCGTACTCATATAGCCGTATTATTTAATATATAAGTATTAAGCACTAAACAACATGATATTAAAACTAAAGTCCACAATGTTAAATATATTTATGGAATTTTAATAAAATTAATTAATTTTTTAAAATAAAAATGCAAAATGATGACGTATAATTAGATAATTGTTTTTTCTTTATTTTTTCGTATTTTAGTTGTATAAATTATATTAATTTTAGTATTGAATATTATAAAATATAGATATATTATAACAAACATAAATTTTGTGTAGAATATAAAATATTAAACAAAGCATTTACCTATAGATACAATAAAAATAGGCTTGTAAGTACCTACCTCGCCTATTCTAGAGCACGCCGTACACGCACACAAACCATATTAATGTATAATTTATGTTTTATTGATTTTTTTAAGTTTTTCTATTAAGGTTTATGTAACTATATAAGTTTAACAATTATTAAACAATGAACAAATTATTATATTGAAATATTATTTATTTTTTATTGTGGAATTTTAAATGTTGTGCGAAATCTCGTCTCCAGCTGCCAGTACATACGAGGGTCACAACAATTTTTCGCCGATTATTATTTATTTAATAATTTATTTATAGACTCTTTTTTTTTTATATATAAAATTAAGAACGATAAAACAAAAACAAAAATTTTAATAATTGGAAGAAAATTCTAGTACATATTACGTTCTTGAAATTATATGATATTTAGTCAAAATCATAGACAATTTTTAATAATTTTAAATAAACCATGGTACGTCGAATAGGTCGCATAACCACAAAGTAAACAATAAAAAAAATAAGTTTTTCTGATTACAACTAGCAGGTATGTAGCTATATAACAAACTATCGATGGACATTTATGATTTAAAGTGTGATCAAGAGTAGATATCGTATTTCCGAGCTCAGATTTTATAGATAAAAGTATAAAACTTTTTGTTCACCATGTGATCCATAATCTAACAGTTTTTTTAAAATACTAAAATACGTCTCAAATTAATAATTTATTTTGAGAGATGAAAACTGTTACGTAAAAAGTTCTACTAAGAAACTTTTTATTTTAAAAAAAATAGATGATTGCCCTCTTGTATAACGTAAAATTAATATTATTTGTATAATTTAAATAGAAATGGCCCAGAGTAGGTGTATATATAATATATGATACCTATCAAAAAATATCATAATTCATAATCAATTAATTAAAAATAAATGAATAAATTTGGTAAGTTAAAATTATGAAAAAGTCAGGAAATTTAAATAATAATTTATTCAAATCACGCAATAGGTTCTAAATAATTATACAATATAATTATTAAATTAAATCCATAATGAAATAATTTTAAAAAGTCTTTGTGTATTTTATTACCTAATATTCAAGCATGTAATGGGCTTATAGCAATAAAATAATAGTTATGAATAAAAAAAAAAAATGTGTTATAATATGTTTTTATGTTTTAACTATATAACATTTTTAAGTCGTTAATAAGGTAGTTTCAGTACAAATAAATTGACATTGATAATTGATCATTGTCTTTAAAAATAATGCCTATATATTGTATAAAAATTCTAACTATAAACTAATTTGGATAAAAAATAATTTCCTTTAAAAAATATTACGTTAATAATAATTTAGTAAATTCCAATTAAACACATAAATAAATAATAATTAGTGTCAGCAAACGTTTTATATAACTGGGTACCTAGCACCTTTGCGGAACAGACATTTTTATTGATTTTTTCACGTCAAAATATAAAGGCCTTTTCGTATTATACAACAAATAGTAGTATAGTACACCCGCAAGTAATAACTAAAAAAATACTTACCCCGGTAAAAGTGCATCATTAGACTGACTGAAAAGTTTTTCTCGTTCCTTTTTATTACATTCTATTACCATTTCAAATTCGGGTTTAGCTAAAAAAAAATGTATGTTTTAACTTCATGATATTGTACAGGCATTTTAAATAATAATAATCACTTGTTAGCAAATTACCAAAATTATATTCTATATGACAATTGACAGTGGAAAAAGAGAATTTATTATAATTTTTCAATTTTCAAAATTACGATATTATTTTTGTAGCAAAGATCAATGTTCAACAACAAGCAAACTTCCTCCTTGACTTAATTCTGAGTTCTGAATACAGATTTTCGCCTTTCGAATATTTTCCACACTTCATGCAATCAAACACGGGTTGAGAGTTTATGTATTCAATAGTAGCGCTATCTGTTAACGTTATAGCTATTATAATATTTGAAAATTGTTTATGTTGCATGGTTTTAAATCGAATAACTATTTTATTCTTCTCCTGGTTGTGCTGTATTGACACGCAACCTTAGAGTATTTTATTACTTTATGCATGCAACAAGTGATAATATTTACAATACTCTGTGATCTTTTGATAAGTATTATCATCATTCATCACGTACATGTGTCATATTGTAAGAACTATAGTAAAATTGTTTCAGTAGTCAGTAGTTCAGTACTATTGTAACTCATAATTCTTTAATAGTAGTGATTATTGAGTAGTATAGGATATAGGTACTAGTTACAGTATTAAAGGTAATGAAATTTTTAAAATTAATCTATTCTGTATTGCCACATCAGTCAGTAAGTCAGTAGCAATAATATTGACGAATATTGAACTATGACAAATTTATAATAAGAATTTGAAGTTGAACAATTTTACATATTTTATTTTTATTGTATATTATTTTAGTTATAGGAATGTGGATTTGATAATTATAACATTAACTCCTAGTTTATGCTGGTTCAATGAGTTGAATTTATATTTTTTTCAATTGTTGGAATGGTTTTTCCAAAGTTTTTGTTGGTGTTATTCATTTTTCCTTGCTTATATTGTAACAGTTTGGATGATAGTAAGTGTTTTAATTTAATTTTAATTTTTAATTTTATTAGTATACAGTAAAAACTAAAAATAGACAATTAATCCTTGGGCACCAATCTATCCTATTTAATATATTTATATGTGAAAATTAATTTATGTTGCTTTTTAAAATTACATTTTTTTTATTAAATCAATAATACCATATTTTGTTGTTTTAGATAAATTTAACAATGTGAATACCAGTATACAGTTGATTTCAAGGTTTTCCCAAGATCTAATTCATGGCTCAATATTGTTTTCTCAACATTCTTTGATTGATGATATTATTCTAATTTCTGTTTCATTAAACAATTTTGGCAACTCATTACAATGGTCTTGGCAAATAAAAGAATTTCCTGTTGATTATACTATTTTAACTGATCGATGTAGTGACAAAAATCTTGGAAATAAGTAATATATTTATTTTGAATTATTTGTGTAATATGTATATAAATGATAAATTATGTAAATTTATTTATAGATTATTAAATTTTGATGATACATTTGGAGAACTAACATTAGAAAGTTATACAAGGCTTCAGTTTTCAATTTCAAAATCTATATTAGAACTTACTGGTCCTTTAGGAATTTGGTATAGGTCTTTGTTGCTTAAAGATAATCTTGGAAATACTATTTGCTCAACAATTATGGTATGTTTATTAATTATTATTCTAATAGCAAATTCGCATTACATGATTAGTTGTAGGGACTAATTTAAATTTAAATATTATATATGAGATTTGTTTATACAGTATACAGGATTAAAATGTATTTATATTTATTTATTTTTTATTTTTATTTTTAAAAAGTATAATTAACGTTGAATAATTTTGCTTAAAAATGAAAAAATGTAATATGTTTACAATGTTTATTTATCAACAGTTTTCTTTACAAGCTGTCACCTATTTTTAATTTTCAATGGTTTTTAAAATTAAATTTTTTTTATGAAATGTACCAGTTATTTTTAAAACAAATAATTTTTACAGGCAAAAGATGATTCAGAACTGCGAGTGGCTGAAGCTAAGTTTCAAACTAGATTTTTTGGCAGTATTTATATTGTTTGGGTTGGTATATCAAGAAGCTTAATGGATGCTGTCATATTTACTAATCTTGAAGATAGAAAAAGTTTAAAAACTGAGCTCACTACCAATAATTGGAAAATATTCTCAACTGATGTTCTTGAATCTATTTTAGGTGTGCTACTTATATATGATTGAATTATATTATATATAATTTTAGTATGATGTTACTTTTATTAAAATAATAATATATTATTTTATTTTTCAGATAAGTCAAAACTCAATTGTGATGCTCTTCAGATTTTGTATGATCCTGAATCTAATGGCTTAGGTGATTTAGGTACTCGACTTGGGCCAGTACAAATTGGAAGGAAATCATTAATACGAGATTCTAATCTAGCAACATTTGATATTGAATATGATAATAGAGCTTTATACATGGTTTTGTTTGATAGTGAACGTGCTGATAATATTTTAGATTGTGCACAGATAAATTTAAAAAAAAGCATTACACTCAAGTAATTTTATTATTCCAATTAATTAAATTAGCATATAATACATATAAATGCATAACTATATATATATATATATATATATATATTTTTATAGGGGATTTATTAATGAAACAAAAATTAAACTTGAGTTAACATTATGGCAAAAATCAAAATTTGAAGTTACTAATGTTTATAGCAAAGTTGATTCTACTCAAAATGATATAACTTTAAGAATACATAAAATGCCATCAATTCCAAAAACATATAAGACATCATTAAATACAAATAATAATTGTTTGGGTATTGGCACTATTTTTAATCCAACTGGTAAATTATTTCCTGCTGAAGCTGAAAGACTAACTCAAGATAAATATGCTATTGGCGACTTAAGTGGAAAATATAACTATGATAGTTCTAGTTGGGATATATATTTACCTCTATTTGGAAGCAATAGTGTTATTCATAGATCATTAGTTTTATACATGTAAATAATATAACAAATTTTATTTTATATACAAATTACTCTTATCTTTGTTTATTTTAGAAATAAGGAAATATTGACTTGTACTACATTGTTACCATTTACTGGTCCAAATTCTCAAACTAAAGTGGCTTATTTAACATCAGAAGCGATTTTTCGCTACCCTCTAGTTGGTAGAATTGTATTTCGACAACCTATTGATATTGGAGCAACTGAAACTGTTATAATAATTGAAAGTTTAGTTCATGCTGACGGTACAACACTTAAAGATTCAGACGAACATAGGTGGTCTATAAATGTATTACCACCTGGAAAAGATTTTTATAATTGGATGGATCGATGTAAAAGTGCAGGTCTTATATATGATCCTCACAAGGTATTATTAATTTGTATGATTATAAAATTCTAATTATTGTTTTATCTATGTAATTATTAATTATATTCAAAAATAGGTTGTGAAAAGTAATATGACATCTTTATGCAGTAAGTCTCTTAAATACTGCAGTGTAGGTGATTTATCTTCTCGTTTGAATAGTTTGTCGATATCTGGTAATAAGTTAAACGCAATAGGTGTGAGTAGACATATGTTTGTGGATGAATATATGTCATTGTTTGGAGTAAATTCAATTATTGGTAAATCGTTGGTGATTTATGATGACCATGGTCCACAAGCTCGTGGGGATCGTTTAGCTTGTTCAAAGTAATTTTACAATTGAAGATATTATGGTGGATGTATTTAATTAACAAATCTTGCACGATATTAAATTCATTTCAAACCATAATTTATTATTTGTTAGGTAAATGGGACTTGATACTTATTGAATAGAAATATTTTAAAATTTGCATGTTTGTAATTTAAAATAAGATATTGTTATCATGAAATAGTCTATAGTTATAATCTATTGTATGAAATTAATTGAAATTATATTCAGAGAATAATTAATATTCGTTTTAAAACCACTAGCAATTCAATTATGTTAGTGTGCAATGTATATGAAATATGAATACAGTAAAAATCATTTATTTATTTATTTAAAAATAGTTATTAAATAATATTTAAACGCCATCACGGCAATATACAAAATATGAACTAATTAAAAATAAATTGAGATAACAAGTGACTAACAAAAAGAGATTGAGGTAGTAAGAAAAAAAATTAATACATTGCATAGACTAATTATTTATTTAACTAATTAATTATTTAAATAAATAAATTAGCTAAAACAAAATATTTTTAGTATAATACTACAGCTATAATGTCATAAAGTCATACAGCTTATTCTAAAATTTGTTAAAATAAAAATATTACTAATAAAAATAATTTATTCATTAAAAACATAGATTTATATTTTTATATTGTTTAAATATTAGTAAGAAATGTTTTTGATCACATGTGTATGATGTATTTATATACAATTAAATTATTATTTATTAAAGCCTAAAACAATTTTTTTCCTTAATTAATTAGTAATAAATATATTTTTGTTATTTATTTCATTTTTTTAATAATTTATTTTTTTCACAAATGATGCTCATTTTGTGTGACTGAGTTTAATGTAATATTTGGTATAACAGTTGGTGGTTGGGTCCCATTATTAATAATATTGACTGTATTAATGTTATTTTTTATTTCTGGTTGGCTGTTAGAACTATTTATAAATAATAAAATATTTAAGAATTGATTAAAATGTATATTATTATGTACTATAAGTTTTAAATATTTAATAATTTTATAATTTTTAATAAAATTATTAAATACTAATTTTAGAATAGAAAAGGTATGGCATCGTAAAGCTGTAGTAAAGGACTGGTACAGCGACACTGATACAAATTCTGTTTCTGGTAAAATTGAATTATTCCAACTTTCTGAGTATGATCCAGTTGATTTTGAGATCAACCTCCAAGGTGTACAAGGCGGATATGATTATTTTGTTTATTCAGTAAGTTTATGATAAATTAGTTTGTAGAATAATAAGTTTATAATTTGTTATTTAATATTTATTCTGTAACAGAATTCAGTTGATGGTAGTTTAGACTTACCATGTGAGAGTTCAAATTTATATGAAATTTGGGATCCATGGAATAATAAAGAAACTGGAGGTTTACGATATGGTGATTGGAGTTTGAGATTTGGATCAATACATGGTGCTAGAACTGTGTCTGCAATTGGAAATGATACCCATGCTCAGTTATTTGGTCAATTAGTATTTTTAGGTCGATCAGTAATGATACATGGCGTTCCTTCTAAAAAAAGGTGGATAAATATCATAGTTAAATAAATTCATATTTAATAATATTGTTGATTATGTACAAACTACATATCTTGTGTGTATAATGTTAATAGGTTGGTATGTTCTACAATAGAAAGAGGATATGCACCGTCAGAAGCTCGAGAAATTAGAGCAATGGCTTCATTTCATAACCCTAATGGGTTTGTTTATGGCTATATACGAATGGTCTATATTTAATTTATTTAATTGATATTTTATATTGAAGTTATGTAAATTTTTTTTGTAAATTTTAGACTCAACTTGTTTATAATGATGGAAGTAAAAGTGATACTGTAATTGAAATTAATTTACATTATCCAGGTTTATATAATAGAAATATGGTAAATTTTAAGTTACATACATTTAAATTTGACTGTTTAATTAATATAATTTAACTATAGACTAAAAATCATAAATGGGCAATTTATGTTAACCCAGTTGGTATTGATGCCACTGTTAAAGACCATGGAACTCGGTGCACTGCTGCTGGGTACATTTGGAACCCATATTATACACAACTTGCTGATCCATTGAATGTAAAGTATATGTAGTAAATTTGTTTTAAAACCATTTTGAATGTAAAATGTTTCATTTTTATTCTATCATTTTAAATGATTGTATTATCAAAGTATAAATAAATAGAAAATATCATTTAAATGTAATAGGTAAAGCTGTATGAAGATGAATGTGGACCCGATCAACCTTTACGGTGTTATGTTGGAGATATATCTGGTCGTTTGGGTAATATTGATATTGGTTCACATTCAATGGTATTTTCTGATCCAAATTTACCTTTAGGTAATAATATTTAATATGGTTGTACCAAAAATAAAAAATTTTTAAAAATTAATATACAATTTTAGAAGGAGACATTTCAGCAATCGGTAGATCAATTATCATATTTTCAAAAAATGGTTATGATAAATTAGGATGTGCCAACATTGATTATGATAAAGATATCATTAAATATGTGAATGTAAGAAAAACAACTAAGTATGAAACAACACATTTTTTTGAAGCTGTGAGGAATGCAATGGGAGTTCCTGATTGGATGATAACTATAGACAGTAGAAAAACAAAAATACTACATAATGGCGCTTGTATTCAATATTTGGTTCATTTTAAAGGTATATTTTATTTAAGATTTTTCTTGTTTGTTATATTAATTTAATTATTAAGATGACAAGATTTGATAGAAGTTGTGTTAATCACAACTTTTTTTGATAATAATAATAACAAGGTTATTAATTTATTTATTTTAATTAGGTGCCCTAGCTAATGAATTGGAATCTGATTTTAGTAAACTATTAGCAATTGGACAATTGCCTGCTCAAACACTAAAAATAAATGGTTATTATCCTACTAATGTCAAATTAAAAATTCCATACCAAGGATGTCCTGTATACAACAAAAAATTAGCTTCAAGTAAATTTGATAGTGTTCATTCAATAATTAAATTTTGGTATAATATGTTGAATTATAAAATGGTTTTTATTGCAGATATATCATCTGCAGGGAAGTGGAATATAAACAATTTTTTGGTTATAACTGCATTAATTACGCTTAACATATTTTTATATGGTTGATTCCTAAACTCAAGTTAACTATTTTTATACAAGTTTATTTTTATTTATCATTATTAATTATTGATTACTATATACAATTATTTGTTTGGAGTGTTGAATCCAGGTATACTTCAGGGAGGGGAGGGGTTATTTCCACCCTGAAATTTTATTCTCCCTTGAAAAATATTACTGTCAACAAAATGTTTTTATGAAATGCACAATACTCGTTACAATTAATTTTTTTAAAATTTAAAATGTCTTAATTGTAAAAGCTAGGTAATTAAATAATAATATAAATCATAATATTAAAATGTATGACCAAAAAAAAAAGTGAGTCCTGCCAGAAAATTGTCTGGATTCAACATATTTTTTGTTAAATATTATAATACATTGTGATAAGTTTTTATACTTGTTAGTTATAGCATGTACCATGTACGCTATTTTATAATGCGTTTTAAATTAAAATAACATTTGATTCGGTAAATAAATTTTTTCTATCTAGACCTAAATAATTTTTAATTTAATCTAACTCTATCATAAGATCAGTATTTAATATAAGTTTGCTATTTACAAATTAAGGATTAAAACTATTGAATAAATTGACCTGATAGCATTAAGCTTATAAGAACAATTTTTTTCTTATCCGTCATCATCTATTGGAGCAGTAAAAAATTTTTGATTTTCAACTTTGAGGGTGGTTTCTAGTAACAAATTGGATCTAATTGGTACCTTGCAGCACAATAGTAAAAAATTACTAGTACTTATCAAAATAATTGAAAAAAAAAAATTGGAGAACTTGATCTGTTGTGTCATATGAAATTGTATAAGGTTTTTTTTTAATTCCATTAAAAAAAGTATGAATCTTGTGTTGTATTTTAAATTTTGGGTGTTAAAATTAAAAATGTTTCAAGAATGTTAAATAATTTATTGATTTTGATGAATTTCGTGGAAGATTGAACTTTAATTTTATATTTTTGAATAAAAAATAATATAAATTTTTAACAAGTATGCATATTATATACTAATACAATATACATTGTGATCATTTTGCAAAAACCACCTTTTTACAATATCGATTTTGGTTTCTTGTTATACTTCAAAAATGAAGTAAAAACCGTAACTTGACATTTTTATTTTTCACTAATTATTATAATTGCATTTTCTAGACTTGATAATAGTAGTGAAATTTCAGTTTTTAATAGGAGCAAACGTTTTTACCAGTCCATATACCTCACTGAACAAAAAAACAAATCACTTTGCTCATAAGCTAATTTCCACTTACACTTTTATCTCGATACAATTCACGTCTTACATAACTTTAAATGTTTTCGGGGTAAATATACTCATTTTATGGTAAAAAAACGTGGAAGAGCTAAAATATGATGGTACCTACACCTGTAACATAATTTCATATTTTTCTAAAGGGGTCGAACAAATTAAATTACAATATGAAACTGATAAAACGTAATTGAAAAATTGAACAATTTTTAATAAGTATCTTCTATTATAGAGGTTTTTTGATCATGGATAAATTTAAGAGTGATCGTTTATAATTTCCAGAGGTATCGGCGTCAGACTAGAAAACTAGAAATATTAATTTTTATCGTAACTATAGTTCTTCAATGCTATTACGCAATATTATATTATTTTCTCAAAATTAGAAATATGGTTCTGTTATTTCACCAACAATTAGACTACTTTTACAATCGGACAAGGGCAAACGCCTTTCAAATTACGTGATTGCTTGATAAAAAAAACGCCGGTACCGACCACCGAATAGATTACGACGGCAACTTCTTATTCACGTCGTCTGCCGCGCAAACGCGTATTCGCGTCTCTATCACCCACAGATACAAGATTATATGGCCATCATGTGATAACAGACCATGTGACCACGTGAGGTTGGTCCAATGTCGAAGTCCGATCGTTCCTAATAGATGTCAGACGAGTACTGACTACCGTGTAGATTTAAGGCGGTGAAAACGCTGTCCATATTAATAAAATATATTTTTTAGTTGTAAATAATAAATCCGGGAGCGGTGTGACTGTGCGAGGCAAGTCGCCACCGATAAACGGTAAAAACGCGGACATCGCTGATATCATCGTCGGCAAACGGCCTAGCGCAAACCGCTAACACAGTACGCATTAACGTACGTACGTCGTTTGTGCACACGCAGCACGTGTGCGCTCGGCCCACGTTCTTATTTATTTATTTTATTTTGTGTTGCTGTTTTAAATTATATAATATTTCAATAGAATAACGTAAGCGTTGATCCGGTCGGTGTGTTATTAATAATAATAGTTCCTAAACAACCAACGACTTCGGTCCGACTGCAGCGGTGGATTATTTTTCCCTCGGATTAGTCCGCGATCCGTTTTCCTTTGAACGGGACTTCGTCGTATTATGCGTTGTTGATTGCCATTGTTCCAGCCGTTTGTCTGCAATAACTACCATAGTGCCATAGTCGTTGCCGCTGCTGCTAATACCTACTATTAATAAATTACTTGGTATTTGTACTAGTCACCGGGTACTATAGCCCAACAGCCAACTACTACTGCTAGTTGCTACTACTACTTTTACTATACACCATTTATATAGTATAGTGTATTATAACTTCTACTTCTGAGAAGCACATTACGTTTTTCAAGTCTTTCACGTTAGGTAAGTCGGTAGTTTTAAAGTAGTAGCTACAATTGTTGCTGAAAGACATAATGCCACTACCAGTTGCAACTACTTGTTTTTCACCACCTTGCATCATTTTTAATCCACATTTTTCAAACCATTTTTATTTTTGCTATTTTTTTTTGTTTTTGTTTTTAGGTAAATTATCCTTGCTCCGATGTTTGAGTATTTCTTGTACTTGTAGTTGTTTTTGTTGTGTCATAATAGATTTATATACCTATTTCATATTTTATGCATAAACACTATTACGCATAGATACTAATAAAGACAACACTTGGCAAGTCTTACCATACCGCTTAGTTTTAAATTGGCCGTTATGTTTTCAGACATGTTAGAGTGAGTTTCAGATTTGCATTATTCTTTTGTCCAGATTTTTATTTATTTCGTGTTGTAGGTCACCATCAAAGGACTGTTTCTCCTTTAATGATCATTTTTCGCTTTTCGACATGACTGAGGTACATATTATTTTTATAATTTTTTTTTTTTAAATTGGAAGGTATTGTTTAATATTTTTTTATTTGTTTTAGGTGGACGAGATTAATAGTCAAACCAATTTGGATTATATTATTGATTCATATTATTCGTCGTGAGTTATTTTATGATTATTAATTATATATTTAATTATGTACACTGTACCCACTTATTTATGAGGGAGACTTTTATGCTTATGATTAAGAAATTGTATTTATTTTATTATACAAGAATAATTACGCCTCATGTAAGAATTAATAAGATGGTATATGAGACTAGTATGAGTTGAACATTTAAATTTGCAAGTCACCTTTAAATATATTGTATATCATTGAGTTAGGCAGTTAGACCAAATATTCTTAGTAGAGTTTGTGGCAAATTGATTAAATTTCTAATATAAAATATATTAAATGTAATAAAATATGTAATTATTATAATTTATATTGACCTTTCCTAAATTATTTAAGTCATCTAGAAAATTTTTTTTTCAAGGTTATATTATATATGACATTTTAATAACACTTCAAAGTGTAGTTTATTTCATAACACAACAATTAGGTTTGATGAAAACTTATAAAAAAATGTATTTGTTTAGTTTGAGATAAGATAATAGATAGAATTTCACTTACAAAAGTATACAATCTTTTTTTTTTAATTTCAATCATATTGATAAGACAAATTAAATTCTATTAAAATTAAATACAAAATAAACAAGAAAAATGTAAAAAAAAATGAACAAAAAAATAGTTTTAATTGTTGATTATTGATCATAAAAACGTGTTTGAATTGCCTTTTTAATTTACAAATTTATCTCTTGTATAATTGTTATATATATATTTTTTTTTTAATCATTATTTGTTAATTTTGAGTTTATTTAAGTTAAAAACATCATTTGGTAGCCTACTTGTGTTTTAGTGATGCGTTTTTACTACAAAATACTATAAGCATACAGATGGTAACTCGGTGGTGAGGTGGTTGTTCGACTGGTGTTACCTGACCGCCGTTCTTAAAAAACTATTTCCTGTTGAGTATTGTTCTCAATTTGTATAGAGTTGATGTTAAAATCTAGATTTGGTTGATGTATTTTTAAAATCTGTTATTAAGTATTAGTTACAACTTGATTCATTCAATGAAAAACACTCATAAATCAAAAAGTAATGATTTTTTTCATGACTTTAAGTTATCACAAATCAACATTTTTTTAAAGAAAATATTTTTTCATTTTTTTTTTATTCTTTTAAGTTTTTAGACAACATACAGATTTGATTTCATATTTCAATGCAAAATATTTTTCTTAGTTTTTAGCTATATAAAAAATTTTATTTTGGACGAGTAGTTTATGATTTATAAGTATTCAAAGTTTAGATGATTGGAGTAGTAGATCAACATTTTGCGGGGTAACCACATAATATTCCACTCCATTAATTTATACTTTAAATACATAAAACCAGGGCTGTGAATTTATTGCATTTGCATGTTTTTTTTTTGCTACACCTTATAAAAAAAGGATTCAGCTAAAATTTGTTTTGATTTAATTATAGTATATATGTATTTTATTCTGTATATTTTTGCATATATTACAGGTTGGGCATATAACTGCATGTTTTCATAATTTCGTCATATTAATGCTAATTGATTAATTATTAATGCTTTTCATAAAAAAATTTTAATTTTTTCGGTCCATCTGGTTTAAATTGATCTAATAAACCCATATTTCATAAAACCAATAGTAAAATCCTAAGTAAAATCATGATTGTTCTGATATCTATAGATCTGTTATCCATGTATACATTTGTAATCTTTTACAAATTAGAAAAATAAATAGTATGACATTTTTGTTTGTAAACTATTTTTAATTTTTATTTACTAATTTCAACAGTATTTTAACAAAGACATTTTTATAGAGCATTTTTTTGAATTTTAAGTGTATATTTTGCTATTTTTTGTGTATAAATGCATACTTATTCAACACTTTTAGTACATTAAATTCACAGTCCTGATTATAACTCATAGGCATATTAGGACATCCTCTTTAGCCATTAAGAAATTATATGAAATTTTTATATGGTCAATTCTTAGTCTAGTGATGATGACTGAACTTTCTGGATTATTTGAGAGGGAAAGGCCACTGATATTTTTGTTTGATTTCACGTTGTTTAAAACAGTGATATATACATCATTTTCTTAATTTAAGTTTAATTTAGCTCTATAAGTATTACAATTTTAATGTAGTTATTTTAATTTTTATGTTATAGGGTATTAAGATATAATACAGGTTTTGAACTTCCCGAAGACTGTATAAATATGAGTTTTTCAGAACTATTTGATCAAGAACTGTTTAGTACTTATGGTATAATAAATATGTTTACCATTATCATTATTTTAATAAATATTAATATATAAAATACTGTTTCAGAAAATAAAGACTGTCAAATCACAATTAAAATTGAAAAAGAAGAACCGTTAAATGAATGTTATTCTGCTGATAATTCTATAGATACTATGGGTAGTCCGAGTTTTGTGAAAGCAGAAGAAAATATTCCTCCTTTATCATTATCAAAAAGTTTTGCTCCGAAGCGAGGCATCAATAGAACTTTTATAAAAACAAGGAGAAATTCTGATGTTGAGCATCTCATATATAATCCATTTTGTGAAACAGAACAGGTTAATAATCAAATGTTGGGAAATATTAACTCATCTATTGTAAAATGTGAACCTGAAGACATCAATGATAATATTGAAGAAAACTTGGTTGAAATGGAAGTATGTCCATATTATTCTGTTGATGATTTTCAAAATAACACAGATTTGGAAAAAAGTGAAGAATATGTTGTTTCATCATTGTCACTTGAAAGTTCTACTCCAAAGCATCGAGGAATTAACAGAATTCCTATTAAAACTTCTGATAAATGTGATGTTGACTATCTTAACAATATTTCTTGTGAACCAAAAGACCAATGCGATGATCAAATTCTAATTAAAGTTCAAACACCAATTATTAAATGTAAACCTGAAAATGTTAATAATATTGAAGAAAACTTGGTTGAAATGGAAGTATATCCACATTCTGCTAAAGATTTGGAGAAAAATGGAGAATATATTGTTTCATCATTGTCACTTAAAAGTTCTTCTCCAAAGCGTCGAGGAATTAACAAAATTCCTATTAAAACTTCTAATAAATGTGATGTTAACCATCTTAACAATGCTTCTTGTGAACCAAAAGATCAATGCGATGATCAAATTCCAGTTAAAGTTCAAACACCAATTATTAAATGTAAACCTGAAAATGTTAATGATAATATTGAAGAAAACTTGGTTGAAACGGAAGTTTATCAACATTATTCTGCTAAAGATTTGGATAAAAATGGAGAATATATTGTTTCATCACTGTCACTTAAAAGTTCTTCTCCAAAGCGTCGAGGAATTAACAAAATTCCTATTAAAACTTTTGATAAATGTAATGTTAACAATCTTAACAATATTTCTTGTAAATCAAAAAACCACTGCGATGATCAAATTCCAGTTAAAGTTCAAACACCAATTATTAAATGCAAACCTATAAATAATAATGACACTTTTGATGAAACCATTGTTGGCTTTCATATTTCTGCTGAAGATTCACAAACGACATCAAATCGTCACAATATAGTGAAAGTGAAAAATAGTGCCAGTAAATATGGTTCACAAAGTACAACTAGTAGTTATAATGTGGTTAATAAAGTTATAGATAGTGTTACTCCTTTGTCGAAAAAATCTACTCCAAAAAAGTGTCAAGGTGTAAATAAAATATCTTTAAAAACTACCAATAATGTTAAGCACCCTGTATATAGTAAATCAAAACATTTAGGTACTAAACAAATGTCTGTTCAAACACCGATTGTGAAATTTGAACCTAAAAATATCAATGTTTCTATTGAAAAACCCATTGTTAAAAAAGAATTGAAACCTTGTTATTCTGCTAACAGGTTGAATTGCACATCAAATAGCCTCAAATTTGTAAAAAGTGAACCTAGATTATCATCTTTATTAATTAAAAATTCTACAGTTAAACGTCGAACTAATAATAAAAAGCCAATAAAAGCTATTGAAAATTGTGTTGTTAAACACATTGCGCAAAACCTTCATTGTGAACCAATAAAAATAGGTAATGATCAAATTTCAGTGAAACTTACAACACCTGTTATAAAATGTGAACCTGAAGATTTCAATGACACTAGTAAAGAAAATATTGAAATGATAATAAATCCATACTATTCTTCTTCTTATGGTCTACAAAGTACTGCTGAAAGTAATAAATTAGTAAAAATTGATGAAATTGTTTCATCACAAAGAAGTTTTGTTTCCCAATATCGAGGTGCTAATAACAGTTCTATAATAACTTCTGACAATTCTGATATCAAAAACTACTTAATAAACAAACCAAAAGATATAGGTAATGATCTAGCTTCAGTGAAAAGGGAAATTCCGATTATAAGTCATGAGCCTGAAAACAATAATAGCACTATTCAACCAAATGCTATGAAAATTAATTTAAAATCTGAAAAAAAAACAAAATGTGTTGATCTAAGAAAAATTCAATCTGCTGATTTAATTAATGGAAATATAAAAAGTCACAAAGGTATAAAAAAAAGAAAAACCATTGCATCTTCCATTAAAATTGAGGATGTAGATTCTCAAAGTGATAAAAAAAAAATATCTTGGGAAGAATTTAGAGCTAAAAGAGAAAAAATGGGTTTGATAAATATTTCAAGTAATAATTGTTTATACTAATAATACATACTATATTGTATATCATAATTTAAAGACGTTAAATTTTATTTTAGAAATTAAAGAAGAGCCAGCAATAGACATTGTTGCAACAGATAATGTTAAAATGAAAGCAATGAAAGAAGAGTTTGATCGGAACACAGCTGAACATTTCACTAGCCAAAAGAGAAAGATGGACGATAATGAAGAACCAACTACTACTGCTAAAGAAATAAACAATGATGAAGAACTGCAAAAAAAGTGGAAGAAAATTGAATACATTAAGAAACTTTTACCGTCATCTTTTGGTAATATTTTATTATCTATTAAACTAAAGATCTAGTGTAAAAAGCAATATTTCATTAATTTTTTTTTTAAATATTTTTTAAAAAGTACTTAGTACTTAGAGAATCACAAATTTTACATCAATTGAATACTTACTATAATACAAATTAATTTTATTATCATTGACAGTGGCGTAATTTGGTCATGTTTTTAGGAGAGGATGAAATGTTTGTACATTTGACTTATTTACCCCCATCCCCCCAAAAAAGGTTTATATCATATGTACCTCTCAATACAACCATTGAGACCTGTATACATTGAAATAAATAAATATATAATATTTAAATATTAACATTTACAAATAGGTATTATACTTTAACTTTATTAGCAGGTATACCTAGATACAGTTTCATCTCAAAAACACAATAAAAATCCACTTTAGGAGGTTTTAATCCTAATTCATTAAGTACTTTTTCAGGGTTAGGTTATATTTAGGGCATATGATGTTTTTAGATAATTAATTTATATAGCAAGTTATACATTATATTTGGCGTTGGCAAATTGCTGATTTGTGTCGTCGCTTCACAATAAATAATATTAGAACACTCAGTGGTTTTTATTTTTTGTACCACTATACAATATAATATAATGTATTTCAATATATTTGTGAAATAGTTATTATTGATTAGTGATTAGTGTTTATTATAATGAGTAATAACTAATAACATATAATATATAATATATAAAGCTTGCATAGGAAATTTGGGTTTTTGGTATTATTTCTGAAAAAAAATATAAGTACTATAGTACTTACCTATGAATATTTAATAATAATATATATGGTTAAATAAGTATATAAATGTGGTTTTTGCAGTTTAAAAATAAGTCAGGGGGATATGACATCCAATTATTCCCTCCCTCTTCGTATTACACCACTGATCATATGTACTTTTAGTAGGTATATGTATTTTATTTTTGTGATATTGTTGGTATTTGCCTAACTTAAATCTGTTTTTAGTAACTGAAAAATAGATTATGACCTTATGTTTTTTCGGTTTTGTTATGGTTTTTCAAAAAAAAGTTTTTGAGGTTTCTGCTTTAATCATAAATCTGAAAATAATGGAATTGAGGTTGAGGTTAATACCGGTTTTAACCTGATACAAATAAATATTTGATTGTAGACTGTAGTTACTGTAATCCAAGTGTAGGCATAATACATATGTTATTCTTTGGAAACTAATGCTAAAACCTAAAATCTATTTTTTTTTCAGTATAAATACAACTAAAAAAATAGTGTTATTTAAAATACAGATAAACCTTGTAATTTCCTCTAGGGATAAATCCCTCTTTTAGCGATCAAAAAGCATATGGTTACATATTCCAATTTAAAATTTCAACCAATAAACTTTTGCTGTATCATTCGCTTTAAGTAATAGTGTCATACAATTGTCAGTATCATCTATTTATAAAATATTTTTGACATTCTCTTAAGTCAATAATTTTGTTTGAATATTTTTGGATAATACTCAGTAATCAGTATCAGTATTTCCCAGCTATAAGTCTACAAACTACAATCAATTATAATTATATAGGTACTTCACTTCTTTTAATTCGTTGAAAAATAGCCCATATAGATTGAAATATGGATTGTATATTATAGGCTAAAGTAATATGATTTTTATTTTCCACATTATACTTAGGTATAAAATAATTTGAAAAAAATATAAATGAAATAATAATGTTGAAAACATTGCACAAATGGTATAATTTCTTTGATTAATTTACTTATAAATAAAAAGTTATAACAAAAAAAAAAACTGAAAAAATTAAACTTTAAAAAATAGGTTTGGTTTTTAAACATTTGAAAAAATGGTTTCGGTTTATGTTCTTGATTTATAATTAATACATGGTTCCTAGTTCTATAACCGATTAGTCCCTGAACTGTAGTAACTTTTTTTTATCGTATTGTAGAATAGCAGCCCTGAAACTAATTAAAACTGTTTTATACTTATAGCATCAGAAATAGCAAAGACCTCGAGTTTGATGAAGGGCAGTTTAGTAGAAGATAATGGTGAATTTTACTATCTAAATTATATCTCTGATAATAATATTTATTAAATAATTGTTATTCTTAGGAAATGAAAGTACTTCTGATAATTCAATTTTATCCAATGATAAAACACAAGGGAAATACTCAAACACACATGATAAATCCAAAAAAAAAGGTCACCAAACTAAAGTGTATTCATTTCACCGTAATTCATCAAGGTTAGGGTTATAAATTATTAAATCATAACTTTTAAGCAATATATATGTTAATAGTTAATATTTTGTCTCATTTTATTTATAAGGTCCGATTATAATAATAAAAGTAGCCGCTCATCATCAACATCATCTAATACAGATGATTATTATAATCGTAACAAAACTGATACTCCTTCACAAGGAGCATCATATATTCAAAATGCACGAACCACTATTCAAAGGTAATGCAGATATGCATTAATGTATAATTATACTAAAAAATATATTCAAAACATTTTGTTACTGTACAAATTAAATTATATAGGCCTAAAGAACAAAAAAGGGTGGTATATGTTGGACAGATACCAATCAGACTTGGAAAGCGTTACTTATACAATCGGTTCAAGGAATTTGGTACAATACAATCTTTAACACTTCATAAAAAACCAGAGTATGTATATAAAATTATCAAATATAATTAATTAATTTTTCTATTTACATAGTTTGAATAATTTTTTTTTATTATAGGTTTCGTGTTTATTATGCATTTGTAACATATTCTGAGAATTCAGAGGCTGACCGTGCTATCAGTCATGGAAATAGCAAAGGAAATCAAGTCCAATTGGATATTAGATTTGGCGAACGGAAACAAACTCAAACTCCTTACTATGATTTAGGTAAATATTATATTTGCAAAAAAAATAATCTCAATTATTTACTGTAATTGTTTAGATGACGAATGGTTAACTGATTGGTATAGATATAAACAACCTTTAACACCAGTAGTGAAAGCACAAACTCTTGAAAAAGTGTCTTATGAAGAAGAATTACAAGAATTTTATAAGCTTGCTCAGATTAAGAAGTCAAATCAAATTAAGTCTTCTCAAGTTTCTTGACATAAGTTTATTTTATTTCTTCTTATATTGTTGAAATAAAAATGAAATAAATATTGTTATAATTTTTCTCTTTTTTAAGTTGTTTTATTTTATTTTACAACAAAATATGAATTTAAAAAAAAAAAAAAATTCATTCATACACAAAAATAATGTGTATAATTAAAGGAAAAGAAATTGTTAATTTTTTAATTTTTTTCTCTAGTGTTGTCTTGAACAATTTTGGCTACTTTTCGGTATTCTACCACACTTGTTTTTGTACATTTCATTTCAGTCCAACTAATTGGTGTCATTGGGTGGCCTAAAAATTATATATGAGTTTTATAACAAATAAATTAAAACCATAGGTCAGTATTAACACCTACCATATTCACTGCACGCAATAACTACGCCAAGTTCATTTTCGGCAGTGGTTAGTTTAAAGGTATGAGCTTCAGTCATTGGCAACTGAAAATTAAATGCAAGTCAAAAATATTAATGGTGGCTTGGTGTGTGATATTTAAGAGTATCAGACGACCAACATGTGTCACTTACAATTCTAGCCAATATTATATCTCCTGGTCTAAAACATTGTAACATATCGATTTTGTCAATTTCTTTCATACGAACGTCTTGTCTTCTTAGATTACTTCTGTATGTTTCATTTAGCTCGTGTCCACAAACACTTGTAATAAGGCATTTGCACATATCTTGGTTTAATGTAGTCACCTAAAAGGAATAATTCATTAATACATTATTATATTATATTTATTATTATTATTAATCATCTAGCTATATATAGATAAGTATCCTTAGTGACTGATTCATAATCAATGGAGAGCCAAACCTATTAGAGCTATCGATTTGAAATTTTGATGGTAGATTAATATTACAATTTCACCGTGCACTAAAAAAGGATTTTGAGATTCACAATGGAAATCGAAAATTATTTTTGTTTTTTAATGATTGTCATTGGTTACAACTTACAGATTATAATAGTAATAGTAGAAATAAATAAAGCAAATTAGTAATTTTATTTTGTATATAAAAAATAATTGCTATTGGTTAATTGGGTAGATGTGGCAAATGGATACACCAAATCGTCGTGTTTATAGTCTCAAAATAATAAATTATGTCATATGAGAGTTGAATATCCATTGTCATTTTTTTTTTACGTACAAATATTTGATTTGATTGATTAAAGTTAGTACATCTATAAATATATGTCTCTATATATGAATGCTTGTTTGTATGTCCTTCATGCACTTCCACACTATTCATCTGATTATGAAACTTTTGGAATTTATTGAGTACACTCCCGCGAAGGTTTCTGGTATATAACATCTTATTCTGCATAAATATTATATGCTCAAAATTCTAGGAAAACTGAAAGTGCTATTTTTGATGGGATATGATATATGTATAATCTGTTTATTTATAGGGTTGTTAATGGTTATATATTTTATAACTATTATAATTAGGAATATGGCATATACATATTTTTACAAATGAATTTATAAAAAAAAAACAAATCATTGGCATACGCCACCGTTGCGATGTTTTTCATGTACCTTATATTTTGATTTCATTTGCTTACACACCTGCGAGGTCTTCAAGCCATCACAGGTGGATTGTCTACCTCAATATACTGCTCGCACATTATCCACAATCCAACGCAGTTGGATTGCCTACCTAGCTAGCTTAGTTGCATGTAAATCACTTGAGGTTATTCCTAACTTAATCTTTGGCTCAGGGAACATCGGGATAGACAGTTAGTTACATATAATTTATTAATAAAAAAAAATCATAAATTTAAGTTACCTTACCATTGCTGTTACAATGTCTCCAGGTGCTGGAACAATGGTCTGATCTTTACTCCGAACTTCCACTATAGATATCTAAAAGAATAATAAGTTTTAATACTATTTTTATTATATATATATTTTTTTTTATTGAATTCTGTGGACTTTTATTCACCTTGTTTGTGTTATCTACATTTACGATTCCAGCTAAACTAGAATAAATGTAATCTTGTCTTTTGTATGTCCCTTTACCTAAAGTGTGTGTTGAATCTAGTCGACAAAGTCGTTGTCCTAAATATAAATAAATAATTGGAGTAAAAAACTATTTTGCTTTTACAAAATAGTTAAATATTTTTATGATATTAATATTATTTAGTTATAATATTTCAATACATAATAAACAAATAGTAAATAAATTTATTTTGGCATAACATCACAACAAAAAATATTAGTGGATACCAGACAAGTATATTAAATTATTTATTTGTTTTGATGACAAAAATGAAATAGACATTCTTATTAAAAAAAAATTATGCTATGGAATTGGTATGGCAATTTTATTAAATTGGAAAACATGAATTTTTAAATCTTTGAAAATAAAATTAGTTTTAAATAATATTTTTGTAAAGATCAAGTCATTATCATAAAAGCTTCATATTTTAAATTTTAAATTATTGACATCTCAATACAACATGACCAAATATGATCCTAATAATCCAGGGGATTAGGAGAGTAATTGAAAATAAAGCTGATTAGAAAATTACACCTATAATAGAAATTAGTGTAATAAACAGTATTTATTTTCACTAGTTTATTTAATTTTTAGTAAACTCACTAAATGTACGATGATAAGCAGATATGCTGCTGTATCGGCACTATAAAACTGAAATAAGTGAGAGCCAATGTATCTTCTATATTTGAAATATGCTAAGTATACTCAAAATATTATTATTATTTATTAAATAATATTTATATAAATTAATGGAATTCAAGTATAGTTTTGAAAATTATAATAAACAGACTTCTACAAAAAAATCTATAAAATATTACTTGATATATAATATAAATTAGTATTTGAAATAATTAAGCGTTAAACATAAATAGTTAAAAAATGGAGTTTTATTGATAGTTAAAACAAAAATTATATTATAAAATTGTAACTTGGTAGCAAGACATAGGTATAATAATTTTTACTTATTATGTATTATTAAAAACTTACCCGGCACACAAACTATTTTGTTCTCCATCGTGTAATTCATAAGCAGTATTATTATTTTTAATAAAGACTACTATAGTAGAATTATAGTAATATAGTAGTATAGTAGACGTTTCTACTTTCTAGGCACTAGAGTAAATCTGTGATTGTGAACTGTGAATGTGTGATGTATATATATAGTTAACTAGAATCTAGATAACTTAGTGACTTACTGATAAGTGATAAGGAGACCAAACTGGGACAGCTGCCGCTGATCAAAAAACCAGCGAACGATTAAATGACCGCAGACTGCGCTGCAGTTGCACCTGTAGCTAAATTAACCTGTCTAGGTGTCTTGGAGTAAATAATAATATAAATATGTTTTATTATTGGTTTTTGCAATAAATATCCAATATTTTGAAATACGACCTAATTTAATTTTGTAGAATTATTTTAATTAAATAGTTTACTACTTAGGTATCTACCCACTTGAAGATGAGTTATTTATGAAATATTTACCTAATCATAATAATTATACTTTTATTTTTAATAATTATAAAAGTCAATATTGATTTCAACAAGATTCTTTAAACATTTAAAGATATATATATATATATACTTATTGAGCGATTATTACCTATATATATATATTTATGAAGATATCTTATGTACAAAAATAGTTAAAAATGAACTTTGGGAGCTTTTACTTATTGTATTCATATGCACCTTATCTGTAGATCAGGTCCTGCCCTACATCAAGAAAAAAAAACACGGAAGGTCAATTTTTATTAAATATAATTACTATTTATAACGAAGTATTACAATAATCAGTGGCACCCAAAACATATTTTTCAAGTGTAGCAAGACATAATTTTACTATTTTTACTATTTAAGTAGTGTCCTGTGGCGATACAAGCATCTGTTTTTCAAATGAGAACCCTGTATATCTTTATAGTAAATTTACTAGCTGAATTAGTCGCCATCAGTAATTGTTTGTATAGATTTAAGATAAACAACTTGCCATATAGGTAAAAATAATACTACATTAAATTATCGTGCGTTAAGTCATTATAACGGCGAAATGGCGATATAAACCATTTTAAGTGTACTTACCTAAGTTATATCTATCGGCTTATTCAGTTAAAATTTTGGACTACATTTAGTATTGAATTCAGTAGACAGAAATATATCCATATAGAATATAGATGGAAAATGTTTGTATATTATTTTTTATTTGTATAGAATAAATACACTTTGTTTTAAATTTATCTTTTGTGTTCGGGTCGGACACTGCAAGTCCCTTTTGTTCAGGATTCCGATTTTGATAATAATTAATAATATCATTTACAAGTCTTGAATTTAACACTGGCATACGGGATAATAGGCGAATTATTGCGTTATCAAGCTAAGTGATGCATACATTTAAGTTTTTTTTTTTATTAGAATTAAGGCTTCAACTACTGAGGTCATTAGCCTGGTACTGTGTGTGGAGGAACGGTTGAGTTGGAACACGTTTTGTATGTGTAGCAAGGATTTGTTGTTAAAAATCCGGGTGATAATCCATCCGGGAGCTGGCAACACCGGCCGGTACGTACGCTCGGAGCGTTTCCGCAGTTGAGCGTACGATCGCGCCACACCAAGCCACATTTATGTTTTTATTTCAGCCATTGTCATTATAATTATGGCTTGACAAAAGTAGAATTAGATAAATATCAACAGTGCCCACTGTTATTTTCTAATTTAACAGAATGACCACCAATTCATCCTCTTGTCTTCTCTATAGGTATGTGGACTAGGCCTAAAGTGGCTTGCCATTTGGGGATACCATAATAAAAACGCACCATTATGCAATAGGTACCTCTTGTAACATAAAATATGATAAAACCATTGGGTACTATACCTAATTGATTGTCACTTATGTGTGCGAAGGTGGTGAGAAAACTTGCAATGCTAATACATCACCATTATATATTATTATATGTAAAATATCTACGTATATATCATATCCAATGTTTATGATTTTCAGTAGAAAATGAATACATACTGCTGAATATCGTTATAATAAACCCAACCTGGGTAATTGTCCTATTATGATTTATGAAATATAGTGTAATACAAATCGCCATAGTATCAGATATCTAAGAAGTAAGCAAATGGTATATCGGATATAGCTTGTACAAGTGTATCCGGCCTGGAGATGTCAGTGAATAGACTTTTACTCAATAAAATATATTTATCACTTTAAAACAATATAAATATAGGTATTGAATTTATAAAAAACGGTATTGGTACCTATTTTATGGATGCATTATAGGTGTAATTACCTCCTATAATAGTAATATGACTGGTAGTTTGAATAATTAAAATTAACTATAATAGTTATGTAGTATATGATTATTTGCCATTCAAACGTTCTTGCAATCACTGTGATACTCCAATGACCAAAATACAAGGACATTTTCACCATTAGCTCCTTTTTATGACTTAGATTTTTTCAAATACTACACCCATCCTTATATATATTTATTTGAACATGTTAGCCCCGGTAATATATTACAATTTCACAAGTCTGAGTGAAGACAAAATGATATTGACGCTCCTCTGAAAATTTTACTCGTGCGTCAAGCTGTATAACTACCAATACACGCACTAATTAGGATATAATATCATTGTATGTCGCATGTAGGTATTTCCAAAGCTGTATTTTGGATCCTGGAAATGGACAAGAAAAGCTGGTTTGACTCTACATTTAGTGAGAAAGCCTTATCTGTAATATATTGGCTTACGACCACAAATTTTGTATTTTATTTTTTGTGGGTTCCCCGCAGTTTTTTAGACACATATAACTCCAAAAGTTTTGCGTATTTATACGGCTTATATATTACGGCGACTACAGTGGGACAGGATGAAATACATAACCGGCCAACTTTTAATTGAATTATTATTCGTAACATTCGGGTTGTAGTGTAGATAATATATCTTAAATTTCTTTAGTCTACTAACAATGTTACTTGCACAGTTATATGCAGAGAACAAAATATGTATTTCATTCTCGCAACTGCCGCAAGTAGAATAATAATTATTATGGTCGTCGTTCGGTGATGTACACATTTTTTTTTTTGGTCTGCCGTCGGTCGTCTTCACATATAAGTTTAAATACTATACTTTTAGTTCATAACTAATATAATATTATATTTTATAAACATGTTTGATGTATAGGTAGTAGGCAAAAATTTAGCAATTGTAGGTATAGTGTAGATACCTTGTAATATAAAGAAACGAAATAATTGTCAAAATACAACTCATTCAAAATGACACGTTTGCAGAGGCTTTAAAAATTAAGTATACTAACTCAGTCAAATAATAATTGTTAAAAGTATCTATACAACACTGATGTCTGATAATATATATTAGGACCTATAGTCGTAATCCATAGATAAATATTAGGATTTTAATTATATCACTAATATAAACTAATATCATTATAATTTGTACGTTATACCCGCATGTGATGTCTACGTCAGTCCGTCCTACAACTTAACAAATTTTACGTTCAGAATATTTAATTTTACACTGTTATTTTTAATAATATGAAGAGTGAATAATTCACCTTATAGTTAAGAATATTATATACTTTTGATCCCCACATATGATTTTTTGGTAATATTTTAATTTCAAATTTAGTTATCAACATTTTAAAACTGCTATTTTTTATTATAATATAATATAATTTAATATAGAATAAATAATTTTTTTATCAACAAACTTAATTTGGTAGTTCACACATTTTACCTTTTTTACTGGTTTAAAAGGTAATGACAGCAGTACATACAGTACAAAAATCCACACTTTATATTGTAAAACCAATACATTCGTTGCTCTACTTAAAATCTAAAATATTAATATATAAACTAAGGAATGTACACTATAAGTAGAATAAATAATCTTTATGGAACATTGATTAATATTTAAAAATAAAGAATTTTTCAATTGCATACTATAGGAAAGACAAATTGCATATATATATGTATTATAGGTACATCGCTAGAATTTTTATTAAATATTTAGTAAAATTATAAAAAAGCAAAATTTGGAAAGTAATTATCCCTATACCATTGTGAATATTTCTGGATAATGTTAGTTTATCTTAAAAAAAAAAAACAATTTGGACCCAGTTTACATAATACCACGGCTATAGTCTAAATCTCATATCTAAATTGTATATTATAATTGATCAGATCGTTGCGTAACCGGTGATAAGTATAACTGAATCATATATGTATAATATAAACACTATAATACATGATGATACAAGAGTGTATAGAAACCCATGACACTAAAAATAGTAGTTTATGAATTTTATTTTAAACACATATTCTTATTAGTTATTTAAATAATAAATTTATAATAATAGGTATTTACTAAGATGGTTGTAATTCAGTGGTTTTTTCAACTAAAACTTAATTAAAATAATATCACAAAAACAATTATATTAAAAGCCAGTTTTTCTGGTTAAAAGTTTCTATTTTTTAACTATTTAAAAATAAAAATTGCATTAGGTACACAAATAAAAATATTAAAATAAAACTACCTATAGTATATAAATATATGACATAGTTTGTTAAAGGTTACGTATATTTTATTTTGTGTGCATCTTTTCTTGGCTATTAGTGCGTAATATAAGTAAATAATAAAGTTATAAGAAGAAGTATCTTTTAAACTTGATTTAAACTTTTTAACTAGAAAGGTAATATTCAGCTTTGATTATCTGTAATCTGCATACTAAATGCTTAAATCTTATTTAACTTAAACAAATTCCAGATTTAAATTTTAAATACGACAATTCTGAAGTCAAGACAACAGTAATATAATTTAATTATCTTTATTTAATTTTATTTCGATAAAACACGATTTTAAAAACTACTCTATTATAGGTAAGTAGTAAAGTAAATATTTGTGCATATTATTTAGATTCGATAGCATAAAAATGCTTACTGGAGCTTACTCGATTAGCATAGGGTGCTAAAATGTATTTTGGTGGGGGGGGGGGACTGAAGCTCCACCATAAATGTTCAGTGCTCAATTTTATGGAAAGTTCCGCCATCTACACACCCTTTTACTAATTTTTTTAAATTTATTTATTTATTCTTCAAGAAGATAATGAGCCACACTGAACATGTTCATGCTGGCCCATGATGAATTCACAGTTTGAAAATACAAATTCATTAAATAGTTATTATAACTAAATAATTTTAGTATTTTATTATCATCTTAAATATTAATATAAATAGTTAAATATATATATATATAATTTTTTTTGTTCTATATATTATGGTATAGTATAGACAAATTGTCTAGTTAATTAATACAATAAGAAGCTACATATACAACTAAAATTATCAATATAAATAAATACAATTTTTTTTCTTTTTACATATATTATAATAAAGTACTTAATATAATATAAAGTTATAAAACTAAAATTATTAATAATTAATAAAAATATCTTCTTATTAATAGTTTAATAAGTAATGCAATAATCCTATACATTTGTTGTTAGTATGTCTAAATTTTGTTCTTGTAGTATCCAATGTGTAAGTTTTTTTTTAAGAATCTTGAGAAAGTTATATAATAATTATTTTATTGTTTCTAATAAGTAATAACACTTAATACTTATATATATATATATATATATATTATAACTACACGGTATAGCACAAGCGTAAGCAATAAATACAACATTATTAATTTTAATTTAGTATCAATATTGTCAGTTGTTAGAATTACTGCATAATTACGGGATGAGAGAACTATAAGATGTTTTTAAAATTAGGTAAAGGTTTCCTTTTTTCCTATAAATCAATGTATAATGGTTAATATAATATAGTTTTAATTTCCTATTCCTTAAACGGCATATCATTATTTTTATTAGATATACTATTTTTGTTGATAACTATAGACCAATATCTGCAGATAATAATATAATAATTATTATATTACATTTAATGAAGTAACACGGATAAAAAAAAAGTAGTATACCTAAAGAAACAAATGAATTGGAGCCCCCCAATGCCCGACTTCGCATGCGTCGAAATATGAAAACACATTTTAATTGTAAATATATTATTATACATTAACCATAACATGATAACATATATGTATATATTATTACTTATATAATACGATATGAATACGTAATACTAATTAAATAATTATAATTTTATTAATTTTCGTTCGACTTCAAGATTAAAGCGATATCATTCATTGTTTGATTATAAATAACACTGCATTGGCCCATATTAATATACTTAAGTGTAGCCTTATAGTATGACTTTAATAATATCCCCTTAACGTCATGTGAAAGTTTTCAAGGCTGATTGCGTGAAGTTTTTCAATTATCCACGCTAGGTATTCTGACTTCAGTTGAATGTATGCATATACCTACCTACAATAGTAGGTAATCGCCAATTACATAAGCGAAAGCTGAAATTTAAAGGTGTGTAAAGTTATACTTTTCTTTAAACATACAAATTACTCAGATAACTGCATACGATTTGGAGTTCTCGATCAGGCGCAAATTTATTCCTTAAGTTGTTAAGAAAGTTGAGGAAAAAGTTTCAATTACAACACTTTTACACGTATATTATTAAATATTTACATTTTATTTATATGAAATATAAAATATAATTTATGCATTACAAAGTAAAAGTACTAAAACTATAATCAAATATTATTATAAGTTAGTTTAAATATTAAAACAATTAGTAGACTTTTGAATTGTAGTATTTTACATACTCATAAGTTAGCTCTTAAAATTTTCCAACAAATTATTATCTGGTGTTATTGACTGTCCAGAAATGTTATCTCTAATTAATTTTAGAATAAATAGTCTTAATACTAGAAACACATTGCTATTTTATCCAATTTTCTTTAGCCAAAATTATATTTTAAATTCTCATTGCTAACCTTTTAATGAACGCAGGTAATACCTGCATTTTTGATTATATTTAATCATAAATGATTAATATATTTAATATTTTTTTATAATAATTTACCTTAAATTATAATTTAAATTATTTTATTATATATATTCTCTTATTATTAAATTAATTAATATAATATTATATTTAAATTTATAATTTTAACAATGTAACCTACATTATGTACCACATATCACACTATGTAATAGGGCATTTGTCCGTTTATATTTGTAAATAAATAAATAAGTCATAACTTGCAAAAGAAATATCGTAAATAATCAATGTACAAACTCAGATGTACTTACCTTTAATTTTGATGATAGGTCAGTTCACTCTAATTATTAAAGCCAACGATACTAAATTGTTTCTGCAAACGTAAATTGTCTATGTTGTACGTTTGTAAGATGGAGACTACACGCATGCGAGTGTATCGTTCTTTAAATTGATACAGATGAAATATGATTTAAATTGTACTGGGCAGTTTGATCAAAAAAATGATGTTCCTCGAGCAATACACGTCAATACATTTCAGCCACCAAGCAAAGTATAGCTACCGAAAAAAAGACACGAGTTTCCGCAAAAGAGGGAAACACAACAAGGGTTGTATAACTCGGAAGTCAAATATATACTTATCTTCGTCAGATAACTGCGTATAATAGCCCGTGGAGTGTTACTCGAATAAGTCACCACGTAGGTTACGTGTACATATATATTATATAAAATAGCTGTTATCGTAGTACTGGGTTATTTGTCGTCGGGGAGATCCTAGGGGGAGGAAAAACTATCTGTAGGTATATATATATATATATATATATAAAGAGGTTTTCACATTTTCCTTTTCGCGGTTTGTCAACGATTTATTATTATTATTATTATTTATCGTGCTGCAGTCTAGGGATTTATACCAAGTGATTGTGGTAACGTGAATCGGCAATTGTAAATGATCATACTTTGGGCATCTTATTTTTAAACGATGGCAATCTACCTAAATATTATTATTTTTGTATTCCTAAGCAGAATATTATCAGGGTATATGGAAATATGGGATATTAGTCTGTTATACTTCATAGTTGTTATAAGTAACTGCCTGTTATTCATAATGAGCGCATTTCAAGTTAATATCAGTGGTTAATATCTAAAGCACCAAAATCGTAGGTACTATACACTATATGTTCATCTTTTCTAAACTTAAGATATCTATAAAATATGATTATACAGTTAATAGGTGTCTCAATAGTTAATACTCTGTATATTTTAAACATAAACACTTTTGCTTTGCGATGAAAAAATGTAAAACGTGCACGCCACTGATTATAGTAGTTATTAGCGCATTTTTTTAGCAGTTTATTATGGATTATGGATTTATACTACCCCAGTTTAATACCCTGTCCTATATTAGAGGTTATTATTATATTTATACGTTGGTACCCACATAACAATTTTGGAATACAGCACTACATGTGGTGCGGTTGTTAACTTTGTTATAGTAACTCTGTTGCTTAAATTACGTTTGTTGTGCATAAAATAATAATAATAATATTGTAAATAAAACGGTTTACAGATCGCGTCACAATGACTGTCGTAAGACACTGAACTAAAATGTTTGAAATGAATTATCGTATGAAATCATTTACAATAATTGGCTGGTGGCCACGCCGTATTTTAATAATAATAATACATACACGGTACACACGCCGCACAACTTGTACGTATACATACATGTATGCATGCGGGTGCGTCGGAAATAACTTACGGCGCGCCGCGCCAGAACACGACAGCCCCTATTGAGGGTTTTTCCCGGCGGGCGAAAAACCGCGGGCGCGCACGCAGTCAGTGTCGTGCCACCGCCCGGGAAACCCACTCGACCGTCTGACCGCTACGCCGCGTCTGTCATTTTTCGTCACGCTCGCGCACGTAGTTTGTGTTCATACCGGCTAAGAATCGTTTTTCGCGCGATTTCCCCCTTGACCGATACACGTCGTATTATTATTATAGTTATCATGTGAAATCAAATCGATCGGGATCCAACCCGCCGCCGCGGGTGTCAATATTAATCCGTCGCATGCGTAGATAATTAAGGATAATATAGTTTTTTTAAAAAATATAGAAAAAACGAGACAGTTACAACGGTCTTTCGGTCCGGTGTGAATAATTATCGCGTCTGTTCGCGGCGATGTCCGAAAATTAGTGATGATCGATAACATTTAAAAATAATCAGTGGCCGTGTTTTGTCAACGTCACTCAACGCGTCCGTCGCCGACCGCCGAGAGACTGTATGTCTTACAAATACTGACTAGAAAACATCAACGTTTGAGGAAAATTTCACCGTGGCATGGAGTCTTATTCGTCACAATAATATTATCATCACTGCAGAGTCTCGTAAGTATATTATTGCGATTTACGATGCACTTGTATAGATAATATTAAAAAATACATGCACACTATAGCATATAAATAGGAGAGATGGGTGTCACGGGGAACTCGTCGTTGTGTTCGATTATCTCAACGACGCTCTCTGAATCTACTGTTCTATTATCTATTATTTTACAAACTTAAGAAAATAATTATTGCGTAGAACGTATAATATAGTGTTTAAACATTTTATGGTTTTTTTTTTTTTTTGAAAATTGTATGTGAACATAAAAATAATTTACGAGTACCTACGTAAATTTAAAATGCATGGAAAATGGAACCTATGCATATTATGCTGTGAATTATCTTTAACAATAGCTTAAACTTTTAAGTGGCCTAAGGGTTTGCTAAATAGTAAATGCATAAGATAACAAATTGAAAAAAATAAAAACTGAATTGCCTATTGTCAGATGGCACTGCTGAGAGCCTTTTTATTTCGACCGTAAATGTTATTAATCTATTTATATATGAAAATTATAAGTAATATAAAATTGTATAGATTGTAAATTTATTTTTTTTTAATAAACAAATAATAATTAAATAAATTTAAAAGTAATACCTAGATTTGTTAAAAATAAGAATATATTTTTATTTTATTGTTTTTTAAACTATAAACGTTTATAAAAGGAAATAATTAAGATTTCTAAATTATTGTATTGGAAAGAATATTATAGAAATTATTAGTCTTTTTAATAATATTTTCATAATTTTTGAAATTAATTTAGTTTAAATAACAAAAATATCTTCTTAAAATAATAGCACATGAGCAAGCGAACTTATCAGGCTAACAAAGTTGAAATTCTAAAAAAATTAATTTAAATACTTATATTTTTAACCAGAGCTTAAAAACGATCAAAATATTTCGAAAAGTTTATATTTTTTATAAATAACTAAAGAAATATGTATTATTATAGTTTGTTTTATAAATGAAATAATTAATTACTATTTCATATTAAATAATTTTCCGATATTATACTGAATATAGAGTAAAGCTGAAAGTATAATTTTTTCGTTGTAGAATTAAAACTAAAATGTAAATAAATGGTAAGCTTTAACTTTTTTTTTAAGTAACAATAAACGAACGACCATTCAGGATTCACTGCAGTAGTAATAATTCCAAGGGCGAAAAGTTTCGTTTTTAGAAGTCCCCAGTGTGATTCACTAATGGCCTTGGGCATGAAAAACTTCCTCTGCGCCATCTCCCTCAAAATCCCGCAGGAATTATACGTCTACCTGCTACGGTCTTACGAATAATACCATATTTCTTGGAGGCTGCCAATAAAAACCCTTGTTTACAGTCTATACCTATGTCTGATTTCTTACATTCTTTACACACCTCATAGATTTATCTATTTCTCGCTCTTGTGATTTCTCAATTTTCGTTTTTGTATTCTGTATAATAATTTCCGTAAATTTATGTTAAAGATGGGCAACGTTTTTATTGCTTTTTGCTGCCATTTTGCATTGAAACGTCAACATGATTCATGTTCTCAACGTTTTGCGCCTGTACGGCGTCATTAAGAGTACCCCTATGTGTATGTATAATAACTGCGGACCAACCAGAACCGTTCGGGTATGATTCAATTAAGGGGAGCACCCGAGTAAATCTAGAAGAGCTGTTAATTATTTTGAAAATCAAAATCCTCCGGTACATAATGCGATTATCGAGTACTGTCGTGTCGACGCGTATGTTTTTCCTAGACTAATTAATTTTATATGATATCCAATTTACATTTTTTATATTGTCCGTATATTATTTATTATAGGTAGGTACACTATTTTGCCAACAAACTGAACATTTAATTATTTTGATGAATTTTCTAAAAAAGCTTTAATTTGTTAGGTGCCGGTTACATTCGCATCCTCATAAGCGGCGCTCTAATAACAAAAGGAGCTGACTCAATTAAAATGTAATTTAAATATTTGGACGCCCACGATCTCTTACTTGCGTAATCATAAGACTTGTAAAGTTATATATCATAATATATTAACTCATTTTTATATCAGCGGGAATAATAATTATTTGGTATTACTGCAACAAAAAATTGTTTCAACCAAAAAAAAAAATAAAAAAAAAAAAATACATTAATAAAATATTTTTTACTAATGATATTATAAGCTGAATTAAAATTAAACTAAAGAAATAAAAACATCCAAACAAAATTCATATGAAATATACATCGCGTTTTAACTCACATTAATTTAACTGGTTATTAATGTTTGATTTGAAAGTTATTATAATACAAAATTTTAAACATATTTCTAAGCTTTAAGCTAGCCTGGTTATTTTTACAGATCTTATTATTACATACTTGTATTATTATTTTAACTTATGTTAAATTTCTATTACTAATTTTTATTTTAATCCTAAAAGCCGTAAGTTAAAAATAAACTTCTAAGTATTCCGTTCGTTAGTAAAATTTATTTATTGAATTGCGGTGTTAATTCGTAGAAATTAAAATTTGATTTTATTTATTTGATATTATTTAGTGCTGTGATAAGTTATTCAAGATCGGAGAATTTACTGCGACAAGACTAGGAAGAAAACTCTGATCTCGTTTGTCACGTCTCTGAGGGTCATTCCCATGAGATTGGCGGCCACATAAAAGAATCACAACGTAAATTAAGATTTAAAAAAAAGAGAGAGATAGAGATAGATAGAGAGAAAGAGAGAACTCTAAAAAGTGTAGAAAAACTGATGAAAAGTTTTTACCCAAGTATAGTATCTGTTCTCTTCGGCCTTAGTCCAGTTGTAAGTCGTTCCCTCGAGAGAAGAGAAATCTAAAACTGGCTAAAACCATTTTCTTAGTTTACTAAATAGAATGAATTGGCCAATAGTTGTTCCACGTTTGTAATTAATTTCGTCTACAACTACTTCTAACAGATTTGTTGATGATTTTTATTTACCGCAGAGTTCATCATAAAATAATATGTACATTTGAATTGCAAGTAAAAATTGAAATAAACGTTATAGGTATATTAGGTAAATAAATGATTAATATACCAAAATATGTATGTGTGAATTTTGAGTGTATGCAAATGAGTATAAATACATTTTTTTTCGGTCATTGTTACATAAATATATATGCTCGTTAAGTTTCGACGTGAAAGGCAATTTTGTTTGGTACTGAAGAATGGTATTTGGTAGACTCGTGGGAAATAAAAATGTTTTTTATTACCAAAATATCCCTGAACTATTCAATCACATAATATCAAGCAATAATATAATATTTTATAAAAGTTGTATATATGTTTCTGTTAATGGTTCTGGGACGTAAACATATTATTTACATTAAATTTTTACTACATGCATACTAGAAGATAAAAATAAACTGAAATTAAAAAACACAGTTTTATAGATTTAATAATAATTTTTCATTACTTACCTAGGTAAATATATGATCATTTTAGATTAATTAAATAAAGTCTTATGAATATCTGACATTTTTATATTTGTATATAAAATATAGTTTTTTAGGACCAATGTTTACAATTAATTTTTTTAGGTATACATATTAATACATAATATATGTTATATATTACTGGATCTAATTACTATTGTACACGGCCTATTCAATAAATTACTATATAGTGACTCCTTTCATTAATTATTAAGCTTACATGTTTTTTTCATTTATTGTCCAGCATAAAAATAATAGCATTGTCCTTTAAAAAAATGTTTAGGGCTAATAACTTTTACTAATTAATAATTTAAATTTTATTTCATGTGTATCACAATCATAATCGAGTTTAGAAAACAATTATTGTACATTATAATGATTTCAATATTTTACTTGTTTGTTAAAACAAAATGGATCTTAAGATGTTTAGTATAATAAATTGAAAATCATTAATATAATTTGGTACCTACTCATTATTTCGTATACCATAATATTTGTGTTGTGAATACTTCACTACCAATCTCTACACTTATATTTATCACCATAAACTGTATGTGTGTGTGTGTGTTATAAGATGTATTATTGGCTGTAAATTTATAGTGTTTTTTAAATAAATATATTACCTACGTATTTCTTAGGATGTTATTAGCTCGTATATGTTATATTATGGATCAATTCTATAGAGTGTGATTTTTCTAATTTCCTTACATGTATTTAAATTATTCACAATAAATTTTATTGGTATATATAGCATATTATTATTAAGTATTCGATAATGAATTAATATTTATATTTTTGTTAGTACTTATACTTATTTATTGAAAATAATGTAAAATAAATATATTATTTTTAAATTGTATAATTTATAATAATCAAATAAAAATACAATTTAAACAAAAAGATCGGTAATTGGTACTGCTCTGCTGTACAGTTTAATAGATGTTGAATGTGCCACTATATAATGGATGTGTTAATTTTGAATTCAATTATATAAAATCATTGTATACAAAATCGATTCTGAGTGAAGACGGTCTGTCAGCCTACATTACTAAGTATATTTTATAATATTATTATTATGAAAATAATTCAATTTACTATTAATAATATAATAGGTTGAATTAATTTTTAGCAAAAACATTGAATTTGGAAATGCCATTGAGTGTATAAAATATAATAATATACTTTAAAAGTTTCAAGCACCACAAAATATTTTTAATTTATAACGAAATAACTTAAATTGTTCTACTATAACAATTTATAAAGAACCTTTTATTAAATTTTCAAGTTTTTTAAGCCAACGAAAATGATTTATCGATATTTATAGAAAAAAATCTTTAAAAAATCAAAAATTTCTTATGCTTACAATTACCTTAAAAAGGGTCAAAATTTTTTTAAAATTGTATAGTGTATAAAAATAAAATAATAATATTTAATAATTATTATTTATATATAAAATGATAGTCTTAAAATTTGGATGAAAATTTCAAGCATGTACAATTATTTGTTTTTGAATTACAACAAAATAAGAAAATCGTTCGCTGAGAAATCGATAGTTTACGGGGTAATATATCCAATATCTAATTTCGAACGTTTCTAAAAAATTAGTTTGACTTTTCGGTAAATTTTTTTTGTTATAAAAGTTAGAAAAACTTTTAGGGAATTTTATACTAAATTTTAAAATTTTAAAACGTTAAACAAAGAAGATCAAAATAACAAGTAATTTTGTTTTACTGCAGTAGATATCTTTTAGCAAATTTTGATTTGTAAATTAATTTTAAACTTGGATTTATTCCAATGATAATTATGTAAATATTATTATACTATGTCAATTTACTGTTTTACAAATCTTATTACATTATTAAATAAAATTGTATTTTCATAATTCATTTTTATAATAAATTACGAAATATTATTTTGATTAATTAAAAAATTAATTATATTAAATTTTAGTAACTATTAAAGCATAATTGAATTGTCTTTAAAAAGTAATTATTAGAATTAATATAAATCAAATTACTATATTTTAAAATTGTTCATATTGTATTATATTATATTTAAATCACTAAATTATTCGAGTGCATAAGAATGTAAATACACGTGTGGAGTTTTTTTAGCATTAAGTGATAATGTATATCTTATTTACAATTTTGATATTATATTATGTTTTGTATGTGTAAGTTTTATTATTTTACTTTTTATAAAAATGTAATAAAATTATCCAAAAAATAATACAGCGATTTAAAATGAAAGAATAAACATTAGACGATTGTTTTAAAAATTCATGTTTCAACAAATCATTAAAAAAAAGGCTCAGTAAGTGGCTACCACTCCGCTGTATAGTAGATATTGAGTGGATCACTTTCATGAATGTGTTAAATTTGTATTCAATGATATATATCATTGTTTATGAAAAATAATTCTGAGCGAAGACGATCTGTCAGTCTATAAAGCTAAGTGTATTTTAAGATATTATTACCTACTATTAAAATAATTCATTTTACTATTAACTATACAGCAGGCTAAATTAAATTAATGAAAATTTGAAAACTTAATCGAGTGTATAAAATATAATAATATATTTTAAAAGTTCTAATTTAAACATTTGGTGAAATTTTCAAATGTTTACAGTTATTCTTTTTTGAATTACATCAAAATAAAATAAAAGTTCCAGGAGAAAACGGGTGAATATCCAATGTCTAATTTAAAACGCTCATATTACTTTGATTTTCCGATAATTTTTTTTTTTAGAAAGGTAGAAAAACTTATAGAGATCTTTGTGTTAATTTTTTATGAATATTCAATCAAAAAAAACTGTAAAATTTTGTGATTTTTATGTATTTTCTTGAAATTTCAACTTGCTTTAAACGATTATAAAAAACTATTAAAGACTTACGCTCAATTTTTTTTTTAATTTTTAATTACAACAAGTTATGAAGAACCTTGTATTAAATTTTTAAGTTTTTTGATCTACTGAAAAAAATTTAATCGGCAATAATAAAAAAAAAAAATAAAAAATCAGAAAATTTATTATGCTTATAAATAATTTAAATGTCAAAATATTTTGAAATTTTTATAATGTATAAAAAAATATTTATATAAACATTTTTTTCATTCGGTGAAAATTTTATATATTTACTGTGATTACTTTTGGTGTTACACCAAAAAACAAAATCGATTTTGTCAAAAATTGGCTTCGCGTAAAAATTCCCATTTTTTCCTTAATTTGTTTATTGTTTTTCCCGACGTATTTGAAAAATATGGGAAATTTTTTACTTTTGACCCCCCAATGTACCATCTAGATTCACTTTCCTACTGAAAAAGATGCTGATGAAGAAGATCGGAGCACTTTTACTGCCCTTAAATGTGGTAACAAAAAAAAAAAAAAAAACACACACACATTGTAAAATCAATACATTCCT